>JAUCNO010000710.1:8000538-8013456 GCA_032353835.1 Enteromius viviparus | reverse complement strand
ATCATGAGGTCAAAGGAACTGCCTGAAGAGCTCAGAGACAGAATTGTGGCAAGGCACAGATCTGGCCAAGGTTACAACAACATTTCTGCTGCTCTTAAGGTTCCTAAAAGCACAGTGGCCTCCATAATCCTTAAATAGAAGATGTTTGGGACAACCAGAAGCCTTCCTAGAGCTGGCTGTCTGGCCAAACTGAGCTATCGGGGGAGAAGAGCCTTGGTGAGAGAGGTAAAGAAGAACTCAAAGATCACTGTGGCTGAGCTCCAGAGATGCAGTCTGGAGATGGGAGAAAGTTGTAGATAGTCAACCATCACTGCAGCCCTCCACCAGTCAGAGCTTTATTGCAGAGTGGCCCTACAGAAGCCTCTCCTCAGGGAAAGACACATGAAAGTGTATGGAGTTTGTTAAAAAAAAACACCCAAAGGACTCCAAGATGGTGAGAAATAAGATTATTTGGTCTGATGAGACCAAGATAGAACTTTTTGGCCTTAATTCTAAGCGGTATGTGTGGAAAAAACCAGGCACTGCTCATCACCTGTCCAAGACAGTCCCAACAGTGAAGCACGGTGGAGGCAGCATCATGCTGTGGGGGTGTTTTTCAGCTGTAGGGACAGGACGACTGGTTGCAATAGAGAGAAAGATGAATGAGGCCAAGTACAGGAATGTCCTGGACCAAAATCTTCTCCAGAGTGCTCAGGACCTCAGACTGGGCAGACGATTTACCTTCCGACAAGACAATGACCCTAAGCACACAGCTAAAATAACGAAGGAGTGGCTTTATAACAACTCTGTGACTGTTCTTGAATGGCCCAGCCAGAGCTCTAACTTAGGCTCCCAATTGAGCATCTCTGGAGAGACCTAAAATGGTAATGTCTACTTCTGTTGACTGTGATTATGTCTGAGTAGTTGACTGAGTAATTTTGCTGCTAAAACCAAGCAGGAACCAATAAAGTGAGGCTGAAGGAGAGACATAGAGAAATAGAGGTCGGTCTATCTCAGGGAGGATGGGACTATATCTCCTGCCAGTGTCTTTGCATGCCTCAGTAATTCCTGCCTTCTCCTCTTCCTCCAAACGGGCACAATGGATGCTTGAGTGGGAATTGTGCCATTGGAAGAACACAACAGAGAGCACTGGCCTGTTTGCAAGTGGACATGTGTGGCATCCATGTATTCTCTTGTGTGTTTGTGTGTGTGTGCTCAGTTCTTTGATGAGACCAATCTTCATGCATACAGAGCAGGATATAGCGATCCTATGAGATCATATATTCTTCGCCCTATTTAGCAGCGTAGAAAATGCATTTCTTTACATGGGCAGTTTTCACTCTCTGTGTTAATCATGGCTCACAGATCACAACATTTATGACTAACTTTTTTAAATGATTGTTTATGTAAACATGTATACTACAGTTTAAAAGTTTTGTGGCGGGTTCAATTTAAAGAAAGATAAAAATAATTTTATTCTACATTAATTTGATCAAAAGTGATATCAGCATATTAGAATAATTAATGAAGCACCATTAAAAAACATAAAAATAATATATATATATATATATATATATATATATATAATCCCTAGAACATTAAGAACACCTTGAACACATAAATTTAAAAAAAATCTAATTTAGTGTCTTCTAACCACAAGTGGACAGTAACACTTCAGTATTGATTGATTTATGTAGTCATGCAATCAACAACCCTCAACATATATCAAACTCTCTTTATAAGTGCTCTCACCTCACTCTGCACACCTCTCTAGGGTCACAATGTCAAACATCTATCAGTTTGAGAGTGAGTGATAGAGAAGGAGAGCTTAGGAGGGGAGATTGAGAAAAACAAGGCTTACTCTTTGATGTGTTTGCGACAGGGCACTGAGTTTCTCATGCAGGTGCCTGTGAGGCGCTCCACATTCTCCACAATGACAAAAGGCTTCTCCTCCAGAGTTACAATGGTCAGGTGATTGTCGTCTGTCTCTGCATCACCAAAAGAGTTGAAGCGAGGCCACACAGGATATTTCAGAGTCAAGCTCTGGTTCTCCCATTTGCCCATCTGGAAATGAATGGAAAAGAGTAGTGTCACATTCTGGAATTATTCTTTTAAATACAACATTGTCAACATATCAGTGCACACAATAACAGAAAAAAACAAAAAGTTTTTCAAATTATTTCATGAATTTATAAGAGGTGTGTCTCGGTCTATTGTCACAGGAAACACAGATTTGTTTTTCCATGTCTGTGTCTGTCTTTTATGGCTACACTGTGATCACAAAGTCTGTATTTGCTGAGGATCTATCTCTGCTCTGTATCTTTCGCTCTGTCTCTCTCTCAGTCCCAGAGGGCAAGGTGTGAGGATAAAGTAATGCTTGAGAGCAAATCATATCAGATCAACAGAGGCCAGGCAAACACATTCATCAAATAGTGCAACATAAAACAGACCCTGTGTCTGAATATGCAAAAAACTACACAAAAATAAAGATCTGAAAGATAATAAAATATTCAAGTACTTTTCTGCAGTATGTTGCTTAAATGAAATGTCAAAAGTTTAAAGTAAGTAAATAAATAAATATTAATGAATAAAGACAGTGACAGGAAAAATATAATACAATGAAATAAATAAACAATAAAAATAAAATACAATAAAAATAAAACAAATCATATTACATAGTCCCTGTGTCTGATCATGCATTAATCCACAAAAATAAAAAGTGAGGAAAAATAACTCCTTTAAAATTAATTAAAAATAAAGGTTTCATATAAAAAATATAAAATATAAAAATATAAATATCTAATATAAATGTTGATTTATAATTAAATACTGACACACATACTGTGTTTATTTAATCAAGTCAAATTAATAGGATGTTAAAATACTACATTAAACAATAGTTCAGCACTTCCCAGATGATATATCCAGAATAGTGCCATTCTGATTTCCAAAAAAAATATAAATAAAAATAAAAAACCCTAAGAAAAAGACATGACAGTCATGACCAAACTTTCCTAAGTGTGCGAGGTCAGTGCACTGGAGAGCAGTGATCGGGGGGACCAGGGTATCTCACTAGCTGCAGTGGTGCTAACCAGTGTCACAGGAAATTTGGTTTAATGCTGTTAATCCTATCAGCATGCTTTAGGAGAAAGCTGTAATCGCGTTCCTCCTACCCCTGATGAACCGGAGACTGAGGACGTCTCCGACACCGCCAAAATTTCCTTTATCATCAGCACAGCCGCCGATTCATCCGCAACCTTATTAGAGTCAAAGCGCCTTTCTTTTTGAGTTTTCCCCCTCCAACTTTCTCCAACGCTTCTTGTTCTACTGTGTGAAAAATTCATTTCATTAATCTGTCTCATTTGGTTTGATGGCACATTTCTTTTGTCAAGCACTGTGGGTAAAAATGGCTCACCAAGCTTATCTGTCTCAGCTGAAGACAAAAGTAACTACTTGCAGTTTCTGTCGACTCCAGGCTTACCATGCTAAAAGAATGATTTATGAATTTGATGTTTTCAGAGCACTTCCTCTATTGAAAATAAAAAGACACAATCCCTCTGGTACTGTCAGTCGTTTACAGAGATGGCGTGCAAACATTTTAGTAACGCTGGAGTAAAGCCATGTTATATTCGGCCACAATTCCCACTTTGCGTGTTGACAACGATGCATGTCTGCCAGGACACATACGTTGCCGTACATGATGATGAAGCGATAGGCTACACACGATTGAATAATTCACTGTGTTTTGGAAGGATGGGCTGACGTCAGCAAGCTCACCAATGAAAACAGAGCGCAGACGCTAAGAACTGCCTAGAGTTGAAACTGCACTGAGGCATTAATTCTTAATGGAACAGGACTCAGAAATTGCTAAACCTAGCTCTGGTCCCTTTTTTCTCTCTTATCTAACTTTCTCTCCATTGTCGCATATGTAGCATGCACACATCTCTCTCTCTTGCTTTCATTCTGCTCACTTTTGGCCTCTGGCTCAGCTTTCTCTCTCTGTTTTTCATCCGTTGTTTGGAAATGTTTGAGCATTTGTTTTTTGAAACTTTGTTGCCCTTGAAACTTCATAATATACATTCACTGCAAATGCACACACAAACTTACACTGTAAAATATACACAGACGTGGAATGTCAGATGTCTTTTAGACTGAATATAAACAGTATGACATGAACAAGAGTGCTGTTATTTCATTTCAATATATTCAGACCACGAGCACGACTGGGAGCATGATATTGCCTTACCTAGTAACAAATCAAACAAGATGTGATTATTAAAGGCATGGCTTACCCAACAAATAAAAGTTCTGTCATTATTTACTCACACTTATAGCATCCCAAACACATAAAAACATTATTCATCTTTGGAATACAAATTAAGATATTTTTGATGAAATCCAAGAGCTTTCTAACCCTTTCTGTCAGTTGTGTCGCTTTACTTCACAAAATAATTTAAAACCCTCTACCAGATGCATAATACAGAATCTCCATCTACAGAAGGAAAAAACTTCTGTTCAAAAACAGCAAGGGTGCTTGTCAGCTTCTGCAGTAAAATGCGAACTTGTGATGCCTTGAAAGTGAACAATACTGGCTTTTTGACAAAATGTGTTTAGTGTTCAGATCATGCTATATGCTGAGAATAATGCACGGCAATCAGCTCTTTTTTTAAGTGGCGTTTATCTGTTGTTGCCTATACATAAGTGCATTTAAAAAAAAGAGTTAGTTTTTTTTTGTAACTTATTTCAAAGAGTGAAACCTTCGTATATTTTAGATTCATCACATGAAACGTAAAAAATTTAAAAAGTTTAAATTTTGATTAGTTTCCTTAGGTCAATCAAAAAAAGGATTTGCAAAACAGGAAAGTTCTTTAAAGTACAGTATGTTCATTTATGCACTCAATACTTGGTTGAGGCTCCTAGCAACTCCAGCCTTAGTGAATGGAAACGATCAGTCTGTGGCTCTGCTGAGGTACTATTGAACCTTCAGCTTATCTGTGTTGTCTGATCAACTGTTTCTCATCTATCTCTTGAAAATACCTTATAGATTCTACATGGGATTTAGGTCAAAAGGAAATCAGCATCTCCATGATGCTTGTCAGCAGATGAAAGCATAAAGTGCTACAAAATCTCCTCTAAGACGGCTGGTTCCTCTCCAGTCTTCCTCCAGACTCCTGATCTTGATTTCCAAATGAAGTGAATGTTTTGCAAATAACAGAGTTTCGGGAGGAAGCGCTGGATGATTACCTGGCCCGCATTACCTAATCAATCCCCTCATTTATCCAACCCAATCAAACCCCTCTTACCAAGTATAAATAAACCCATTTCCTTCACTTACGCATCCCTCCTCCACCCCTTCTCCTCCAGTCATCCTGCTCACGCCTTCCTTGGGGGGGCAGACGGGGAATGAGCCGGACGCCGAGCTCCTGCCCTCGCTAGGGTTCAAACCACTAGGGCTCGGAGTCTAACGTTCCCCGGCTCGCCCCCAGGACAGCACGCCAAATTTGCTTTATATGATTATTAAGGATTAATTAATGTTTTTTTTTAATGATATTAATTTTTCATATACCCCAATACCGGTGAGGGTATGCGTACAAAGCGTCGGGAACACAAAGCGATGAAATGTCCCGCCACGGGTCATTGTTTGAGAGGGGGATTGTTTTTCAGTGGTACCAAACAAGCTGTATGCATGAGATCGGTGGAAGCATATCTATGGGTGGAAGCACGGTCTGTGTGTGTTGAGCGGTGAACAGCATGGATGAAGAAAATAGGTGCGTTCGAGATGCACTACACTAGCCTGCCACCGGCTGGCAAAAGCTGCTCATTGCATTAGGGGGAGGAGTAAAGAGGCGGCCGCACATGGTGATCGAAAGACGGCTGCAGCGCCAATCAAATTCGGACAAATGATCTTACCAGAATGCATTTTGTAAGATGGCAGCCGATTACTTGCGGCGCCGCATGAAGTCGAACGCACCTAATGTCACAGACAAAGAGGAACTTCTTCCGAAAAGAGGAGCCATGTCGGTTGTGTGGAAATACTTCGGCTTTAAAAAAATCTGACGTTGATCAAACAACCATCATATGTAAATGCTTTCATCCAGTCAAGCATGAAAAAAAAAAATACCGTCAAACACCGTGACATCGATATAATTTTTTAAAATACCGTGATATAAATTTTCGGTCATACTGCCCAGCTCTAGAAAAAAGTTATCAAAACTTAAATCAAAATCAAAACATTAATATTAAATATTTCACAAATCTGTGAAAACCTACTTCCTGTTTCATTCAAAAAGTTCTTTGCTTTTATGAACAAAGTGAAAGAGAATGACTATTCTAACAACTATCCATAAACCATGAAGACACTTAAACAGCAAGAGACTTGTAAAGCTGAGCGAGAAAAAGACAAAGAAATTGGATAAACTAAATTGATGAAGAAAGGCACTTGTGCTCCAGACACTAAGTAATGACAGAGTTTGAGCCACTCAAAATCTAATCAAACAACACAGGCAATGTAGCGCTTGTGATGAAAACAGCCCCATCCCGCCACTATGCAAAGCAAGCCGACTGTGCCTATGCATTTCAATGACCTCATTAGATAAATATAATTAAAAGGGAGCTTTGTGAAGCAATGGAGCAGAGAATCCAAATTAAGATGCTTAATTTCGTCCTCATTGTATTACTGCTCTTAATAGAGAAGAAGTTAGTTTGTTTTCTTATTTCATTCTACTTCAGTTGTGTTTATCACGAGAGCAAAATGAGGTTATGGTAGGTACAGAGGCAAACTAACCAAGGGGGACTCTGATCTGAGGGTCCAAATTGTCAGATATTTTGAAGACAGCTTATTACAAAACCTTTTTATTTATTAACTGTTTCAATTAATTGAAGATCAAAAAGGGGAAACAGAGGTACTCCTAAAAGAATGGAAAAAATGTTTTAAGAAGTGCTGTACTGACAGTTCTCAACTCACAGCTGTTGACAAATAATCTAGATGAATCGTGAGCAGGATACTAAAACCAGCGCTATAGGCGATGTCAATATTAAAGTCAGGAAAGATGGATCTATAGTGCTGTTCTTTCGCCAAGCAGTAGATTGATATATTGAACTTTGTTTTACTTACTGTCACGTACAGCACACTGTTTCTTGTTCTAGCTGCAGTCAGACATCGGAGCGTCTGACAGATAATGAACAACTGCCATATCACCAAATGTTTGTGAAAACAATCAATTTTCTGTTCACTCGAACAGATATGGTTATTTATGATAATGTGCTGGTCTTGCTGATAAAACGGTCCCTGACAGTGTTTACAGCCCCTAGGAACACCTGAAGGAACATATGCAGTTTGTGAGGAGGCAAAGCTACTGTCCATACATTTCTGATTTTTTTTTTTATCATTCAGTTATTTTTATTTTCATTATTTTATTGTTTAATATATCAAATTGTTAATATATATATAATTAAGAAAGAAAAAAAATTAATGAAACCCTGTTTTCACTCAAAGTCTTCTCTCATGAAAATGAAATCCCATAATCTCTGAATAGGTATTTCTTTGAATTAATAATTATTTTGTGATCATTAAATAAATCTTCTTTATGAATGTTTTCCAAGAATTAAATAATACATTTTGGAGTGTATGTATTAATCTGCCCCATATTGCATGCAACACATATAGAACAACCTGAACATGGGAAAGAGATCTGTCCTC
The DNA here is from genome assembly GCA_032353835.1 of Enteromius viviparus. Classification (NCBI taxonomy): domain Eukaryota; kingdom Metazoa; phylum Chordata; class Actinopteri; order Cypriniformes; family Cyprinidae; genus Enteromius; species Enteromius viviparus. Next base: position 8,005,778 of record JAUCNO010000710.1, on the reverse strand, counting down.
AACTGGTTTCCACACTACATCCTATAACCTTCACTGGGAACTATTTATTAGGTGCAGGATGTCTAGAAAAGTCATTAGCACTTTACCACAGGGAAAGGAAATTAGCATTTTAATTGTTTGCGCGCTGTGCATTTCCATGGTCACGGTGCAAATAGATTTTGTGCTTGTAGATCTCAACCTGCTTCTATTCCAATCAACGTCTCCCCCCTTCAGGAGTGATTACATGAGTGTCGCACAATATCTGAGGTCTCTGGCTTCACCTTCAGGCCCCAGGAGGATGTGGAAAGGCTTGCGACAAGCCTTCGTAGATGCTCTGCCCTCAAATGCGACAGAGAGGAACTGAATTGAATGAGAACGCCTTCGCCAGATGAAAACAGTATAATGCCCATCCTGGAGGCTTGCTTGCAGAGAGCTATTAAGATAAAACGCTCCATGTCTAATTCGGTTGAGGAGGTATAATTAATGACTCCTGTGTAGAGGGGAGGGGTTGTGCGCACTAAGCGCTAACCAAATAGCTAGCTTGAAAGCGGCTGACACTCAGCAACGCGTTTGCCGCTGCCCACTCAAAATTCCACACTGGTAGAGCTGCGGCTTGCTGCAGAGTATTGACCTTGGATACTTCACTCTATATATTTCTACAAGCATCATTTATTACCAGGGCCAAAAGACGCTTAAGTGAATTATGATGTAGGTACTGAGTACTGATGTGGGAGTCGTACCCTTAGGGTTGATTAATTGTTCACATCAATGCTGCAGAACAGTAAAGCACCTGACAAAAATGAAATTCTGTTCATTGACATGGTCTTGGTAGAGCGATGGACAAAGATGACCATGAGAATGTACTACTCAAACTTTCTTAAAGGAACAGTATACCTAAAAATCTAAATTTTTGTCTTTATCTGGACACAAAATACTTTTTTGAAAAGCATGCTATTCATTCTTTTCAATAATACTTTCTTTTGAATCCATTTAATAGCTTTTGGTGAGAAATGTAAAAAAAAATTTCCTTGACATGAAGAAGGGGTTACATTAAAGTCACATTAAAAACCATTTTAAAACCCACTGTGGAGATCTTTAATTGTTGTGCTTGTGATCCTAGAAAAACAGAGGCACTGAGTTGAGGGAAAAATTCATATCTTTGTGCAGAAATAGAGAAAACATCTAGAGCTTCTGGGTATTAAATGCAATGTGGACCATATATTTTGGACTGCTCATCTACAAAATGGACTGTTTATCTATCTCTCTCTCTCATAAAGAAAAAATAAATATAAGGTTATATTTAGAACACATAATTATTTTATATTAATAAATTAATACATTATATAAATTAGAAATCAGAGTGATGCATATCTATAATGTAGAAATCAAATATAAATATTAATTAAAATGTGTAAATATTTATTATTTTTGAAAAGCATTAGCCTAACTACAACACTTTTTAAATAAAATAAATACTGAAGCAAAGAATGCAATAATAATTACAAGTATTTTTATATTTGTGTTATTTTTGAAGCTTAAAAGCCTTAGTTCCCATTCAGCACTTTCTTCAAAATTGTAATAATCATTTTGTATTCCACAGAAGTAATAAAGTCGTACAGGGACAACGTGAGTGTGAGTAAAAGACAACAGATTGTTCATTATGAGTCAGCTATTCTTTTATCTTGTCATTTAAATGGCCAGCAATTAAAGAGAGGGAGGAAACACTCATTGGATTATTTGATGAATATTGTTCAGCCCATTATGGGAGTAATTATATTCTCTTTTGTTTGTCAAACTGTGAACCCCATTCGTCAAGTCAAGTCTGGGTTTTCTGTGTGGGCGGCAATGCTGGAGTACCATGTGGATCCAAGATCCAGCATTCAGCCAACACGAGAAAACGACAACAGATTCCCTGGCTGCCAATCAGAGCTGAGGCCGAGTTTAATCACGGAGGCTGAAGCTGTAATTAGCTCTCCAGAAAACCAAACTCCTCCGTAACTTCTGAGGAGAACGGATTTGCTTTAAGCATGAGGCGTTGATTATTTATAGTTCAGTGGTGGTAGAGCAGAGCTGGACTGAGGAGCATGGAATTTCTATATTAAGACCATGGGGAGAGCCAGATAAACTGAGGAATAAAGGAAACAGGGCTCTAATGTGCGTCATAAGGTGCTGCTACACAGTCATTTTCATCACAGCCTCTGGTCACGATTTACAGTGACCCGGTCTTTAATTAAAAGCAGCGACACTGTCTGATAAACTGCCTCTCGGCCACAGTTTCGCCACAGCATCAACCAAACTGCCAGCATAATGACCCGCTCGCTTTCAGACGTCATTTGAGTCTATGTACTGATTCTCGAACCTGGCCGATCCAACCAGCTTGCTGTCTGAAGCATATTCATATGGGACCAGTTTTCCCTGAGGATTTAAGGCAAATTTGTGTTTCATAGATGTATTCTGTGTAATTTTGCCCGACTCAAACATGTTTGTGTTTTTCTCATACAACCTCGGGTCAAAATAACAGAGCAAATTAAATACTGTTTTTCAGTTACTTGGAGGTCCTCTGAGAAACTGAATCCCATTTGGATAAAAACTAAAAATGTGATTGTGGTAAATAATTACTTTACACATCTCTTCATTTATTTTTTGTTGACCTTAAATTTCAGCAGATGTTACTCTGGTGCACCTTCCTTATGAATTTAGACCTTTTAGCAAATCTGTCCTAATCAGCACATAATAATAATAATAATAATTGTATTCCAAAATCCAAATCCTGTCCAAATAGCACTTAAAGGGATAGAACTTGTGTCTGGATCATGAACTGCATCACCCATCACGCTGCATCCCTGGGACTAATCACACTCACACCTGCACCTTATCACCACACCCACATACTGATTACACACGCACATATAAGCCACACCCAAACACCCACTCACGCGATGTCTTTTGTGTTACATTTCTGAGCGTTCCTACCCAGAGTCAGAGTCATAAAATGGCTGCTATGCCTCAGCCAGAGTCGGCACATAAAATGGCCACTGACCCAGAGCCACAGCTACTGCACAAGATGGCCACCAACTCTGAGCCATTACATCAGATGGTAGCCACACAAGAAACTGCAGCCTTCATGGAACCCCAACCTTAATCTTCAGCCGTCACGGATGTCTCCTCTGTGTTCCCAAACATCATGGCTGTGGCATATGAGGACACCATGGCTCTCAAAGAGCGTTGGAGGCTGGTATACCGGTTGATGGACCCACCACTGATGTCAGTATGAGCAATGGGCATTCTCAGGGCTGCAGCACAGGCCATGTCAAGGACTCCAACAACAGTTGTCACTGAGGCTGCACCATGTTCGACAATGCTAACAGCTATGGCAGTAACCATTTTGAGTGTGTGGGCTGCATGCGGCTCGCCAGAGGTCTCACCTATCTACATTTCTGCCCCAGAACCCCAGTCGGAGCCAATTCATGCCGTCGAACCTCCTAGGATTCTGCTGGTGGCTGCACAACCTTCACAGATGTGAACTCTGCCCGTAAATGCTCTGGAGGTCCCACCAGTGGCTGCACAACTCCCGGAGGTGTCAACAGTTCCCACAGGGTCATTGGAGGTTCTGCTGGTGGCTGCACAATCCCCAGAGAGGTCGGTTCCCACCATAGATTCTGTGGAGGTTCTGCCAGCGACTGCACAACCCCCTAGACTTACTGTGTCTTTCAAGAGAACTGACCAGGTATCCTAATCTCCCTAGTTCTGGTCACTGAAACCATCCATAAACTCTCATCCTGCCCAGTTTACCCCATCACAGCTACGGAAATCCTGGATCTCTCGTCAGGCCCAGCTCCGGCCTCAGGGGATGCCCATAAACTCCCATTCCGGTTTCCCAAATCCTGTTCCCATTTCACAGCCAGGAAAGCCGTTCCGGCATCCCGTTTTCAAATCACAGCCAGGAGAGCCATTCCCAAGTCTTGTTCCCAAGTCTAGGCCAGGAGTGCCATTCCCAAGTTCTGAGAATTCTGTTTTCAATCACGGCCAGGAGTGCCGTTCCCGAGTCCCAAGAGTACTGTTTCTGAGTCACATTTGGGGGTGCCGTTCCCGAGTCCTGTTTCCAAGTGATGACCATAAGTGTTCTGCCCTGTCTTGGCCAGATGCCATCAAACTCTTGTCCTGCCCTGTTCCGAACACGGAGACCTCCTGCGACCTCGCAGCCTGCTCTGTCCCAGCCGAAGAGGCCGTCATTTATCACTCTGTGCTCTTTCTTACAGTCACATCTGCTTTTCCCTGGTTTTCGGCGCCACCTTAGTGGGCTCCTATTTTGCCTGCACCACCCTGGTGGGCTCTCGCTCCACCTTGGAGGGTCGTGACTCTGCCTGCTCCGCCATGGAGGGTCGTTGTTCCGCCTGCTCTGCCTTGGCTTGCCTATGAACTCGTAGTATGTATTGTCCCGCCGCAGAAGTCATAGTGAATCTCTCTTTGCTCTCCGTTCCTGTACTGCCGGCTCCTCCCTGGAGGTCATCTCTGTCGTCTAGAATACCGGGGCCCCCTGCTCGGCCCGCACCACCATGGCTCTATATGCCACACCCTCTGCTCCATTGCCCAGGCCCATCACCGATATGTGACTTTGTCCCTGGCCTCCTGTATGTTCCCCAGTTCTGCTTCTGCTTCAACCCCCTTATGGATATAGGGGGTTGATATATTACTCTCTGTTTCGAGCGTCTGGAAGCCGCTCCTTGGGAAGGGGTTATGTCATGATATCCAGCTGGGGTCCCTCGTTGTTTACACCAAAGGGCACTCCTGCCTAAACTGTGTCTGGTTCATGAACTGCATTACCCATCATGCTGCATCCCTGGGACTGATCACACTCATACCTGCACCTCATCACCACACCCACATACTAATTACAAGCGCACATATAAGCCACAACCAAACACCCACTCACCGCAAGGTCTTGTTTTCCCTGTGTTACATTTCTGAGCATTCCTACCCATGTCTGTTTTCCCCGTTTGTGATCTTGGACTGTTTATTTGTATTTTGATTGTTTGCTGCCAGCCCCGAATCCTGTCTGATTACTTCAACCTTGATTCTGATAATGAATCTTTGTTCCAGTTCCTGTAATCCATCTAAATGATCTGTTCACACATCAAACTGATTCTGTTCTTGATTCAACTCAGCAACTGACAATCAGTCACTTAAATTGCAGTCTGTTCCTCAAATATCATATTTTATGACTCATCACAAAACATCATATTAACACCTTTAATATATAT
>JAUCNO010000710.1:7988237-8000438 GCA_032353835.1 Enteromius viviparus | reverse complement strand
GTTTTAACGGTCGAGTAGTACGTTCGGTTTTAAATGTAGTACCTACTGAAGCAGTATGCGATTTCGGACGCAGCAATGGTGTCTAATAATGAAAACATATTTCTTCCCATTGATGGTTCAGTTGATATTTTCAATACAGTGCCATCTAGTGTTTTGGAGAAAATGCAAACATGCAAAAAATGTAACTTTTAAAGTGCTGTGAGCTGCACTTACAAAAAAGTTTCAGGGAACAATTTAGCCATATTTTCGTGATAAAAATGACTTTTGTGCACACATTTATTTTTTTGGAGAATTTGGACAAAGAATGTCATTTTTACCTATTATATTCTGCTTTAAACACTAATACTACTCCAGTATCTAGTCTCAAATGAGCCGATTGTATAACAGACTGATGAAAGTCCATAAGTTTAATAGACAGTTGAAACAGCATGAAACAAACACAGAGCTGCTGTAATAGAGCCCAATAGGACACTTTAACATCAGATGAATTATAAGGCCCTAAACACCTCTGGGACCTAATTTAGTGTGTTTTATCCTACTGTAATACAAACCCAATACCATATCTGCAAAACAACAGTCGTTTAATGAGCCATACGATGTTATATTAAGACAGACCACCAGTATGTGGATTCTCTTCCAAATTACACAAGATGTTTTAATACTATTGATGATCGTCACGCTCTCCCAACAAGACATCAAAAGGCCTGATCAGAGCAAATCTGAAAATCGTATTCATAACCGAATCTGTCTCTCAGTGCGAGCCTTATTTTGTCAATTAGACTCCCACTGATATTGATTGATTTCCAGAGTGAACTCTACTAATCAATTTCTCACATTGTTTTGCCGTTCCAATTATTCTTCCCGCTCTGGTTTCATTGAACCACATTTGCTACTAAAATAGGAGAAAATAGGGAGTCGCTCATCCGAGATACCTGCACTAATGCACACGTGTGTGTTCTCATTCATGTTTGGTCTCAGACTGGATTGCGGTCTAGAAGGGGGAAAAAAACATGCCCTAATTACACCTCCGAATTTGCAGACTCTGGCAGCGCACGTCTGAGGTAATTACCGTACTGACACACTTTTACACCGTTCCAGGGTGTAATTAAGATGGCGGATTTATGGGTACTAATATTGTGTGAACAGTTGTTAATGACGCTTTGCTTGGAGGAATTATAATGAAAATATAATGGTGCAGTTAAAGAGGTCAGTTGTTTTCGGCGGTATGGAGCGTCCTTACCTTTTCCCACTCTCTGTCCTTGTTCAGCACGATCACAACCAGTTTGGGATGCACCTGGTAACCGTCCTCGGTGAAGGACAAATCTCTGCCATCCCAAGTCACGTTCATCATGTACCTAGAGGAAGCAGAAGCCTCATCAGGTTCAGAAATAGAGCGAGTCAGGTGACACAAATCTTATCTGCTGCAGTAGGCACGAAAAGAACTTTTCATCCTAATGATGTTCATTCTATACCTAAAAGATCAAAATAACATATGAAGGCCATTTTCAACATGCAAGCAGACAAAAGGAGGAATTAATGAGCCATCTGAAGACTAATGACTGACCTAAATCAGACGTCACATTAAGAGAAGATGAAAAATCTGCCCGAGTTATTATTAGTATCCGACGAAATCTACATGAATCACTACTATTCTTTCTTTTGTCTTCATCTTCAAAGAAATAGAAAGAGAGAGCATGTAGATGTAAAACAGAAGAGACCAATCTAAGGAAACATTATGGGTTCACCAGAAGGTTTTTGATTTGTGGCATTATGTAGATACAGAAATTATTTTTGACTGCTTCTTTAGCTTCTTTTTTGGTTACTGTTAGAAATTAAACCAGACCAGCTTTCCAGAAGACTGGATAACAGGAGAATAAAGCTTACATTTTGGGGGAATTTCAACAAGTTGACCCCAGGGGTCCACAAGGTGGTGCTAGTGGGTCCACACAAAATATTTATTTATATATAATATATATATATATATATATATATAATTTTTTTTTTAGATTGTGAAAGTTAACATGTTAACGTTTGTGTTTGGTTACATTGACATAACTAAATGATTATTATCATATTATTATGAACTTTTATCAGTAAGGATTAAAAAAAAATCTTTAAATTTTTTTTTTGTATATTTACTTTTACTATAATTGCTTAAACAGTTATTTTCAAGTTGAATAAAAGTATAATTAACAACTTCAAAATTAAAAAAAATCTTCAAATTAATTGGGGTCCGGGCATTTTAAGTGTATTTTTATTTATTTATTTTTACCATATATTTTGTACTTACTGTAAAAGAAACCTTTAAAAACTTTTGGTCTAAATATTTTTTTCCTCCCAACACAAAGTGTGTTGGTAAAACCAGATGGGCAGTTTTTGTGGAAAGCAAAACCCAAGTGAATAGAGTCTGGATCTTTCTCTTTTCACAATGCCACCATGTTCCTGTCATATCAGTTTAAAAGCGATAAAGTGAGGAACATGTTGTGTTGCCTTTCCACTTTTAACACCGTGTTGTCAGGCCTCCCTCAGAGACCCGAGTGGTAACACACCGGCTGACACAAACACATCAGACTGCCCATCTTCCTCAGTAATTACGACCCAGTCATTTTAACGAACCCTGCGGCACGGGTCTGGCCTGGCGGTAAAAGCTTCTTGCCGCAGTACTGCCCAGTGAGCAGAACTAGAAGTGTGGCACGATGATCGATTTATGAAACAGGTCTTAGTGGGCGTAGTGACTGAATGGCAGTGCAGCTTGTTGAATTGATTGGGGTCCCATTTAGGGGGCGAAGCGAAGGCCCACACACCCTAGATATATCGCTGAATCCAATTACATCAGACTGCAGGAGAGGGGGAGAATCGATAAGCTCTGCTCTCCTCCACTACAAGACATGTTTCCATTCACACTGGGCTCCCTTATTCATTTTAACCCTGCTTTCATATTTTACACCTCACCCAGTTCCTTTTGCTGCCACTAAGACTGTGAACTGTGGATCACTACACTGGGCACACCTGCAGAGCCCCTTTTACCAATTACTGAGGAAAGCAGACACTGGACATAGTGTGTCAATAGAGCTATAGGTTCTCAGCAGGATGGCAGGAGTTGTGCTCATTAGCTTAGCATGTTTTGTCACTGCTAGACTTGTGGTTTACAGAGTACAAACAGAGTAAAAATATACGATGAGGGAGAAGGAGAGCTGAATGAAAGGAAAAGATTTGCATATGGAAAATTTGTCAACATTGATCTTAAATTGCCTCTGGACATGTTTTCCATTTTTTGATGAAACAAGTGGACAAGTAAAAACTTCCCAAATATACTGTACATACCTTTAATAATAAATATGTATGCACCAAAATTGTCAAATTTTCTGTTTTCTTTTTTATTATATTAGGATACAGTATTTGGCCCCAATATCAACTGATACTGATAAACAAATAAAAAACTGTTATATTAGCTAATAACTGAAATGGTATGTTGCTAAATCTCTATATAAAATATACAACAGTATATTAACCTATATAGTACATCCCTAAAAATATGGTACGTTTTAAGAAATAACTGTAAATTGTATCAGTTCATATCTTTTGCAGATCATTTATTTCTTTAAATCAAATTTTTGCCACCATTGAACGCCTTCATGTTTCATTAAGTTAAATAACTTTTTTCCCCCTGTAGGACACAAAATAAGAAAATGCATTGATATGAAATTGTCAAAGATGTGAAAAAAAAGAAAAGAAAAATATGAACAATATGAAAAATATATAAAATATGAAGGCTAACACACTAACCAATGCATTATATGTGATAAATAAATAAATACTTTTTTTTTCTTTTTAGAAAAGCCGATAAGAAAAAAAAATGACAATGCCCGGGAGTACGGAGCCGACCCAAACATACCTTGCTTGACCATCTCCACAATGTCACAGCCACCCTGTGGTTCAAGGACAAGTACCCCAGCTCACTTCTCCCTAATTAAAGCCCATAACAACCCATGACCCATGCTTGCTCACTGCGAATCCTTCATCAGAGTCCTCATTACAGCAGGTGTGCCCGAAAGAACTGCACAGCTGATCAGGGATCATCCAGATAAAAATAGGTGGGTGGTACAACTAGCCTGAAAATGTTCACAGTACTTTATATGTGGTCAAACTGAAGCAGGCAGTTGCACTGCAACCGACCGAGTTCGGTTGAATATAACAGTTCCTCGTTAGGCATTTATAGTAACGGGGTTGACACTAATGAGGGCAGGCAAGATGTTCCCTATGCGACATATAGAATTTTTCAGTCATTAGAGAAGCAAGAAAATGTTCCTACATGAAGTTAGTTAATTTGTGAGTCTGCACGTCTCGATCTGAACCCACTGGCATGACGGGACGTGTAAATGAAATCAACTCTTCCTTGAGTAAATAACTCTGGACGCGATACACAAACAAATCCAATCATTTTCTGACACAGGTATCTGTGCAGTGCTCAATGAATGTCATGAGAGACCATAGCATCTGGACCACAATACTGGGACAGCTGGGACTGTGGAGGTCTTCTCACCTGGGGCTCAGACTCAGGGAATGGCAGAATGAGTGCATGCATAAACCTGCGCTACTAAGAGCATCTGATACAAAGTGGGGCACGGCAAGCCATGTAGAAGAAAATATGCTCCTGATGGCACGTGTGAGGAGAAGGCTCTGACTGGTGGGTCTGTGTGTGTTTGATCTCTCTCCTCTCCCTTGAGTACGCATTCAGGTCAATTAAAGTCCTTCCAGGTAAAGGTTTTAAAATAAAAACATGACCGAAACATGCTACCTATTGCAATGCTCGCATACAAAAAATTGATTCTAAACTACATGTATTGAGGGAAGATAAAAACCATCTTCTTGGTGATTGTCTCTGCATACTCTCACCCTTGATCAGATCATTCCACCACATTCAGTGAAGCAGTTTGTGTGTTCTGTGTGAGTGCCTTTATTTTACTGTACACTCAAGAACAGATGTAAGAGTCTATTAACCATCTCACTAGAAAGTGTGTGTGTATTTAAAGGTACAGTAAGCCAAGTTTTTTTCAAACTGTGATCCAGGGACCGCTAAAGTGCTGAAAGGGGTTCTGCTGGAAAATTATAAATAAATGAATAAATAAATAAATAAATACTACATTTTAAAAAACAAACAAAAGTAACTTTGAAAAATTACCAAAAATGACAAAAATTTACATACAAATATTTAGAAAAATCTAGAAAATACACACTGTATATATATATAGGATTAGCATACAGTATATATATAAATATAGATACTGTAAATAGCTTTGGTTAAATATGTATAAACCAATGTTTATTATCTTCTATAATACAATATAATATAACGCATTATATGATGTGATGCAATATGATACGATATACGATATGATACAATACAATACGATATGTGATATGATACAGTATGATATATGATCTATGATATGACATGAAACGATGTAATATGATACGATACAATACAATACAATACGATACGATACATGATATGAAATGATACAATATGATATATGATCGATAAAATGATATGATATGATACAATGTAACAATATGATAATAAGATACAATAACTAGAGAAATATCTGTCTAAAACTTTATAAATGTTTACATATATAAATGTCACTTTAAATGTTCATGGTTAAATAAATATTACTTTCAGTAAGTATAAATCTCATTAAGTAAGTGTTTTTAAGCATTTATATTTATTCCAATACAATAACTCAAAGTACTTTTAATATAAACAATACATTTGTGTGAACTTATGTTTTGCTATTAATTTTAATAGTTCACTTTTATTTTATTTTTTTTCCCCTTCAGATTAATACTCATTAAAGAGATTTACTTTAAATTTCAGCAAGATGATTACTCACGAAAAACTCCCACTCCCTGGTTATATCTAAGAGTTGTTTACTTGTTAAATGAGCCTTTTCATTAATGCTGTTATGTTGTACATTCAAACTGATTAACGAACGCAGAACTAGTACAAACGCAAGAGGTGGGATTTATCAAAATGTCCAAAGAGGTCTGGGCCACTCTTTGTTTTCTTCACTATTGTGAGGACAGCAGAGGCTCAAGACAGTTATTTAAACCCAGCACTTCATAATGCTACCCATTGTGCTGCTGCCTGCCAACTTAACTCTCTTTAATGCGCTGTGATGGCCATATAAAAGTATTATTTCTACAGGAGCTCATATTTCCCATCACTCCAAGGCTTTGATGGGGGGCTTTTAAGGCTAAGGCACCAGTGACATCACTGCTAACCCTCCCCAGGACACAATGACCTGTTCCCACCACTTGGAAATTCTTAGTCCACTTCAGCTATTATTCCAGCATAATACCTGCCATAAGTCATATTTAATTTTGCCTGTGAAAGTTCAAAGTAATAGCAGTGACTCCTGTGGCATTGCCCTCTGTGAAATGGTGTTTTGTTGGGGGTGGTCAGATTGGCTCCTGTTTCAATGGGACTGTTTAAAGTGCCCTTTATTTCAAAAATGTATGGTTCCAGAGAGCACAGCTGACAGCTACCCTTGGTCCCCAACACAGAGGAGGAGGCACACTGGACTCGCTGTGCCTCTCCCCTGTTGACAGGTAATTTCAGTATTCGTCACTGATATATGAAGGCTAAATTTTGCTAAGGTCCGCTTTTCACAGCACTTCAGATGACAGTCTTAAATCTGTCATAAAGGAAAATTTAGCTTGGGGACCGCATATTTTACCCAGGCTTCTGACATTCAATTTTAACAAGAGCATGAAATGCAGACAGAGGTTCACTTGCCAGTTATTTCACCCCAAAGAAAAATGCTGCGCCAAATACATTCCATATACTCACTGCTTAAATATGGATAACATTGTCTATATTTTTCTGTAAAACAAAAGGAATTTTGCAGATTATAAAAAATTATATGATTTAAAACATTATACAAAAAAATACAAAAACAAATGTATAAATCCTTCTAAATTTAGAAATTGAAATAAACAAATAATTTTATTTAACAGGGATTAAATTGCATTCAATTAATCCAAGTATTATAATAAAAGTATAATGATTCAACATTACACAATTTATATATTTATATTTTAATTTTTTGTATAATCTTTTTAATCATATAATTTCTTTGAATGTTTTTCTTCTATATTTTGTTCTTCTATAAAATTCTTTAAATATTTCCATATATATTTAATATTTTCTAAATGATATTCACCATATTCTATACATAGATAATATGTTTTACCCAACTTGTTATATGTGTCTTAATTGTTTTTGTATGTTAAATTTCCATCAAACATTGCTAAATTATATTTCAAGTCCAACTTTAGAGGTGTTATGACAGCCTACTATTAAAAATATTAATTCTATCTTTAAAGACGTTTTATCTTCTATATTTCTACCACAATTCTAATTCATTCAATTATCCATAATTTCCATATCATAAATCATTAGAACATTAAACGTAGTAGTATCAGCTAGTGCATAAAACACCAAATGTGTTCAAAGTGACTCAAAACGATGACCAGTGAGGCTAAATCTAAGATTTAAAAAAATCCAATATTTACAGAAAGATTGACCTGGCTATTTTGTGGGAATTTTTCAATCCAAGAACAAGCCATATTTCAAAGAATCTCACAGCTTTCATCTAATGATCTGCATGCCTAAAAAGTCTAGAAAACAAAAGAGACCCCCTGAAGTCAGGGCATGGGTCCTCTTCTCTGCTGGCTCAAGTAGAGCCCATCTCTAGCCAAGCCTTTGACCATCTGTGCTGAGACTATCAGGATTAATGTACCCCAGACACCAGGGTGAACGTGTATCTCAGGCAACACCGCTTCACTGCAAATGGGGCAATTCAGCATGTCTGCTCAGTACTGGCAGGTACCACAGAGGCATATGGGTGAGACAGACTAAGGACTGGCAGCATGCAAGCGGGGTGCTGCACTCGGATCCAACGCAAGAGCTAAAGGGACAAAAGCACTCGGGCTCATCAAAAGCACTTCATATCTGGAGAGCTCTCCAAACGCATTAGTAAACTTGTTCTGCTCTGTGTAAAACATTATTCATTAAATGGACGAAAGCGCTGCATTATGCTGTGGACTGCGTCGTCCCGGGACAGTTTGAGAAGTGCAGCAGCACCCACCTCTGGGTGTCTGAGCAGCGCTGCAACTCCCTTAGTGTTCCCTGTCTGCCCCTGACCATATTCTACCATTAGCTTACTCGAGAACACAGCTCACGCTGAGAAATATATTAGCAGAATGTAACGATAAATTTTGCATATGCCCGACCCATGCCTGTCTCTTACAGACCTCTTGGGTTTGCTTTTTTCCACCCCCTATTTTCCTTTTTCCACCTGACTGACCAAAAACTATATTTGCTCACATAAATAGCCCTCTTGTTTCCACTTGAACAAGATGGACAAGAAACCAACAGAGACACACACAATAAGCCAATTCTGCTACCTCCCTCACTTTTGTGACTTAAGATTTCAAACAAAAAAAAGTTTTGATTCTTTAATGCATCACGTCTCATAGCCTGATCTGTGTTTAAATTGTGGAAAGATGCCAAAGAAACAACAATTTGTCACCAAATTTATTTCAGGAAAGATCGGTTTTGTTTTCTTTTTTTGTTTGTTTTAAATGAAAGTAATGCTTTTACTCAGCAAGGATGTTCCTTTTTAAAATGTTATTTCAAAATTGTAGCAATCCCAAAAGTACTGTACATACAGTATAGGCTAAAGACTACACACCCAAAACAAGGTACAGAAGTCGTCACTGGGTCACTACCCTTTAAACTGTACAAATACTGTATGTCATCTAATATACATCCTTCAGGGGGAAATGGGGAACAAAGTTGTACTTTTTAAAAAGGTACTGCCTCTTTTGTCCCTTTTTCTTGTTTGTTTTTCTGAGAGTGTATGATCCTGGCATAATAGCTTTACTTTACTTACTATATTGATGTCTTAATTAAAATTGTAATTATTAAACATTGTTTGAAATCTTTGGAGACCACTTGGAATTTAATGGCCTACCTAAGGATATAGTAGACACATTAGAAAGCTGAAACTTACTTTTGCAAATGCTCTATTAGGGGTGAGAGATATAAATCTTATATCTTTATCATGAGTAATTTTATTTCACGCTAACAATATACATTACAGTATAACCAATATACTTTCTCAGCTGCTCTGCAGCCATATTGCTTTTAATGAGAATACTTGCAAAGGATATTTAACCGTTCATGGCCTATATTAAAAGTATTTCATTCATTCTCCTGCGCTCTGTGAGTACCGTCTTCAAAAGCGTGCTTCTCACAGAGCACAGTCTCTCAAACAACACATGCATGTAGCGTAATGAGTTATTTTTTGCTGATTGTTAAAATCTTTTGTTTTTAACTGCATCAACAAGCATGCAATGTTTAAGTGTGAAACCACAATAGGCTAAAAATCTCTACCGGTTGAAAATTTCTAGTAGGTAATTGTGTGCATTGGTATACCACCCACCCTATGCCCTACATCTCTAACAGAGACTTATTGGGTTGTTTTTTCCACCTTTTCCTCTTTTCCACTTGACTGATCAAAAACTGTTTTTCCACATAAAAAGCCCTCTTGTTTCCACTTTTTTAAGTGCAGGAAAAGGATGGACAGGCTGTTGACAGAAAACAATAACACACCACAGACACACAGATAATAACCCCGCTCTCATCCTTCACTCACTTGTGCAAAGCGCTGGGTGGCAGCTTGGTTTTTTCCATTTGGCCATAGCAGCTGGTTTTGGCCTCCGGGATGTCCCCAAACTCTTCCAACATGGCTGCAGCTGCCGTGGTTATAATCCCAAGCCCATCTCGAACCCGTGCCTCAAGAGGGTAGTCCCAGTCATCGTAGGATACAGAGATCATTCCAGAGGGGAACGAATCTGGAGTGATGTCTGGGTTGCCTGTGGTCAAGCTGGGCACGATCCAAATGTAGCCGAACCCGGTCAGACCCAGTGATCGGGCCTCCTCCAAGATGTAACCCGCCTCATCTTTGGAGCAATACAAGAGAATGACCGGAGATTGCACCTTCTTCAACTGGATCTGGGTCCTGGAGTCCCCATCTACAGCGTCCAGGGTGATGGTGTGCTGGAGGTCCCAACCGACAAAGCTGTTGTCGACCGTGGTCTTCAGGATGGCAATGAAATCCTGGTAGCCTGGGAACTTGCTGGTCACTATGGAGAAGACGTGCCAGTCGTACTCTTCCATGATGTTGAGCATGAGCAGCGCCTCCTGCTGGATGGAGGCCCCGAACTGGAAGAATGTAGATTTTACGTCCTGTTGAAGAAAACAAAAAAAAAACTGTTACAATATATATAGCATATACATTTAGATTTGCTGCTGTTAAAATTGGGGATGCACAATATATCGGTACCATTTTAGTGCTTTAGTAATAAACTTCAAATTAAAAACACAACATCAGTTAAAATAAAACAATTCCTAAAGCACCAGAACAGACTGGATAGAGAAACCATTGAAACATTTTGAGAGCTCTGAACTCAATATTACAGACTGACAGAGTTAACAAAAGTTAATAAGGTTCTTTATTAAAACGTAACGAGACAAAAAGGAAAGAAAAGAGCTTTTATGGTTCTTCAACCCCTTTGAGATCAATCTGATATATGCAGCTCTGGCCTTGATGAACTCATTGTCTAATCATAGTGATGCACAGAGCCACTTCTATCTGGCTGAGCAAATTCAATCCCCGTGTGCTTTAGAGCTATTCTCTCCAGCATCCCACAATTCAACAGCTTTAACTGACCCTGTGAGGCACAAAGGACACAATCGTTTTTTGATTCATATTCTGAGTTCAAACTTTTCCTGATTTTCTGAATGAGACAATCGGAGGCCTGTACGAGGAATGGAGCATGCTTTCATTAGCCTTCTCAATCACATAGACATATTTCAACCATCACCATTACAATGTCAAACCAATTACTGCAGCCTCATAAATGGTAAATGAAAGGTAGCCCATGACTGAATACAGATGTAATATGAGGCATCTGTCTTTGTGTGCATGTGTGAAAGATGCATGTAGGAAACAACATGTTGTGAGTCTGCATATGTTGGGAGGAGAAACGTTTCACTTAGTTGTTTTGCTATTTTTGGGCTTGACATTGCCAATTTCACACACCGGGGAAACCAAATAGATACTGGTGCTGCAAAGTAAAGACAAGATAACTCTTCACACACGTATACACGGCTCAAATGAACACAAGTTTTTTTTGACCAAAACCGTTACACTGCTTTTCCATGACCTTCTGAGCTTCCAGAAAACACTCACCCACATCAATATTTTCAAACACCATATCAGTTATTTTGTCTTTTTTTATTCAATGTCACTCATTAAAGCTGCTTCCGATAGCCGCAGTTATTATGTGAAAAAACACAGGATTCATGCTGGAGGTGCATGCAATAAATGTCAGTCGATGGGCTGGTAGCTTTTTCTACACTGTGTCCAGTTTTTCTGCAAGATTTAATAAAATGCCACCATTTTTGGATGGAAATATTTGGATCATCTGGTCTTTTGATGAAATTTTCATCCATTTTGAGATCCAAACTTTTTACTAGTACTGTAAAAAGAACTATAAATATTAATATCATTTAAAAAATAAAGTGATGATTACTATTATTATTATTACTATTTGTAATAACAAAAGTAGTAGTAGTGCTAGTATAATTAAAATTCTTGTTAGTTGTATTTTTATTTCTCAATCATTATAAGAAAAATACAAATACAAATCCTGTATTAAATAAATTATACATTCATATGGAAATAGTATTTTTCACCAAAAACAAAAGAGAAAATCCATAGTTAAAGACTTAAAGACTATATATATGACAGAACTTATTAAAAAAAAAAAAAAAAATGGAAATAACAAAAATACTTTAAAAACATACCTTGGTAAAGTACATTTTCACAATAAATGCATATGACACTGTTGAGGCTCAAATACAAGATTTATGAATCAACCAAATTATGTGGTCTAGGGTCAATTTAAATCTAATAATCTAAATAATTTGAATCTATCACCAAGTTTAAACTTTATGTTAAGTTTTATTTTAAGGACCAATTCTCTCTACTTGTGACATTCTGCCCTGTCTGTTCCTGTCTCCCCCATGTCATTTTGTATTTTGGTTCAGTCCTGTCCGTTTGGTTT
>JAUCNO010000710.1:7962743-7987221 GCA_032353835.1 Enteromius viviparus | reverse complement strand
TCACCAAGTTTAAACTTTATGTTAAGTTTTATTTTAAGGACCAATTCTCTCTACTAACTAGCTGCTTATTAGCGTAAATTTTACTAGCATATTCTATTACTTTTTTATAAGCACATACTTTACTTACAAGCTGTATGTATAATGCATTATAAAAATAGTTTTAATGCATATATTATGCCTTCAATAAATGTAACCACAGTTCGTTGTTAGATAATGCATTTGAAATTTGGTTAGAATTATTCATGAAATGCTATTGTATTAATGTATTACAACACACATTATGAATAATTATAATGCATTATACCCTTGAACAACCCATACATATTAATGCCTTATTCTGCATAACCATATGTTGTATCCCTTAATATGTCCACCATTAAACTTGATAAAACAGTGGCTTTTGCATTGAAATAGTGTGGTGTAACAGCAGCACTGTTATGTGAACTGGCCCCTGAGAGACTAGACACATTTACTTAAGTGATGGATGGATGACAAGACAGTCCTAATTTATTTTCACCGCCTCACCTTGGAAAGATTCTAATTATTCCTCAAAGGTTGACGTTATCTTAAAGTGGCACAGTTTTGATTGGCAATTTCTTTACGTTCAGATCCGGGGATGTCAACGAAAAATGGAGCAGATTATATTACATGTGTGCGATAATGGCAAAAAGATTAATCAGCTTGTGCCGCCCGCTCCCCACAGTTGTCAAACAACTCTTGAAGTGCAGGGTTAAGAAAATGTGACCCTCGTAATAATGGGTCTACCGAGTGCTGCATGTGTAGGGTGAACATGTAGATTGTGTGGATTGACCACTTGTTGACCTCATTCTGCAGATGAACTCAGGAGATGATGGAAAGAGACAATGTGCTCTCTTTCTGCAGCAAGGATGAAACCAATAATTAAAAAGCGAGAGCAAGAAAAATAAATAAATGAGTTCGATGGAAGGTTGGTTTGCTAATTAAGCAAAAATGTTATACATTAGCACATATATATATTATATTATAGTATATAATATTTGTTTCAGAAACAATGTCACAGTGCATTAGATATTTTTCAATGACTCTTTCTGCTGGTTACATCATACTATCTTTATGATTTTGCCACTGAATCATTCATTTGAATGCTCCATTATAATCAGTGAATCATTTAGTTGAAAAGAAATATTCAGCTTTGGAATCATATGAAAATAAAGTAAAAAAGTAAAACTAAAATAAAATTACTATATTATAATTATAGAATTTTGATATCCATTAGAACCACAACTGCAGCATGAAAAGAATGATTTATAAAGTACATTTATAAAGATTTTGCATTGTTGCCTAAATGTAATTTCACAGCCAAGCACCGAGTGTGACATGAAAGGCATGTGTAATCAGCTTCAGAGGTGTGAAAGAAGATTTGTGTGCATTTGACTGGAGCGTAGCAATACTAGTTTCTAATTTCCCACCCGCTTTCCTGAGGATCTGCATCATCCCTGCCTGCTGCTGAGCTTTCTCAATGCCATTTTCTTCATATAACAGGATGCCATTACCAGCCCGAGGCGAAAAAGCTATATTGTTTGCTCAGAAATAGGATCATATTTTGAAGCACACCTGAGAAAAAAAAACTAAAACAAAAAAAAACCACAAGATTAGAAGTGGAGACATTTCTCAAAAGACACAGCTTAAGATCTTAAGACGTTGTCTGTCGACTCCTTTATTGTAGGTGATACTGAGGATTGACATCAATAATTTTGCACATCTTTCATCTCTTCTTTTTTAAATTGCGAAGTAAACAAATCTTAATAGGGAGCTCAGAGCTTCATAGAACCAGA
Organism: Enteromius viviparus; assembly: GCA_032353835.1. NCBI lineage: Eukaryota > Metazoa > Chordata > Actinopteri > Cypriniformes > Cyprinidae > Enteromius > Enteromius viviparus. The sequence goes on along the minus strand of JAUCNO010000710.1, from coordinate 7,985,407 downwards.
TCAAAAACACTTAATTTCCCTTGTTTTAGCAGCAAACACACTTGGCAGACCAATTGTGTTATTTTTGAGAAAACCAAAACCAATGAGTCACTAGCCTGGCTTCTGCGACTTGAAAGCTCATAGGAGCTTAGTCTGGCCAAACTACCTTACTACCCGCCTTCTGGGAGGCGGGCCTAACCTGCGTCCATCAAATGCCCTATGTATACTACTGGACGAATCTACAACCAATGGTTTCCACTTTTTTGGGAACGGAAATGCTCTAAATTGGCAGCTTTGCCAGACTAACTTTGCGCGTGAAATAAAATGTAGCGTCACAGGAAGTATGGGCGGGCCCAGGCTAGTGAACTCATGAAACAGTCACTAAGATATTAAGATCAGAGCATCTAGTGGCAAAAACAAGCGGCCACAATTTCACGAAAGGCCTGTTTAATGGACCATCATGCCTGTTAGCCTGATTGGACCTTCAGTACGAGGATACATGGTCTGTCAATATAGGTTGGCATCGTCAGCTGAGCGAGCAGCGAGAGAGCATGTACATAATCTACAGTAAGCATGCCATTTTGTATGTGAGTAAGCGTGTGGATAATCTGAAGCGCTTCAGAGGGCCGCCTCAGGGGTGGCCGGCGTTATCCCCACAGCTCATGTCATTCCCAGCAGCAGAGCAAACGCGGCACAGTTAGTCTAATAACACAACACAGAAGAGCCACACAGCGCCCAGCCCGGCTCCACTTCCTTAAATTGTGACTTTGTAAACTCTATAAATTGTCAATTTGCTTTTGATGGAGTGTAGCATAATGGTGTTGCTGTTAATGGCAATTTTTTGAACCATTTTTCAAAGCCTCTGTCTCGAGAGCTGCTTCATGAGCTCATTTTTAGTGTGCCACAGAGCTCTTAGTGAATAAAGCAAATGAGTGGAGCCAGAGGAAGAAAGAGAGAGAAAAAGAGCAAGGCTGATATAGACACAGAGAGGACAGAACTGAGCATCACCATCTGTCCTGTGCTGAAGAAACTCTGTCCCAAATATGACACTGCGGGGGTTTCTTCGTTTTTGACAAAAATTCATTTCCATGATTTGTTCTGCCAATTACATACTGCGTAAGTCGTTTTAAAATCCATTTATGAAGATTTTTTGGGTTTTTTTGAGGGTACTGTATGTCAAATCCCAATACATGCATGAAAACACAGTACTTTCTGTACATAAATGCACTTATTATACAAAAGAGAAAAAGGCTTGGTGGAGGACTTTACCCCCCAGTTTCACAGACAAGGCTTAAGCTAGTCCCAGACTAAATTGCATGTTTGAGCTGTCTCAGAGGAAAAAATCTTGCTCTGACATATCTTAAAACATGTCTGTGTCATTGTTCTGTGTTAAGATGCACACCTGTAATATTTTTTTCTTATAAGGCATTTTTGTAAAAGTTGCCTAAATATCTTAATTTAACAAATGCCTAGTCCTGGCTTAAGCTAAGCCCCATTTGTGAAACCGGGCCTACATGTAGTATAGTTCTATGACCACTAACTTCTTTAATTAATTTAATTTTTTTTTTTTTACAACTTTTAGAGGTAATCATTATTTTAAAATTCATTGAATTGTGAGGTTTCCCATAAAAACAATGAAACTATTTAAAAAGATGGAGAATAATACAGTATTTTAATAAAAATGCAGCATTACATCTGTTCTCTAGCTTGGTAAAACTTTATGAAGGACTCCAAGGCCCTTATTAATATGCAAAGGCCCCATGACTTTTACAGTTATAAGTGAATTAGTGGATAAGGATGATTTGTTCAGTTTTTACCTAGGAAATGTTTAAGGGCTTATATATTATTCAATATTTTAAAATGAATGAAATTAAATCTATGTTATATTTGTTGTAGGTTTATCTTATCGTAACGTTAACTTTGTCACGTTTCAATTCTTGAGGCCTCGTAAAATTTAGAAAATTTAAACAGACACATTTCACTGGCAGTATGGTACACTGATGCTCATAAAAATGAATAAATAATTAAAAAATATGCTTAAGAAAGCAAAAAGTAAAGCACACACATTTATTTTTCTATCATTAGACAGACTTTTCCAAATTGATTTCAGTCGTTTTTATACTGAACTAATGATGTGGGTGATACTGGAAGTTTAAATGAGATTTAGCTTCATGTTGTGATTCTCAGAGAGAGAAATAATTCACAGTTTGGCTTAAGCTGAATAAAAATTAATCAAGCTTAAATAAAAGAAAAAGAAAAGAAAAGCTTCTTTTACCGTTTATTTTAGCCTACATCAGTGTACTAACCACGTGGTAAACAATGCCTTGGTGGCCCTGCAGACTGAACATTAACCGTCCCAATGATATGGAATGTTACTAAATTCCATGTGAATCCACATTCAGGTGAACATACAGTACCCAGAGACAGAGCACTGCACTGCAGCACCAGCGTCACTAGTTACACAACTCCACAGGATCACAGTCTTTCTCTCTGCTTTCCATTCGTTCAGTGTCTTTTTCTTTCCTTATTCATCCTCTCCTTTCATCTCCCTTTGCTCCTGTCTGCTTCTCTTCTTTTTTTTTTCTCAGTACCCCCTCTCTCTCTTTCTCCGGGCTCCGCCTGACTGTCCCTCCTAAACCCACCTTATCAGCACGTGTGATTGATGAAAAAGGGGAACGTGTGCAGAAATTCAATTATACTGACATGCTGGTGACACAGAGAGAGAGAGAGAGATAGAAGAGGGGTGAAGAAACAGAAACAGAGAAAGAAAGAAAGAAAAAAAAACAGCTCTGTGGTGAAACGCCACTCACCGGAGCGCAATTAGCTCTCCTGCGAACAAAAGACGCGATTATTCTCTTTAAGATCACGTCTGAAAAACTTGCAATAAAAAGGTTCATCACTTTGCGAGTCACAACTGGGAGAGAAGCATTATTTATGATCCTGTTGGAACAGATTCTTTTGAATATTTAATGAAATTCCTTCTTGAAGGTTGAGCGAAATAAAAAAGATCGAGAAGATGGGTGGAGGTATAATGAAGAGGGTCTGTAAACCCCATGATGCTGCGCTCTGAGTAATGACTACGCCACTGTTTCATGAAGTGTTCATTACATAGCTGTCATGAGTTTCTCAAAAACAGATTTGCAGAACGCTCTCGCGGCCTTAGGGGCATGTGACTGACAGCTGCCTTAGACAATAAGGTGTTCACCTCACTTTACAAGTGAAACACAGATCACCAACAACAAAAAAACACTGTGGTCCAGCAAAATATAAACCACTCCGAACCCCGAAAGGCAAAATGCTGTAACCAAGGACAAAAAATTGTTTTTAGGTTGATTTGATATGAATTTCTGTGGCTCACAAAAAGTAGGAGCCAATGGGAACTACAGCATGGGGACTGAAGAAAAGATAAGAACGCAGTCAGAACACAGCTTACATTTTTAGCCCATCATAATGAATCTTCCATGCTCACCCGGAGCGATCCCTTCATTAATTCCCATACCCACTTCTGAACAAGACTTGAACATTGTTGGAAACTGTCAGGAGATAGAGAAGACAATAGAAAACAGAGGTTATATTTTACCTCAGACAAGTGGTGGTAATGAATGAATGATCACAGTGGCTCCCTCTTACCCTGAAGCACTTTAAAATCACAAGCGCAATCAATTAATCCAAGCTGGGGGGTTTTATGTGCCATACAATAATTAAGAAACGCGGTAAGGTCATGTGGATGATCAGCTGCCATCTCAACAAGAGCCATTATGATCGAAAAGTGAGGCGACGAGAGGCAAAAGACTCTCTTTGGTGCGATTTTAAAAATAGCAGACGGCTCAAGTTTGTTCATCAACACGCTCACTGAGCTTGCATTCACAACTGTCTTTTTGTTACTGCTGCTGTTTTTCTGTCAGGACTTTTTAACAAGCACCAAAACCCCACAGGGGCAAGCTGACAAAGGCAGATAAACTTTCTCCAAGCACAGATAGTCTGGCTCGGTCTCTCTCTCTTTCTCTCTTTGGGCACTGCCCCACTCCCGTCAGAAAATTCCTGAGGACGCTCCCTTCAGAGTCCTTTATGTTTACATCATCAGATTACTAATCACATTACCACTGCTGTCATTCTGAGAAGAACTGCGTGTTTGCACTCTATTCGACTTGTTTGTTCAATCTTTACATGTCAGGATCTGTGACGCAGCCTGTCCAGGAAGATGATGATCCACAAATCATACAGGCAGTCAGAGAGGTCAGTGTCACGACGGCTGGTAATCATCGGATGTGGCAGGGTATGTAACTGAGAGCAGGCATCTTTTTCTCTGAAATGACCCGATGACTCAGTGCAAAGCATTATATGGCAACGTCAAAATTTCCTGCTGCTTTTAATACAGACGTAATGGAGCTCTCGTAAATGATTCATTTTATTTGTGATCAGTCGCACTTAAGAAGCACAGCAGGAAGTTAAATAAAAATGATGTCGTGATTTATTCACCTCAAAGTGTTTCTTTTGCCATGGAACATAAAAAGCAAAATGCAAAAGTTAAGCAGAACTTCTGTACAATCAAAGTGAACGGTGACTGTTAATAATGACTTCAATTTTAGTCTGTACCACTGTTATTTTTAATATTTACATACTATTACAGTGCTTATTAATATTTAAAATATTTAGCTTTTACTTCAGTATTTTCTAATTGTAGTGTATGTTTTAATACTTGTTAAGCACTTATGCATTGATTTTTATACTTTCATTCAGCTGAAATTAATTTCAGTTTTAGTTATTTGAGTAATTTTATTTCAATTACTTGCCTAACCAACAAGTTTTTTTAATCTATTATTGTATTCTATTTCAGCTTTAGTTCAATTAGTTAACAATAGCAACACTTGTCTGTACTCGGCACATGAAGTTTTCAAACTAATATCGGGTGGAAGAGCTGACGATTAGTCACAGCTGGCACCGTTTACTAATCAATCCTGCTTCCTTCGTAAGCCGAATGTTCCTTACCTCGTCACTATGAATAATCTAGATTCCTTCCCTTCCCGTATCTCGTTTTGCATTCCCACCACCTTCCCTGAGCCGGACTCCGAGCCACGCCCTCCTTAGGGCTCTCACTACTAGTTCACCGAACTTCCGGCTCGCCCCGACAGCACGCCAAATGTGCTATTTTATTACGACTAATGAGGAAACGCGAACACGTGAAAGCAATTTAATAGTTTCGGATGTCTTGGAATATAGCGCATGAGTCATATGAATATCTTTTTGTATGTTTATGTGTCACGGTTTGCATACAGGAAGAACACAGGAGTCAATAATGAGACAATAATTCTTAATACAAATATGCAGGAGAAATCCAACATAGGAAACACTTCGGCAGACTCATACAAACAAACTAGTAACTTAGACGACGAAGAAACACACAGGAACTAACATACACAAGGTAATTAAAGGAATATATAAAGGAACAAGGACAGTGATAAACGTGAAAAATGAATACAAAACAGGTAATAAACGTGACATTATGCTGCTTTTTTTGTACTTTTTGGAACGCATCCACTTGTATAAAAGAAAGCAGTGGGAACATTCTTCACAAAGACCAATTCCTCTTTTGTGGCACGGAAAAGATAAAGTCACATAGGTTTAGAGCAAAATGAGGGTGGGCATGTGACAGAATTGTAATTTTTAAATAAACTTTCCCTTGAAGCAGCAGGGTTCATGACGAAAGAGAGAGAGAGAGAGAAAAGCACTGCATTATAGGCTTGGCATTGAATCATTTCCAAAAGGAGCCAAATAATTAACATTACAGCTTTACATCAATTGTCTTCCGCAGTTTTCTTTGTCATTTTTCCTTAGCTTGTATTCATTTATTCAGCAGGCAGCGAACACACACACACATCTAGAGTAAATCAGATTATGTGTACAGCAGCTCTGGGCAGGGCCCGAGTGTTGGAACGGATGGATGTTCTGCCCTCTGGTTTGTGCTGTGTCCATTTGCACTGCAGAAAAACTTCAGCTGCAAACGTCACTATCTAACTTTTAGATGCCATATTTAATGGACTTCAAAACAAAAGCCAAAAAGGATGAGAAAAAATACTGTTCCCTCTTTCGTCACACGGCAGGTGCTGTGGGAACGCAACCAGCCCGTGTTAAGCGCTCCCATTTCATTTTGATTGGCTGCCAGCAAACAGTACAGAGTAACTGGCACTTGTTATACTTCAGCAGACAAACGGCACTCCTGGGAGATGTCAATCAGGCACGCTCTAGGCTGTGACGTAACCAGCCAGAGTTACTGAACCTGAAACCAAGCAGCTCACCGAATGTAACTGTTCACACACACTCATGTACACTAAAAATGCCACACTTTCAGCAGCAGACTAATATTGGCTATAATATAAGTTCTTGAATTGACAGGATCCAACAAAATACAGTCCAAAGAGTCTTCATATACTGAGAAAAAATTGGTTCAGAACCCAAATTAAAATTGTTAGTACATTTTTTTAACAATTACAAGGGATGGGCAAGAAACACTGAAACAAATGTAATTTTTTTAAAGGAATAGTTCACCCCAAAATGAAATTTCTGTCATTAATTACTCACCCTCTTGTCGTTCCAAACCCGCAAGTCCTCCGTTTATCTTCAAAACACAAATTTAGATATTTCTGATGAAATTGGAAACCCTCCATAGACAGCAGCACAACTGAAATGATCCCAGATCCAGAAACGTAGCATTAGTAAATACAACAGTCCATGTGACAATGGTGGCTCAACTTCAGTCTTGTTATGCTACAAGAATACTTTATTTACGCAAAGAAAACTAAAATGAGATATTTTTGTCTATGGGGGTCAGATGGCTCTCCAATTCGTCAAACATATCTTAATTTGTGGGTTTGTAACGACATGAGGGTGAGTAATTGTCAATGACAAAATTTTTTAGTGAACTAACCCTTTAAAGAAATAGTTCACCCAAAAATTAAAATTCTGTCTTTATTTACTCACTCTCAAGTAGTTCCAAATCTGTATGAATCTGCCGAACACAAAGGAAGATTATTTGAAAAAGTTTGTAACCAAGCCGTTTTGGGTCGCCATTGACTTCCATATTTGTTTTCCTACTATGGAAGTTAATGGTGACCAAAACAGCCTGGATACATACTTTTTTTACTTTACAACCACAACACTGTATTAAATGGAGATTTACTTGTCTTGTTATTCCTTAGAACGAGACCCTAGCAATCTCACATGTTTCTCCTCCAGTGTTTTAGATCTCAGCACTGCCATGAATGAAATTTATACTTGCCATTTGCCATTTACCACGTCACAGGTTTTAAATTACATTCAAAAATTTCTCTTCACAATTCCTCCAAGAACAAGTTACATGAGCAGTGCAATTCACTGCTCATGTTTTACAGACAGTCTATTTGTACTTCTATTAAGGTATTTTAGGAGAAACATCTGCGAGCAAGTTGATACACTGAACTCCACAGGAACATAAGAACTCCACTCCGACTCCACTTTAATATCGCAATTGATTCTCAATTATGCAGTAAAACGGAGAGCAAACAGAGCCTTTTGCATAACTCTCTAGATTCACAGCTTTCTCAAAATCTCTTGACAAAAGACGCTAATAATCTCACTCATTATATCCCATCATCATAGTCTGGAGACTCTGGCTAAACAGAGAAGGCGAACGTATGAAACTGCTGCAGAGACTCACAATTCTCTCCTTGACAGTCATTGTGTGAGAATCGTATTTCTTTCTATTGGAGTTTACACACATTGAAAAAATATTATGACTTTAAACTCAATTCTGAAGAAGCGAGACAATAAAAATGGGAAAATGTAGTTTGCACTGTTCAGACAAATCAGGCGAAAACAGAGACGGAGCAGCTTTGTGTAAACAGCTCAGCCTGCCACATCTGTCTTAATATAGCCATGTGTTCACCATTAGATTTCCTCCGCCACACATAGACACACTTCCTCCGTCACCATGGCAAAAGTTTTTGTGAACTTTCATAAGGACAAGAATAAACAGTCAAAGTGTCACCATTGGCCGGCCCTCTATTGACTTTGTGGCTCATTTTCCGCCGGCTGCCCACACTCTGTGTACTCATCAGCTTGACTGACAGGATGTCTGCTTCACTCTCAACCAATCAGCGTCTGTGCAGGAGCAGACGCTTGGTCTGATCAGACAGCACCGGGGGGTGATGCTGGGAATAAAAAACAGTGCTGATCTAATGCCAAGTACCGCGTGCTGTATCATCTTGTTCATATACAGTATTGAATTTCACTATTTCACTTCCATGTTTAGATTTCAAACATAATAATGTAATAATTTAATAATTCGCCAGTATGTAAAACTGTGAAATATGAATTATTTTACGGAAGTGGTTCATTAGGACAGTTCACGGTAAAAAAAAAAGATACAGTAGAAATCTTTCTGTTGGACATTTAGTGGCAGATTTACTAAACAGGGCAAATTAGCACAAGAGCGCAACTCCAAAACAGCGCAGAAGGGTGTGGTCATTTATACGGATGATTTACTGACAATGCACAAATTAAACACATATAATTTCCATAATGACCAACGCAATCTACCGCAGCAAAAATTAGCATAAGTATATGTTTGAAATTGGATAATGTGTTATTCTGGTTTTCCAAATAAAGTAATACGTGTGGAAAAAAATCCCCACACGCTCTCTCTTCTCTGTGGTGCCTCCTCGGAGCAACAGCAAATGCAGCCATTGCACACACAAAATAGCCAAGACATGCTTTTTTGGTGGAGTCAAATAACGGTGCAAATAATAACTTGATGAGTGCAGATGTTAGTAAATCACATTGCATCTAAATAAGAAGCTCCTAAAAAATGCATATTCAGTAAGGTCAGGCACGAAAATAACTGTGTCCATGCCATTTCAACACAAATTCTTCACAAAGTTAATTGTGACAGTACTATTTTAACAAGAAAAGACAGATAATCAGGCATTATTAAATCTGGCCTTTCATAATACTGCTGATCACTACTTTTTCAGTTAGTATATTAATCAGGGTGCTTTCTTACATGATTACAAATACAGTAAAACTCATAACAATTAAATATTATGACAATTTTCCTAACCCCAATTTTTTTGACTACTGTATGTTTAAGGTTATTGCCTCATGAATAGCCAAAAAATACACATGCCGGCTAATGCTAACACTTACAGTACAGTTTTGACCAGAGGCCATTTCCTTGTAATGGATGTCAATTGATGGCTTATCAATTATTAAATTGACTGTCTATCAGCTAATCTTCAACATTTTTTACACTAAACAATCATTTTGGATTGAACTAGTATCCATAACTGGTTTTATAATTAAAAGCTTGTAGAGTGACAAGATTAGCTTGTTGTTACTTGAGACTAGTTCATCCCTGTCACCACGGTATGATATTGTGTTATTTACTGTCCTCCTAATAGAAGGATGTCAGCAATGAGTTGCAAAAAACATGGAAAAAACAGGAGCTAATCAAAAATACACTGGCTTCGGAGACTGTATTCATTATGCCTAAAAGTAAAGCCTCCAATTTCAGACCTACTTCATAATTAACCTAATGAAATCATGTTTCTTTACTGCAGCCTGGTGTTTTACCACAGTCTAATTGGACTAGAATCAACACAGTCGATACCATGCAAGATTAAAAATAGCCTGACCTTTAAAAAAGATGAAAAAGGCCTCTACATATTAACATTATGAGACTTCTCTAAATCCATGAGTATTTGCAAACGCATCTGAAAATGTGTCTGTTGCCTGCGAAATACAGCGATGTGACATCTCTGCATCGCTCATAAAATTCATAGAATCAAAGGTCTGCTACAAACGGCCCCCTCTGGCATTCAACGTCAGGGCATGAGCAGAGAAATATAAACATTTAGTAACAGTAAATTAAAGTGCTTATATAAGGCAGTGTGAGCCATCTGTGATCCGCACTGCTGATGGAGGGAAGAGTAACTGGGTCAGCCGCCCCGTCCTGTCCTCTATCATGCTTTAGCTTGCGGCTGAGAGACAGCTCAACTTCGATGTACAGGTGAAGCCGAAAAGCTTTCTGCGTGCTCCGTTGCCCAAATATTGGGGCTGAAGTGCACCTCAGCTCTTTTACCTTAGCACTCAAACACTGAAAAAAAAATAAAACAGCCAATTAACATTACACAGAAACAAGTCGCCATTAAGCTGAAATAGTGAGACAAATAATACATGGTTTTTAGCATTTAATGTTTTTTTCTCATTTGCTTAATTCAGATCAAAAGGCTGAGGAGAACACAGCAAAAGTTGCTGACCTACTTTCACTCCTTCAAAGTTTCCAATCCCCCTTTTGAGAGGGCTGTGGAGCGGCATGTTGCTAAAGCTCTGCCTGCATGGGAACAGAGGAGGAGCGGCAGGCTCAAGCTGTTCTTTAAGAGCTGTGCTCCACAGAGAGGACTCACCTGCTCACACACAGAGATCAGATGCCCAGCCTCACTAAAACTTACAATTTCCCAATCACCCTCAACACTCACACACACATAATTATCTGTTGTCAGGTTGTTGTCACTCCTGGGAAGGAGACAGCGGGAATGAGATGGGGAAAAAGAAATCTGTTTCAAAATCTAGAGAGTCAAATCTAGTCTCCTTAGGCAGCACTTTAAGGCATCGTAAACATGCTTGTGATGCAAAGGCTGTTCTGGAAGGTAGGTAGCATAATTATGCTGCTTCTAAAGATACCTCATTTAATGCATTGAGATTAATAAAACATTCAAAGGAGAGACATGTATTCAGGATGGCAGATAAAGCAAGATGAATGTTGAAATATACTGATAATAGTTCAATTCAGTAATTAGACATTTGAAATAAACAATAGTTTTAAAAAGTTTGAGGTCAGAACATTTATATTTTACATTTTGTATTATTTCTACCACTTCTATATTTCCGTTTTAAAAATTCCATAGTTTCCACATAGATATTTATTAATATTTTAAATTATACTAATATAATATTATATTATATAAAATATAATATTTTACATAGTCAATTTTATTACATTTTAAAATAGATGTTTCAACACAATTTTATAATAAATAATTTTTCACAATGTTATTTATGGTGAAATAAATGCAGCTTTGATGAGCATTAGTGATTATCAAAAAACAGTAGTATAATATTAAATAAATCCATTTTAAACATTGAATGATACAATAAAAAATCAGTGCGTTGAATATAATTCAAAAACATTTTGCTACATATATTAATGCCTGTATTGTATGCCTGTAAACTAATTTTGAGTTGAATCATTTCAAATTAAATTTTAATTTGTTAAAAAGGCAGCTGTTTATGTAGGCAGAAGAGGAAAAAGTGTGCAGCAAGGCAGCGCACTACATTTTTCGAACAGAGCCAAAGCCAAATAAGTCAGAGAATATGAGAGACAAAGCTGACACATTAACATTTCCCACAAAAAAAAATTACTTTAAAATCAGCTATAATCCATTAAAATGCTGCCTCAGAAGGCAGCTGTTTATGTAGGCAGTGGGCAGCGAAGCAGCACACTAGGCTTTGGACCAGAGCCAAAGACAGGGCAGATAAGAGGCACAGAGAGAAGAAGAGTGAGAGCATTTGTGTCCATGTACACTAATGAACATTGTCACTGGATGGGGCTGGCAGACGGAGCCAAACAGACAACATTTGCTTCTCATGACTAAAGGATCTGACACGGTCCTGTGCTACACGCTCAGCTCCCTGTAATGCTGTGTTAGCGGAGAGATTATCACAGATGCTCAGCACAGCCCTGAATGATAGCGTGATGCAGGAGAGGGATGGAAAAGAGAAAAAAAAGCGCCTCCTAATTTGCAAATCAAAGAAATGAGAGTCAGATATTTATAGCCCAAACAGCCTGAGGAGATCTACCCCACTTTTTTGTGCTCCTCGCTAACTTTTTTTGCTGCCCATTGGCATCTAAAACTCACATCTAACATTTGTTGATAGGTAAAAACTTGCAGTACACCCATGGAGGCCCACCCTGCCCTTACAACTAAAGGTTGGCATGATGTTGATGCTTCTGTCTCGTTGAGCAGTCCTGGCATATGCAAGCTGGCAGAAACAACATCCACAACAACAAGCACGGCAACAGGAGACAGAGCTCACCCTGTGTCAACTCCATGACACTGAACCTCCAAACAAAGCACGCAATTAAAGGTGAACTTCTAAGGGGACATGTCCAGCGCTCTGCTATGTAATGCATCAGACACTGGCCGAGGGGGGCGGTGAGTCACACGCGCACCATGCAGTCAGCAGAGTGTGTGCGTGTACATGACACAGATCAGGGATCAGTTGAGATCTCATAGCTACAGTTGCATGCAAACACTGAGGTTTCTCGGGGTCAAGCTCTCTGGGTGTACATTGAGGAACTGGTTGAATGCTTTAGACAGTCGATGTTGTGTAGAATAGAGTCTATACCAGGGGTGTCCAATGTACTGCCAATTATTGCTCGTGATCCAATGTCAAATGGCCCGCAGCTTGTCTGTTAATATATATTATATGTGGCCCGCTATGCGTAATTTGCACATTACGCAGTTTCATAATGTCAACACAAGGTGACAGCAACGGATTTCAGGCCAGATGTAGCAGTAAAACGTGAGCAACAACAATTTCATAACTGATAAGTGCTGCTATTACTGTTGCACATGAGAGTTATTAAACACAGGAAATGTGGAAGACTGCGCCAAACAGAGCATTAGTAGATCTGCACAGCAGACAGCACAGCTTGAGCACACAAAATATTCCCCTTGCTTCATAACATAAATAAATGTGTTTACAGACTAAACACATTTATAAAGGCATTCCAGATATCGTAGAAACCATATTGTTACTTTTTCCTATGGTAGTGTGGTGCCATGTGTGGTTTTATCTATGGTCATCGTGATCTAAATGTATGGTAATATGGAAGACCAATGGCTATTTTTAATAAAATAAAGTTCCTTTTCAGGAACTCGAACTGCGTCCAAAAACGGTTTGGAAATGCCTCCAGCGTGACCACGCTCTGAAACTGCTATGCAAACCGTCAAACGAAGTGCTGAGACCCTCGGGTGACGTCACCGACCAGGAAGGATAAGAGCACGTGCGAAGCAGTGCACGCCAGCCTCATTCATTCAGCAAGCACTCTCTATGCGACTGTCGTTCATTTCTCTTTACTTTTTAGTTTCTAGTTTAAAAATTAAAAGACTATGTCTGGCAAGAATTTTCAGAAATGTATGCTAAAAGCAAATTGAAAAAAGACGGGTAATTCCCCTATCTTATGCCTAACCAGACAGATCCACAGGCATCTCTCCGGGTATTGGATACTGGCTACTTCTCCAGAGAGGGAGCGGTCTGCACTTCAGTCTTCTTCCTCCGAGGAGGTGGATGTGGTGAGTGTAGACAGCCAGTTTTTTCCTCTGTCTCCGAGGAGTCATTAGCGAGCTCATTGTGTAGTGAGTGTGTCCGCCGAGGCGGAGTCACGGTTACTCTCGTGCGGATCGCACCTGCTGCTGAGGCAGAGTTGTAGCTGCGTTCATGGACTCGCAGACAGATCTGATGGAAGGGATTGAGACGGGAAATCCCCTTTCTTTTTCCCATCTGATTAGATAAAGCAAAAGCATCTCTCTGGGTAAATGAAGCACCGCTGATAACTTCTCCCCAGGGTAAGCAGTCTACACACCATTCATCCTCCTCTGAGGAGTTGGATGTAGTTAGTGCAGATTGCAAGCCACTTTTTCATTCTCCCCGGTCACAGTGATCAGAGACAAGGGTTTTCTTTGAGGAGAATTCCCCTCATATGATCAAGATCTCCCGACAATGTGTGCGAGTCTTGGTTATATGGAGGAACCTTGAGATTCTAAACCGGGCCTGGTTTTGAGGGACTCAGTGTCGCTGCGTCAAACGGACGGTCAACCCGTCCCTCACCAGATAGGGTGGTCATGAGTGGCTGCTTGGCCTGTGGTCAACCACCAGGAGATCTGTGTTCACGCCCCTCAAACAAGCTGGCGCGCCAGATTCTGGTTGGGTCTCAGGGCAGGCTCTTTCGTAGAAAGCAGTCTATGTCCCGAGGCACTTAAATATGGGAGCAGATATCCTGTCGAGACAGGGGCTGAGGCCCGGGGAGTGGAGATTGCATCCAGATGTCGTGCAGCGAATCTGGACAATCTTCTACAGAGCCGAGGAGACTTGTTGCGACTCAAGAGAGTGCACAATGTCCCCTCTGGTTCTCTCTAGTTCACACAGCTCCGTTGGGTCTAGGTGCTATGGCACAGACATGGCCAAGGCGCTGTCTGTACGCTTTCCCCCGATATCTCTGATTTCAGGAATTCTGGAAAGAGTCCGCCAGGATGCGGTCAGTTTACTGCTGGTGGCCCTATGTTGGACTGGGTGGGTATGGTTTTCGAACCTGGTGTCTCTCCTCGACAGTACTCCATGGGAGATTCCGATCAGGAGAGACCTTCTGTCTCAAGTTGCCCGGAGAAACTGAACTATGAGTGTGGCCTCTGAGGGGGCGCGTCTCATAGCTACTGGTTTGTCAACCAAGGTTGTTCAGACTACACTACAATCCTCCTTCCACGAGGAAGTTATGCACTTCATTGTGTAATAGTCATAATCAGGACACAGTTAGCTGTCCGACTGGCGCGATTCTGGAGTTCCTGCAGACTAAAGTGTCCACAGGGTTAGCCCACTCCACACTTAAGGTGTATGTGGCGGCAATGTCAGCTTTCCACTCCCTTAGTGATGGTCTTTCAATGGGTAGAGATCCGTTAGTGGTACATTTTCTTCGTGGAGTATTAAGGCTGAGGCCTCCGGTACGCACCCGAGTTTTGACTTGGGACCTGGCTTTGGTACTCAGGGCCCTCTCTCGAGCCCCCTTTGAACTGTTAGAGCGTTAGAACTGTTAGAACTGTTGGTCGTCCCCTGTGACCTTTGCCAGGTTTTATGGGCTAGACCTCCTGGCTACCCCGGGCTCGATTGTCCTCATGCTTGGGAGTCTAGGGGCGTTGGTATCTCGTTCCCAAAGAGCTTTTGGACGCATTTCGAGTTCCTGAAAAGAAACGTCTCAGGGTTATGTATATAACCCCTGTTCCTTAAAGGAACGAGACACTGCGTCGTTTGCCACACCCCCTGCGCCCCCTCCTGGGCGCTTGCTTCATGTCTGAGGGCTGGCATGCACTGCTTTGCACGTGCTCTTATCCTTCCTGGTCGGTGACGTCACCCGAGGGCGGCGTCTCAGCACTTTGTTTGACGGTTTGCATAGCAGTTTCAGAGCGTGGTCACGCTGGAGGCATTCCCAGAGCGTTTTTGGACGCCGTGTCTCGTTCCTTCAAGGAACAGGGGTTATATACATAACCCTGAGACATTCAATATTACATTTTACCCTTTAAAACAAGGATGCTATGTTTTTTTTACAGATGTTACTGATAATGTTAATGAAAATACACTTACATTTATGTTATCAAAAAAATACAGCTTAACCAGAGTGATCTGATACACTAACAAGTTCATTTTTAGTCAATAATCCTATAATGAATAAGTCACAAAAAGTCTCAATTTAATGAATCCGCCTGATGAATCTTTTACTGAATAAACTGTTAAATTTGTTATCAATAGTGTCAGTAATGTCAGTTTCGAAAAGAAAAAAGATTTTGTACTACACAAGCATGTTATACAAATACAATACAATACACATACTGTATTTAACATTAAATACTGAGTAAGCTTACAGTATTTGTAGTAAATGCAATTTTCATTTTTTAACTTCGAACATTAGGGTTACATATACAGTACAATTATTTGAGTCAACAAATGTACCAGCTCATTAGGGTTTACATTGAACAGTTAGGTGGGAGTTTATCGGCTGGTCATAGGTGAAACCAGGACTCCTATGTGAGGCAATGAGAAGTGTTGGGTCGGCACATAGACAAGGCCTTCTAGGGCACTCTATCCTGACCCTCAGCAAGTCCCCTGCTTTCAGCGCTGTCAAATGTGTGTGAGAATGTGTGCATATGTGTTTGTCAGCTACAGCAATCAAAACCAGCCCCGAATGCAAGCCGCATACAACCTGACTTGAGCGCAGGGAGACAGAGAGAATATGAATCAGTCAGAGATTTGACACACACAATATTTCAGTCAATCTTACACCACCTGTTCCTGAGGTTTTACCTCATTAGTGCATATTGTTTACCCTGCCAAATGCTCCTTCCCTTTAACTGCATGCTTCTTCTTGAGTCAGGCCTGTGTAAAGCCATCAAAATGCTGTTCCTTCTCTTTTTCTCACACGCACATCTGCTCGCTCTCTCACTAGAACCCCTTCAAACACTTCTGCTGGTGTTTGAACCTTTTAAAAATGATAAAGATGATATCGACAGGAGTTGCATAAAAGCCACTAAAGCATAGTTTCCTCAGGAATTCCTGTGGATTTTTCCTCAAGAATTCCTTTCATTTGACAGCACAGCATCCTGTATGACTGGCTAAGGTGATGGTAAATGACAGGGCTTCCTATAAAACAGTAAAGCTAACAGACTGGAGGTCCAGAGCGGGTTGATTATTAGAGTGGGGAGCTGTACCTCACATAGGCCGAGCCGGAGCTCGGAGACAGCAGCACTAAATAAAGAAGCCTGCTGGCTCTGAGCCCTCCGTTCTCCAGGACTGTGTCATATGTCAAATTATTTGTGAAGAGAAGTACAGAATGTGACGTCACTTGCTGCATGCATGTTTTTCAACGCCTGTCTCTCAAGAATACAGTATGGATTGCTCCTCCGAGTCTTATTTGCTGTTTTATTGCAGGGGAGTAGCTACAGCTTAAGCTGTGTTGTGAAACACGACTTGTAGCTTCATGTGGTTATTAGCTGGTCATTAGTTGGCAGATCAGAGAAGTCGAGTCCTGCTCCTTAAGAGTCACTGTAACCCTGACACCAATTAAACAAAGCTGAATCACCAAATTAAATCTTAAGCTTACTAGAAACTTCCAGTCAGGTGTGTTGGGGTAAATTAAAGCTAAACTCTGCATGACATTGGTCCTTTAGGAGCAGGTGTGGACACCCTTGTGATAGACAAATTATTGGCATCTTAGTCCAACTAATGACCATCTTAGATCAGCTAATGACCATCATGTTTGAGCTGCACGGGTCTTCCGAAGCTTAAGGACCCATCAGCTCTGCTCTCTGTAGGCTAGCTCTCATGGTACATGCTTTCTAATCGCTCTTGCAGTACTTTGCTGTTAATGAACTGCATGAACTAATCTTAGACAAGCTAATAAACATCTAAGACCAGCTAATGTCCATCTAAGACCAGCTAATGTCCATCTAAGACCAGCTAATGACCATCTTTGACAAGCTAATGCCAAAAAACTAGCATTTCTCTTCTTAGATCAGGTAATATTTAAACCAGACTAGATAATAAACATGTACGACTAACCAGGTCCAGTTGCATAAATATATATTAGACTAGTCTTACAATTTAGTTTTATTTATTATATAATTATTTTTTGTTGTTGTTAAAACAGGTTATAACTTTAAGTCAACTGCAAAAACTTTCCAGGAAATTCCAGAAATAGAAGACTGATTTCCACTTGTTAGCTATGATCAGACTTGCTTTTAAGACATAGTCTTTACATGGTTGTGCTCATGCAATTGGTCCAATTAATAACCTTTTAAGACCAGCTATTGACTTAAATCATTGACCACATGTTTAATCATTTTGCAATGTGTATGAGTCTTAAACAGGCATGAATAACTCAACTTACAGGGATTAACATTCAATTACAGAAGAACACAGAATATCCAGTACAGCAGATCTCGGTGGGCTATAGGCAGTGGCTCAGGAGACTTTCCTCTTCCCAACAGAGATTTGCAAACAAATAGACACTGGGGATCAGGGTAATAACCAGGTGAAAGCTTTTGACAGATTTCTAAAATGGCTGCACACACACATTGATCAATAAAACAGCAGGTAACCGCCAGGGGAAGTGTCTAATACTGACAAATGATGAAAGTGACTCAATTCTACTCCGACTCAACTTCACATTTAAGTTCATAATTCACATCCTGTACTAACATTCACAAGCACTTAGATTCACACTTAATACAGTAGAGATTGATTTGCACTTACAGTAATAACACTGGTAAGATGAATCTAACGCGCTATGAGTCACGTTTCCAAATGGATATGGTGCTTTGGATTCAACAGACCACCTGAGATTTTCTCTGAGGGGTCTGGAAGGTTTATACCGCAATGAATCACTCTGTCCTGAACACCTGCCCTTTCACTTAGATGTTTGAAAGAGCCATTGGGAAATATTTAGAAAATTAAAGCACTTTACAAATGGCAAAAAAAACAAAAACTAATCTTGGCAGCAACATTACTCGAACTCCACAACGGTATCTTCCTTTCTCTAGATGTAGCCAGTGTGCACTGCTTTTTGTTTTGTTTTTTTAGGTGGCAAATGCTTTCAGAATATTATTTTTGAAGAGGTACAAGAGATTACGGGGGTGTGCATGAGAATGAGGGAAAGAGGGAATGAGGTTTTGGGACTCTGTAAATTGAAGATGGGTGTGATTTACTGGAAGGAAGCAAGTGAGGACGAAGTCTGGACTTGGAAGAGAGTGATTCTTCTGGCTTTATCCCACCGAGCATCCGGTCGATGCTGCACAGCTCACTGCATCTTCCAATTACAGTTTCAGCCCAGCGATCACTGCAAACCCCTGCGTGATTTGATCTCTCTTGAAGATCCCTGCAGTTGGGGCCAGCTCATTTGCACCAAAGATTTCTGGGAAGATGAAAAGGACTTGGCTTTAAAGGACAGAGAGACACCCCACTCGCATTCACATCATATTGAAAAGTTCTCAAAGATAGTGTTTACTCAGTGTGGGAGATGATCGCTTTATCACAACAATGTTGATCCAATTAAATTATCGCTTTCATCAGCCTCGTCCAGCAAGTGGATAAGAGTGTGTGCTTGTAAGCTGATTTTCACTAGTTGGTCAGTTTCCAGGAGTGACATCCGCTTGAATACGAACTATGGCTGTCTATTGATTCAGATTAAATAAATGACATGATATCACAGTTAAATTCACGTATCAAGATTTTTTGCCAGCAAAATTAAGATTAGGCTATTCAAAATGAAATCATAGAAGTAAAAAGTGATTTAGAGGTTATTGTTTTTTCTTTTGTGTATTCTCGTGTGTGTGTGTGTGTGTGTGTTTGTGGAAAAATCCGAAGCAGGAGAACATCTCAGTCACCAACTAAAGTGTGAAGTACTTTATGGTAACAGTTTTAGTAAAAAATGCTTAATATCATTTTGTTTTTAAACCAAACAGGAATGTTTGTTAGATTATTGGCAAGACTTATTTTATGGGCACTCTTGTTGGCTTTATTAAATAGGTCATTGTGTGCAAAATTCAGTGTTGCAGTTTTTAGCAAAGTAAACGGGTGTTGTTTTTAAACTACAATTGAGAACATGTAACTAAAGAAGACTTTTGTTTAAGACCCTAAAGAATTGTATCAACTTGTGGAAAACAGACATCTGATGACCCTGTAATCCGGTAATTGTAGCAATTACATTCAACCAGATATTCATCAATCTATCTAATCAGAAAAACTAACAAAAATGTCAAATAAAAAAAGGCCTGGAAAATGTATTTAATTTGTGCATTTAGCAGATTATTTCATCCAGAGCGATCCACAGTGTAGTCAAGGTACACATCAGTCCTTCTTTCCCTGGGAGTTAAACTAGGGTTGGGTCGATAGACGATGCCATCATCCATTGCCGATAGATATCCCAATGCTGAGCCGGCATCGCAATCCTCTGCCCCACCGCCGCAGCAGCAACAATCTTACGAAAACCACACTTAATCTATGGCGGCAAATCTATGCCATTAATAAGCGAGCTCGGTAAATCATTTCCACGAGAGGAAAACAGATGTACATGTGCAGAAACGGGGCCCACGGGCATATTTCAAACTCTCGCGTGCACTTCATATGTCATCCGCACGCAATTCAAGAACTCACGCGCGATCATTCCTGCGCTCGATCCTCTCTCACCTGCTCGTGCTAACACTGTTAACACTGTTTAGTCAGTCGTGTGCTGGGACTTGGTGTTTTAGTTACAACTAAACCATTTTGTATTTTTGTAAATTTGTAAAAAAAAAAAAAAAAAAACTTGTAATAATCATTATTACTAATTTTTTGACAGTAGTTAGTGATCATTACAAGGAAGGTTTGACAGAAATTTGGGCTTCCCTCGTCAGTTTTTAGGTGTGTTAATCCACAATAAGTATTTTTTATGTTAAGCTTTTTAGAATGTTGAGTTTCCACCACTTGCTAAAACAGTGCTCTTGCATACCTTGCAAATCCTGTTTGTCTCATTCTTACCACTTTTCCTATACCCAAACCAATTCCACATCACATACGATACACCTTTTTTCTTTACTATCTCCTTGTAGTTAGTTTTCGTCACATGTAAGCGAACTCACCGCTGCTGCACCGAGGGGTGTGCACGCTCCGGGAAAACAAGAGCTTGTGCGCCACTACCAGAGACTCACTGAGGTTTGTCCAAGAAGTCGCTTGATTTGTTGCTAGTTGCTTTTTTGGAAAAATGTCAACTAAACCTAAATCTGTGTATTGCGTGGTTACATAATGTGCAGCGTCACGTGATTTTATCCGCGATTAAGACGATAGACCAAAATCGGTTGACAAATTTCTACCGGTTAATTTGTGTCTACTGGTATTTTGCCCACCCTAGCATGTCCTAAAAGCAACATTTAAAATGCACAGCCCTACTAATAATGTGCTGTTTCAAATTAATATTGTTCATAAACCCTTATGGAATCAGGTCAGTTCAGCCATATAAAATTATTTTTATAGGTAACCTGGAGAGAAAAAAAACAAGACAGTGTAAACAGGCCCAGAATTTCCTTTAGTGGGTTCACACCCCTGCGATGGTGTAAATCAATAGTGAAGGAGAGCGAAAGAGTCGTAACTGAGCCGTAATCCCATTCCCACGGGACTGTTGGAGTGCCATGGTCTATAAAGCACAAGCCATTGCACAAAGCTGTATCTGCCGCGTGCGGCTGGGATCGGGTTTACAGCTTACCTGGCCTCTCTGTGTCGGTCCCTTGGGTAGCGTGAACAGATTTTCTGACAGTCCTCCAAGCAGCCCATAATGGTTGGTTAAGCGAGATTTGATTTCACAGTTCGGCGAATCTGTGCAATCTGTGATCAATGGTGACAAAATGAGTGGGTGTGTTCATTTATATGATTCTCACATGTTAAATTGTAGTAATAATAGTAATAGTGTCACTCATCACATTCGCATTCAGACAGGCATAAAACCGCTCAATGAGTTTATATGAAGTATCTATATTCAGGTACAGAGAAGCGTAAGTAATTGCAGGCCAACTACAATCACAACAAACGCCTTTGCTTCATTAATTTCTGTATGAATCTTCTTACAGCCATCTCTGAATTATGTCTCCAATATTGTGAACAGCTGCATCTTTTAAGGCTACCGCAGGTCTGCAATTCTCTTTCAGGGGGTTTGATCTGATGTATTTCTATTTCCAGTCCTCTCCGTTCACACGCCCGTGTGATGGCATGCCTAATTTATCTTCGCTCACCTCCCTCTGAAAATTCAATCACCCAGGATCGATTTTAGGTTTGCCAGCAAGGATCTAAAAACAGCTCTCTCTCTTCTGCCACTGACAGATCAGTCCCCAAGGGAGTCCCGGTCTAGACCGCACATCCACTGCATTGTCTCTCTCCCCTTGTTCAAGCACTAGGCCAAGGTTCCTTTACCTTTTCATTAAGCAGGACTGCATACACCTTATGACGTACTCTTTCTCTCACTCGAAACTTCAGAGAGGGCCGGATCTGTGCCGGTATATTCACATAAGGAATACCATAATCAGTGAAAAGTACTATTTCTTACTTCATTTCGTTTACTTCGTTCACTTCATTAACACAAATGTGTAAAAAAAAATAGAGAGAGAAATATCAATAAAGTAGCTGTATATCTTTCATAAAACCCTTTTTAGAATTTTTTTAAATGTAACTGCAAATATATATATATTTTATCATATGTATAATGTTTTATTTAAAGATTTATTTATTTACTTTAAATTTTTTATTTAAAAAGCTTAACGTATATAGCGCCTCACATTGCAGGGATGAAAGTACAACATAAAAACATCCAAAATAATTTAATGAGCAATGTTTATGGTCAATAAACCTCCCTCAAGCTTACTAAACAGGCAAAGTATAATAAAAGATAAATTAAATATAATTACAGCATTTCTTTTGTAATATAAGCTATAGCATTTGTGCATTTACTATGTTTAGATATTTACGTTTTTCATAAAAAAGCCTAGAAATCATAGTAAAATTGATATATTTTTATGTACAGCTTTAACTGCGGTTGTCATGTTTTAAATGTATGCTACTATGGAAGACCTGTGGTTCATGTTAATAAAGCAAAATTCATAATTCAGTTTTACAGTTTTTTACAGATATTTTTAAAAATGAGCATAAATTTACATCTCCACTAGGGCTGGGCGATTTGGCCTAAAATCAAAATCTCGATTAATTGAACATTTTAACTGGATTAAGATTAGGGATGCTCATTTTAACCGTTTAACCGTTAACCGACCGATTTGAAGTTTAACCGATTAACACAATCAGTTAAA
>JAUCNO010000710.1:7948021-7962643 GCA_032353835.1 Enteromius viviparus | reverse complement strand
GTTAACCGGTTAATAATCGGTTAACGAGCATCGGTTGTCGGTTATGAGAAATAACCGAAATGAGCATCCCTAATTACGATTCATGAATGATTATTTCATTTATTTTTTTTGCCCTCATAGTTCACTGACAAATTTTGTACAGTAAATATAGTCGCATATTACAAGTGAGAGATTTTTGAATGAAGGGTGCATTACTTGATTTTAAAACAGTTGCATGAGGTTATCTTAGTGATCTTGTTATGTCACTATATGGACATGAATTTACTGTAAGTTTTCGCATCTGGTGTGAACGTAGGGGAACGTAATGGAGTGGGGTCACGTGACTCCACACACAGTAGTGTTTTTAAAGGCAAAAGTAATTGAAATAATTGACCTGGAAAAATTTTATCAATTATAGGTTCTGAATGTCAATTAATGTTTTTCTAAAAGACAAAAATATATAATTTTACTAATTTTGCAGCCTGTACGGCAAGCTCAAAATAATCATCACCAAAGTCAAGCAAGTGCAAAAGTGCATTTTCCTTTTCAAAAATTACTCAATTTTATTGTGATCATTTTCTTGGCCCAGCCTTGTATTTTACTTTATTCCATGATTTTCAGCTGTACAGTTGCATCGAAGCTGAGTAATAGCAAAAATTCTCTAGAGTTTGGCAGGACTTTCTTGCTGTCAATGAATCGTCAGTGACACATAAACTAAACTCGCTGGTGAGCAGATCACAGATGAGAGACAGAAACATAGCAACCCAGCCCAGAAAGCAGGCCCAGCTCTACAAAGTTTGTGAACACATGCCATCCACTCTGGCCTAGATTTTCAGCTGCACCATTGAACACTCTGCCTAGTTAAGAGATACATCAGGGACATGCATGCTCAAATATAGTCAAAACATCAAATGAATGTTGTGCGTTTGCATCCTGTAAATTTTACAAGCCGTCTTTAAAACGCCAGACTACGGTAAAGAAATCTTCTTGGGATCTCTCTGTGGTCTCGCAGGAAGTCTTTCATGATCAGAAACAGCATCAGGTTTAAGGGACACTGGAGAAAGAGCGCTCACACAATGTTTCTTTTAATTGCGAATAAAGAGTCGCTGCGCCTAGATTTAGAATTCTTGTAGTGAATAAAAAACTAAGCTACCTTTCAGCAATAAAAAGCCTGTTTTTGACATCCTGTTTCTTTATGGACTGTTTGCTGAATCCAAAAGACTGCAATAAGTCCCACCCCACCCCCACCCTAAAGCGTGCCCATTTCTCCGCTAGGCCCTTGGGTTCCTATTCTTCCACAAGGCTGCCTCTCAATGCAAGGCTGACTGCGCTACAGCCTGCTTTTTATTTTAGCCTGAAGGCTCTTTATAATTTCCCAAAACTTGGTTGCTAATGAGTTGTTCCTCCGTTTCCTGCTTTTTCTTGCTTGAGGTACACAGCAAAAAATCATAAAGTTATAAAGATGAAACACTCAAACGTTATCATCTCAGGCACTGTGTGCTTAAACAAGGAGGTCAATTGTTCAAATTTAACTAACCTCATCATATGAGGTACAACAGTCGCTCCTGTGAGAACAATCAACATCAGGCAAACTTGTCCACCCACAGATCCTTCCCTCTTTTCAGAGAGGTTACAGGAAGCAGTGTTGAGGGTGACAGGAAGAAAATGCAATATAACAATGCATTCATATAGCGACAGGCCACCTAGATGATGTTATTGATGGGTCACACAGTAAAGCCATGCTGAATCACTCATATTCTGACTGACACGGGGTCACTGGGTCTCAGCCCTCACAACAAAGTTCAGTTAAAGCATTTTGACAGAAAATCTTATATTAAAACATGGAGATGGATTTAAAGTGATTGGCTGTTTCACTGCACTCTATATACAATAGAGGACATTTGTGAAGAAATAGGAGTTTAGAGAATATAAGTTTATATCATGTGACCCTGGACCACAAAACCAGTCAGATTGGTTAATTTTTCAAAATTGAGATTTATAAATCCTCTGAAAGCTGAATACATTTTTTTTTTGCAGAGATGTACAACTATTTAAAAATCTGGAATCTGAGTGTGCAAACAAATCTAAATACTGAGAAAATTGCCTTGTCCAAATTAAGTTTTAATAAGTTAATTAAGTTTTGATATATTTATGGTAGGAAGTTTCCAAAATGTCTTCATGGAACATGATCTTTTAATTAATATCCTAATGATTTTTGGCAAAAAAAAGAAGAATCGATCCAATTGGTCCAATTGTGGTTCAGAGTCACATATTGCATCTCATGTGCTGAATGTAAACCTGCGAGTTTCATTTTCAGATAATGTTTTAAAGGTGTCTTTTAAAAAATAATAATAATAACAAACATGATTAAATGAAAAATACGAAAAATAAACTGAAAAATAAATAACTTAAACATAAAAATTCTTATTATTATTTTTGTTGTTGTTGTTTTTGTTGCTGTAAAAAAAATCATTTTAAATTCACATGGTAATCGTGCATGTTTATATTTAATCATTTAACTGAAAACAAACAAATCGAATTATAATAATGTATTAAATAAGTTTGTAGTAAACCTGCACTTGAAGCACTCGCACAAAAGGAGATTCCTCATCACACTGGATGATATCGATACTGTCACACATGTAGCTGGCACCACTGTATTATGACTAGGAGAGATGCGTGGAGTACAGTAAGATAATGCCAGCCCCTTCGAACAGCAACTGTTTCATGCATTTTTCATGAACAAGCCTTTTTTATTGACACCAGTGAGCAGAATACCCACCAGTCCCCTCTTGAGCGGACAGGCACTTGCGCTATGTATACGCAATGCTTCCTTAAATATTTATGGGTGATCTTAATCCTTCCCATTGAGTAGCCGCTGACCACTGATCGGCTGGGTGACCAAATCTCATTTCATGGTCGTTAACTGCAACAGGCTAATTGGAATGAAGCCTAGGCCCCCAGGCAGGGCAGCGTGGGGTGGTAGGGGGGCGAGCTCATTACTGCGCATTTATAGAAACTGAGGGTGAATGCCTTTGACTCGACACACTCAGAATTTCTTCCAAACTGGGCCACGAGTGAGGGGATGAGAGACAATTTTCTAGCGAACGCAGCTAGCTAAGTTACATACACTATATAACGAAGCTAAAAGTTCAAATCAAGCGAAAAGCTAGACCGATTTTACCTGCAGATAAATGTGTGCTCAATCTTTCTGACCTCCTTTTCTTACTTCCTCTTCTCCTTTACCTCCTTCCTCTCCGCTTCAGAGCTATTTCTGACTCCCTCAGTCATGTGCCTGCTTTAAGGAGGACAAGGGCACTGAAGATGGCCACTTACTATAGAGCTGATTCTGAAACTCTCCTTGCTCTGAGCTGGTGTACTTGATTTGAGGCAGTTATGCATTGCTTAATACAGTGATTAATTAGTCTAGCCATGGCTAATAAAGACATAGCCCTGCATGACGAGGCCTCTATGGTCAAGGTACTGCAATCATTAACCTTGCCTGTTGCCATATCGCATCTCGAGCTGCGCCGAAAGGGCAAAAAAACAGCTGTAATTGCACTAAGTGGGTGAAAATGTGTTTGCAGAGGCTATAATTACTAAACCACACCAGGAAGCCCCACTGAATGGGAAGAGATCTTCACTGATGTTCTGCATATCTGCTGCAAATCAGGTTAAACCAATAAATGAAATACAATCCAAGAGTGGAAGGAATATCTTTAAATAATGGAAGAAAAGACTAGGGTGCTCAAACTGTGATGGCTGGCGAAGCATCAGACGGATGCGACAGAGAAATGGCTCAGGTCCTGTGGTGATGAATTGGGCTATTCGGAAAGGGGATTCTGATATTAATAATACATTGTGATCCTCTAAATTACACATAAAACCACTGCATTTATTATACTTTTATACAATGGCCCAAGGGGTCCGTGTTTGGATGGATAAGCACTGTCCCATTAACCCTCGTTGGAAGATGGCAGTAACTTGGTGTGCCTGTGACTTTTGGAAATAAGTGTTATGCCAAAACCGTGCCTTGCTAAGGCTAGTTTAACTGATATCATTATTTTTGGAATCATAAATGCACACAAAAAACTCTTTTAAAAATATTTGACACATTTTCCATGATTTGACATTACAGCTTGATGGGAAGTATTATGTTCACAAGTGAGTTTTACCATGAGATTTTTTTTTTTATCATTCCTCATACAGTACATCTCATATTTCAGGCATGCTATTCATTGACAATTGTCTCTTTGGAAACCGGGTACACTTACTTTTGAACAAATCTTATTAGTACCAAAATTGTTAGTAATTTATAGTAATATAAAAAAGTGATTATGTTACTATTTGTTTACATAACATTTAATATTATAAGTGGAAAAACAAACAAACGAACAAAAAAATATATAGGCTATATCAGTGTTCGGTAATGCGATATATCATGACAATAAATATGTACAGTATTGTTATTATGGGCAATTCAAAATACGGAAAATAGACTTAATTATTTTGAATGCATTTCAAGGGTGTACTCACACTAGGCAGTTTGAACCGTGCCCGAGTGCGTTTGACTAGTGTGAGTGCTCCGGTTCATTTTATCGTCCCTGGCCCACTTGGAAGAGGTGTGCCAGAGCACAGTTCAGATGGACAAGGGCAAGGTTCGCATGTAGTGTGAGTGCTAACAGTGGTGGAGCACGGAACAGGATGCGTGAAGTCACGTTTTTGCGAAGCTCCAAAACCAACAAAAGCAATAGATCTGTTTAACTGTAGGCATTTCTGAGGGCTGTGGACCACCGCGGATCAAACGACTCAAAATTACTAGTCAAGTCACTTTGATCAAATAAACACAGCAGACTCTTAGAAAGTTCTATATATGCGTATTTTCCCCCCCAAAAAAGCAAGTGCGATGGATAAATGGATAGTTTTCACCAGGTATTATAAACATCCCTGCAAACACTCCTCTCAGAGTCGCTATAAAAATGAATCAGTGACATCTTATCCATTTAAAGTAATTCATAAAAGCTTTAGTAAGGCAGTATTTCTTTTTCAAAAACGTATTGTCTTTTTTAAAACCATTTGTGCTGTTTTTATGACTACAATGATGTCTTATCGGATAACCGTTATCTTTTTCTATTAGCCCTTGTTAAATAGCTGTAAAGGAACGAAAAAACATAAATATCTTTTTTATACCAGTCCAACTTGCGGACAGAGCAAACACAAAGCCAAACACTTAAACACATGCCAAATGTGTTCCTACATATCCAACGTATGTTCAAACAAACCGCCGCTATCTGAAACAAATCTGGCCTGATAATAAAACCGGGACTCGCGGCGTGAATCCAGAGATTTTTCTACAGCACTGATCCACTGCATCACGAGCTCTTCACACCAACAGCTTCCCTTTGTTCTCAGATACCATCTCAAAAGCTTCAGGGGCTTCTCTTGTTGTGCTGCAAATCAATTTCTATGTCGTGAAAGTGTGAAATACATGTGACGTACAGCGTACGGCTATAACCCTAAGAACCACACACAACCTGACAAGGTACTGTAAACCCAGGAAGTGTGTCCTTTGCAGAGGAGGTTTGTTTTAATGCTTGTATTTGATGTTTTGGGAAATTGTGGACCCCAGATGCTGCTGCCACGCTCCCCATGCCTGGGTGGACATATGCGGGCTGCCTTTGGCACGGCTGTCACAAGCTCCAGCGCTTCTCTGAGCTAACGTGCCAGGGCCAGTCACCATTAGCACAAACACACACGCGATGCCGCCTGGTGCGAGCTGCCAGGGATCAACCTGCTCCAAATATCCGGCGACGTTACCTTGAGCATGTGTGCGGAGGAATGCACAGAAAACACAAACACAAATAATATGCATACACACAGAGCTGTGGGCTGTTTGAGCAGAAGTGTGTGCATCAGCAATAAGGCGTCCTCATTTCAGTCCTGTGGGCTGATTCACCTCTCCTCGTGCATCCAGTCAGAGAAAGAGAGAGAGGGAAAGTGAGTGATGAAAGAGGAGGAAGAGACAGACTTGCGCGAGGTTACTTGGATAAGTGGGCCACTGCTGCAGCGCAAGACATCAGCATTCAGACGGCATAGGCTTGACTCTCTCACATTCACACACACTGCATTGAACAGAGGCAGACTCGCTCGCTTATGGCTGCTGATTGTCTTTCTTATACACACACAGAGCCCAGCGAAACAGATCAGGAATAAGGATGGGGGGAGGGAGAGAGAAAGAGAGAGAGAGAGAGAGAGAGAGAGAGAAAGAGAGAGTGTGGCCCTCTGGTGGTCAAACATAAGCACTGCTGATCTGTTACTACTACAGCAAAAAGAAGATTACTGAATTATTCTAATTCATTCATTCTTCCTTTTTGCGAAACATTCAAAAATAATATTTAAACTTTAAATGTTCAAATAATTAAAAAATTACAATCTTAACATTACTTGTAATGTTTCATGTTAATTTAATACACTTAAAATTTTAAAAATTATTTGAATATTAAAATATTCATATTTTAAAACATTAATTAAAATACATAAAATAATGATCATATAATCGCAAGGTGACATATGTTAAAATGGATATTATCTGATAGTACCAATTTAAAGAAGGAAAATATATATATATATATAAAGTTCATAAAAATATATGTAATTTATATATATATGTATATATATACATATATATAATATTATAAAGTATATGTACAAGTGTACATTACTTTATATAAATGTTTAATAATATTACTAGTAGGAATATTACAATTTTATATTTAGATACTTAAAGGAATAGTTCTCCCCGAAAAATATAAATTCTGTCATGAGTTACTCATCCTCGACTAGTTCCAAATCTGTATGAATTTCTTTGTTCTGCCACAAAATAAAGATATTTTGAAGAAAGTTTGTAACCAGGCTGTTTTGGCTAGTATATTTCTTTCCTACCATTGTAAATCAATGGTGACCAAAACAAACTTTTGTCAAAATATCTTCATTTGCATTCTGTAGAAAAATTGAAATCATACAGGCTTGGAACTACTCAAGGGGGAATAAATTTAAATTTTTGGTTGAACTTTTCCTTTAAACAGCATATTTAACAAACAAATTGCTTTAATGTTTATGTTCTTTATAATGTTACTAGATTTATTTCTTTATTATTTCTAGGTAATAAAGTATTATTGGCCGTAACATGAAAATAATTAGAGTCTAACGTCAGAACTTATATAACGTGCATTCTTAACACGCATACTTTGATGATTTTTACACTTGTGTAGAAAAGCTGCTCCCATGAGATGCACTTAAACAGTCTCAATCAAAAGCGCTTTGTTCCTTTTTTAAATCTAATTTGTTTTTAGTGTAAAGATGAGCATCATTTTCTTCAGACAACATCCAGACTTATTGACATGAAGTCAATGCATCAATCCCAACATGAGGTCTGGCATGAAAGACTATAGATCTCCCTCCCAGCGTCAGGGGACTGATAGTGCTCAGCTCATATTGGATTTGTTGCTCATTTATGTCAGTGGTGTCAGCCGCACTGTAACAGCAATCCTCTGATTATTGTGCCTCGCTGCATGCCAGATGACCAGAGAGAACATCAATCAGAGCTTTGTAATTGAAACATTCTCCTCAGGAGCCGCCTGTGAGCTGAGGGATGGCGCAGACCCACCACCAGTTTTGAAGGGAACGCTGGGAGCTTGTGTTTGTCATCTTTTGAGGGGTTACTGACATTTTTCTAACACTGACAGGAGAGAAATGACAAAAATTATAGACTTGAACTCAAATCTTCTACATGACCATCACAGATCCAGCATGATCTGAAACCCTGCAGATCATTAAAAAACCTAAGGAACTTAAGAGCTCTTCACTTCAAGGTCCTTCTGTCGGTCACTTGAACTTGTCCAGCTTGGGTCGTCATGGTTTACTCAATCATACAAGCAGGCATGCTGAGATTGGTAGCTAAAGGAGAGGCGTTTCTGTGGAGATCTTTGAGAAAAAAGTCTAGAGTGTTTAATTAAAACAGTCATTTAAAATTCAAGCTGGCCAATTAATGAAGCCACTTGGACAGGAAGAAGAGAAGCCTCCTATCTTTCAAGTATCGGCATTTCGTTATACTGGACATCTCAGCAGAGCTGGAGAATGTTTCCTTTGACCTGTAGGGACATCATTAGTACAGCATAAAACCCTGAGCTCTCCACATGCCACGGAGCTCACTCCAAGCAGCCAACACCTGCATCGCTAGCAACATGTGCCACCTGCATGGTACTAAGGAATACCAAGGTTATGAGTCCGATTCTCAGGAAATGCAAATTCTGCTCAAAATGTATGACTGGGCTGTAATACGCCGTGGATCAAATGACCTGTCATAAGTGTCAATTATCAATATATCTTTATTAAAATTCTGTTCAATTATATTGATGTTATGCAGTAAACTTAACGTATGTGAATGTAAAATGAATATTTAATTAACTAAAAATAAAATAAAAATAGATATAAATTAAAAAACGCAGCTGTGGTTGGCGGAATTCGACCATAAAAAACACAGTAACAACATTTGAGGTTTTACAGTTTAAGTTAAGTTTACAGTTACTGTAATTTCATTTACTGATATAATGCTAATATACCAAGTATTAAAGTACTAAAATCTGTTTTGTATTTTTGAAATACACTTATAAACACCAAATGAAGGTGGTGGTGAGAAAGTCACATGATGAACTAAAGCTCATCACAAGCAGCTTTTAAATAGTAACATATATAGAAGGAGCTCAGTGTCATTCACACAAACACTAAACACCATCATGGTGAGACTTATTAAACTGAAATATGCAGTAAACATTTATTTAACTGTATTGCATGTAACATACAACCCCTAATAAACATAACTGATGAGAAAAAACAGATATTTCAAAGAAAAAAAAACGTTTTATTTATATTACACTATTTACACATTTATGAGCAGTTGGCCCAACCCCTGACCCCAAACCTACCATTTGTCAATAAAATTCAAGATATAACAAGCGGAACTACCGTCATCATATATTTAAAAAAAAAAAAAATTATATTCCAAGTCTTCCGAAGGTAAAACAAATGATTTGTGAGTGGAATAGATGCAATTGCCATCTTCCTTCAGCTCTTCCTGTGTGCTGCACTGTTTCTGCAATTTACAAGATGCCACCAGAAGAAGCCTTACCTCATCTAAGGTTTATTTTATTGTACATCCCTGCTGCTTGGTGGTTGTAAGGTGCTTTATAAATAAAGTTGAATGAATGAAGTGGATGGGTTTAGGGTAGGGGTAGGTGCTCTAATGGAAGTATACATTTTAAAAAAAAAATCTTTTTTTTTTTCTTTTTTTTAACCCATGCAAACCATTAAATTTCTACAAACACCTAAAAACAACAATGGACCTTCACAGCAAAAAATTGAAAACCTTGACCGTCAAAAAGTGAAACCAACTGCCAATATGTGAAAAGAAACAAACAAAAAGTTTGATCAGTCATTTTTTCTAAGAAATGAATACTTTTATTTAGAAAAGATGTATTAAATTGATCAAAAGTTACAGTAAAGATATTTATAATATTACAAAGTATACTGTTTCAAATCATTGCTGATCTTTTGAACATCGTATCATCAAGTCAATCAAGTATATATAGTTAGATTCCTCAGAAGCAAATCTGCATATCATGATGATTTTTTAAGGATTGTGTGACACTAAAGACTATAGTAATAGCTACTAAAAAAATCAGAGAAATAAATTACAGTTAACATATACTCAAATCGAAAAAAAAAATAAACATTTATTTTAAACTGTAATAACATCTCACAAAATCACTGTTTTTACTGTATTTTTGATCCAATAAATACAACCTGTGAATATATATTGCAAATAGTCTGTATAAAGTAGTCAACATTTGAAGTAGATCAAAAAAGTTAATCAAAGTTCTCCAAAAGACAAGAACTAATATTGGCGTAAGGATTTAGGAAAACTTTGAACCACTTCAAATGTTGACTACTGTAATTATTTTGGTACCGAAATGTCATTAACAGCCGTCTAAGGTCTTTAATCTTTAAATGATTCACAAAAATATACAGCATTTTCTATTCATACACCATATGTAGAAAACAGTTTGTGCTCACAAGCTTTTGCTTTGCTTTTATTACGACTGTCTGCTCAGAGATTGTATCTTCTGTGAAAAAAGCGAAACCCTTGAATGATCATGGCGTTCTGTCTCGTTTGCCTGTCCCAATCCGCCTGTTACGGTTTTCCCAGAGGCAGAGAAGAGATTGGCTTATGCTGTCGGAAAGACAAAAGCAACAGCAGCTAAAAAAAAAAAAATCAATAGACTTAACATGATTTAATGAGATGGACTTTTGTTCCCCTGATGGTAGGGAGTCCTAATAGAAATGTCTTGCATCTTCAGCAATTTCAATTGGAAAGAGTTCAGAAACTCCATCCCACCATAGAAAACTAAAATGAAGAGTGTCATTTTAAAAGGGCCCAGACATCTCCAGGAAAAGCGAAACAATGACTAATTGAAACAGCTATTAAAGTGTTCAGATGCCAAAGGCTCAGCAAGCAGTCTGCAGACTTTCAAACGGATCTTTTTATAGCATGTTCGAATGTCAATGCAGCAAACACGCTAAAAATGGCTGCGAGTTGAAAAGTGCAGAAGTATCAAAGCCCTCGCACGTGTTTACACAGATGTAATACAATCCCTCGACTCTTGCATGTAGGTAGGCGGCAAAACTCCAACTGCTCTCAATGGGAGAGCAGCCACATATGTATGAGCTGAATTATTTATCAGGCAAGAATTGCAAAATAAAGCAAGTCAGCAAAACGGCGCTCCGGCTTTCGATACGGCAGGCGTCGGAACAGGCATGTGATCGGCGTGTGAATGGCATGAGAGCAAAATAAAAAGAGGAGAGAAAAGACAGTCGGAGACGGAAACAAAGAGGATGGAGGCTGATCCAGCTGTGTTGATAATGGATGAAAAGTAGCAGCTGGAAGCGGTTATCACCCCGCACTGAGTCCCAGATGAGATTCATCACTCACACGCACACGCATGCACACATGCATCGGCCCCTGACAAACACATTATCAAGGTTATTCTCTCACATTAGCAGCCAGTGGAAGCAACCGATAAATGCTCCAAAATCATCAGGGGCTGCACAGAACACGAGGAAGACAAAGAAGAGAGAGAAAGGTGCAGGGAGAAACAAAACCTTGGCTTTGTTTCCCAACAAAAACAGCAGTTAGAAAAAAAGAAACAGATTAAATAGCGAGCGAGAGCAGTGGTGGGAAAACAAAACACGGAAAGTCAGTCTAAAAAGCACAGCTGAGAGAGAGAGAGAGAGAGAGATGGGGTGGGCAGTAACTGCACTGCAGCAAGCTGCACACAACTTCTCCCTGCTCAGGTTATTCAACTAGACGTGGGAATGTGGGAATGGGGAAAGCAGGAGCCGCAGCAGTAGGATGGAACTACAACAGAAATCATATTCTGCTTGCAAATACAGTTCTAGTTTTTTGAACGCTCATTTCAATACTTTTGAGAGAGGCAAATTTAAAATGTCAGTTGATGTGACCACTTTAGATAAATTGAGTAGAACAAAACTAATAATTTTTTACAAAGCTAATAATACACATGGTACACATGATCACTCAACTCTGATTGAAACTGGACTTTTTATACAAAGGTTCACACTTGTGATTATAAGTTGGATTTATTTGACCATATTTTTTGCTTTCTTTCTGTCCTTTATATCCTCCATTCATCATGCTTGTGGACCACTGCTGTTGTCAAAGAATGTTTAGTTCATTGTTTAGAATTGTTTTCAAAGAAATAACAAAAAGGTAATTAAAAATAGGAGTTTATACATACAGTACATGTATGGCAATTTTGAAAAATGAATGAAATGATTTGATATCTGTTGACAAAGCTAGCTGTTCACTGTTTCCCCAAAGAATCGTTTGCAAACTATACAGTAAATGCAGGTTCTGTTTCAGAAATTGAAGGATTCAGTGTTCACTGCACAAAAGAAGATATTTTGAGTATTGTTTGTAAGTAAAAAACCTCTGGTTCCTATTGTCTCCCATTGATTATTTTCATACTATTGAAGTCAATATGCATCAGCAATTGTTGGGTTATCGATATTTTTCAAAAAATATCTCCTTTCTTGTTGAGAAGAACAAAGAAATGAATGCAGGTTTAGAACAATTTATGGGACAGTAAATGATGACAGAATTTTCATTTTTAGGTGAACCATCTCTGCACAGCTGTGCAGTTCTTAACTTCAGAATAAAAGCATTTCTAGTTTCTTGTTAGCATGACATGGACAAAAAGATTATGCTCATAAGCAGACGACTCACTGATTTGATAGTTTGACTCACTGATTCAATGATTCAGTTAACAGCTCACTAGAGGAGAAAATTAACAGTGAATATTGAATTGTAGTCTGTTTCCCACACAAAGCCTTTTGAAAAAGTCTTTTGAAAATGTGGATTATAGATTATAGTATTTGCATGGAAAATTAAGATTTCTCAGATTATGTTTTAAAATTAAATAAAGACGGCGCAAGTAATTGAAGACAGAAATATTATGTTGGTTGAACTATTCCCTGAACACAACTCCTTGGTATATATATAAGGCATATATTTGCTATAAGGTTTGATATATGTTCTTAGAAATCCCCTCAGATACAAAGCAGCTAGATAAATCAATAACTGCATTGATTTCAAGGGCAAGCATGCACATGTCCATAAATAATAAAAGCCCAGTGGCAGTGGAATCTGCAGCAGCGGGTGGCCAGGAGCTGTCCGTGGTCCTGAAAAAAAGCTCCCTATAGGAAACACAGGGCTCCATCAGTCTCAACAGGGGTAATGGGGGGAAAAAAGAATGATCAATACTACTTATCAGTCACCTGGCCATAACTAGAGCTGGGACCCAGAGCCTATTCTTCCAAGACGTGATTGATTAAGCTCTAAGAACAACGATACAACCCAATGTTCTTTTTACAGCTGAACTGCGTTGCATGCATAAATAACAGTTTGGCTCCCGCTGAACAAAAGCACTGCTGGTGCAGGGAGCCAGTGAGAAGCATCAAAGCGCTGGAGGAGGAGGCTTTGTTGTACCGTGTGAATGAGGTCCATGTTCTGGAACGTGTTAAAATCCTCTACAGGGGTTTGGTGATTCTCTGGAAGTTACATTTTTAAGAGAGTCTCAATTTTCCTTCGCTTGTGGAGATAAACTAGTGTGCAGCTGTAATCAACCCCACGACAATATGGCACTGTCAACAAGTACTACGTCCCTTCTCGTTCCAATTCTTTTCGTCATATATATCTCCTAACGTAACACGAAAAGGGATCGAACTGAGATAATCCCCAGCAGATATACACTAATGGAATTTGAGCGTCACTCCTATTCGCAAAGTGTTGACTTATTAACAATGGCTAAATTCAGATGTGATTATTAAATCTGCTTTATGTCGCTCCCAAACTTTATGACTTTCTGTGGAACACAAAAAAAGACACTTTGAACACTGTTTTGAATGTTTTTTGTTTGTTTGTTTTTGCTATACAAAGAATGTCAGTAAGGTCAAAAGAACACAACTTTCTTTTTCAAAGTTTCTTCTTTAGTGTTGCACAGAAGAAATAAATGCATACAAATTTGGTCATTCCCTTTTGAGTCACTCCTTCCAAAATGTCTGGCTCCATTCCCATTTGTTTCAGTCAAATCATCAATAGTCTTCTAGAAATAAAATTCCACTCATTTTGTCCATAAATAGGACAAAAATAATGTAATTGTACTAATTTTGACAATAATGTATAATTCCAAGACCAATGAAAAGGTGTGTGACTGTAATACAGTGTATCTAATACTATAAGCTTCTGTAGAAATAAGTTTGAAATCAGGGAAATTTCAAGTTTAAAATTCCCAGAATTTCCAGTAAAAAAATGCATTACCCATAATCCACCAATCAAAGTAGTTACTGTTA
The DNA here is from genome assembly GCA_032353835.1 of Enteromius viviparus. NCBI lineage: Eukaryota > Metazoa > Chordata > Actinopteri > Cypriniformes > Cyprinidae > Enteromius > Enteromius viviparus. Next base: position 7,948,678 of record JAUCNO010000710.1, on the reverse strand, counting down.
CCTTAGAAACACAATATACAAGAGCACTACAATACCAACCCACTGCAATCAATACAAGTAAGTCTCATTTTTATTTTAATTTCATGTATAGATTCATTGTTTTCAATAAAAAGAAAACATAAATTGGCTATAAATTGTGTTAAAAATATTTCATTCTAAAAAGCTCAGATTTTTTTGGTTTGTTTTAAATGTTTTTTTGGCTTCGAATTCTTTTTTTTTGAAGCAATTGCTAAATTAATAAAAACAAATGGAATTGAGAGATATTTTCTGTAATTCCTATTCAAAAAATGTATAAGAAAAATACGCACAACCACAGCCTGAACAAAAAGCCAAACAAAAGCATGCACTGTTCTTAAAGGGGTCATACGGTGGTACACGCACTTTTTCAAGCTGTTTGGTCTGAAATGTGAGTTGGGAGTGTGTGTACACAACCACCCTATAATGCTAAAGATCCACAAGTATTTTTATTAAATAAAAAGAAGAATAAGTTGCCCCTTCTGAAATCAAGCCATTCTCAAATGCATATCGGTGAGGCCACTCCCACAATAGTTGATTGATAGCAGCCTGTTACACAGACTGGACTGGTGTCTTACCTCAGACCCGCCCTGAGTGAGCCGTCATCAGACCGAGACGCAGAGACAAGCAAGACTCCTAAGA
>JAUCNO010000710.1:7934614-7947921 GCA_032353835.1 Enteromius viviparus | reverse complement strand
TCTTACCTCAGACCCGCCCTGAGTGAGCCGTCATCAGACCGAGACGCAGAGACAAGCAAGACTCCTAAGAGATTGAGATGTTTTGTTGTTGAGTGTATTAATGAACATAGCAGTAGTGATTTACTCCCGACCTCTGAGTGACAGAAGACTTGGAAGATTAAGTTACGTTTGGTTCTAAAGGGAAACGTGCCCTTGATCAACCGACATGAGTTTATGTTCGCGCGAATCATTCTTGATCCAGCCTCACCTACAGAAGCAGAGAGTATAAAGTCTTAATGAATCTTTGCAAATCGCCTTTCCGAATAATGTGCTAATTAGCAAGTTTCACTATGAATATGGCTTAAAAAAGATCCTCATAGAGTGCCTCGGAAAACAGGGGCGGGGCCAGCGGAGCTTGGGAAGATTTAAAGGGGAAATATACTGAACAGAGTGATTTCTAAAGATCTGTTTTGACGGTAAAATTAGCGTTTCTTACACTATCTTTGAGAAATTTTAAAGCAATATATATTACAAACTTTCCATTAAGATCCTAAAGAATAGTATAATCTAATAATCATAATAGCTTGTAGAAAATTGCCATTGTAGGACCCCTTTAAAAGAACCCGCTTTAAATTTTTCGAAATGAACGCACAGTTTAACTGAGAAACACAACAGCTTCTGAAAGCAAAATTAACTGTCAACAGTGCCACATGTTGACTTTGAGTTCACTCAAAAATGAAAAATCTTCATTTGCAAGCCCACTTTCATTCTTGAAGGGAAAAATAAACAGTTTTTCCCTTTCCTTCTCTTCGGATGACCACACCCTCTGTTCCAGCATACATCATGTCTAGCCAGTATTTTACACCCCTGCTGTTAGCACTGACTAAGCTGTGTTTCTCTGCCCATTCATTACCAGCTACACAACAGCACTCCCGCTGAACATCACGCACACACACACACACAAGCAAAGCAGGGTTTCACAAACATGGCCAGTCACCTCATCAACCCATAACATTCTCTCATACCAACATTCAATTACCCCCGCAATAGGACTCTCTTTGACCTGCATGTACACTAGCAGCTGCAAGACTTAATGAGATATTATGATACTGTTGATTTTGCATTATCTATATTACAGCACGTTTGTCCGAACGCTGACTGCCAGCTAACTAAATCCAAAATCTGCCAACAGACGATTTCTCCTTACCAAGCACCTAGATGATGAATAAATTACCCCTTGGTCCTACATCGATTCTCTTTTAAATGACAAACTACCCACTGATGTCCTCCATAGTCTCCTACAAATAGAGTTGGAGACTTGCGTTTGGTCTCACAGTAGCTGATCAGATGATATCCGCAAGGGTTTAAATACATTAACAGTAATTAGGTGGGATTATTAAAAAAGGTTGGATGGAATATTTTTGGTGCAGTGAGCACAACCTGCTCTTCATCTTGCTCCATTTTAAGGAAGGCAGGGGTGACGTAGGCAGCCTCCGAGGTTTTGTGAGGTACATTTCACACTTTCACCTTCAAGAATGTGTGACTTTGTTCTTAAAACTGGTCTAAAAGTTTGTGTTGTCATCTAACACCACTAATTATTTGCTAACGACACTGTGTATTAAAAATACTTCATTTATCTAAGCACTCATTCTCATGGTTTCCCGGTCTTTTCCTCGCACAAATCTATCAAGTGGATTAAGAAGAATTGAAATAAAGTACTTTAGTCGACTTTTAAAAAAAATATTATGGTGCTTCACCTAATCATGAAGCTTAACATCTTCACTTCTCATTCATTTTCATACTGCAAACATAGCCAGGAAATGAATTCAAAAATCCTCTTTTTGACAATAATGAATGAAAATCATACAGGAACATGAATAAGTGATGTTTAAAAAAGCTTTTTTTTGGTGAACTATCCCTTTTTTATAAAGTGAGAGCTACAAATCTTTAGTATTAAAATAATTAACTTTATTCAAAAAAAAAAAAAAAAGTGTAAGTAATGCAATATTCATTCCTAGACTTCCCACCTAAGGCCTTGGGTATAATTGCAAAAATATGCCAAATTTTAGGAAGAGCTGCTAAATTATAGATCTGTCAGAGAGCCCAAATTATGTTTTAAAAAATTTATGGTTTTTCCAAGCAGGATGGTGAAGTTTGTATGGCAAATTGCAGGTAAATTAATAATAAACATCAGCGAAGTGTTCAGCCGAGTGCAAATAGCATCCACGATCTGAGCAATAGGACCCCTGTCATCTCTACCCTCTGGCTGATATCACAATATAGAGTTTAACACGATAAATCAGCAATAATAATACGTCATTTCGTGAAAATTACATCTGATCTTGATTGCACCCTGGGCAGCCCTGTTGGCTATGTCTGCATCTGATTGTGCTGAAAGAATGGAATGAAAAGTCAAATTTGAGCACATGGTGATTTGGATACAGGAGAAGGGAGGCTGGCACTTCTTCTGCTTGTCCTGCACCTCATATTGGCTGGAAGGATACGAGAGGAACAAGTCATTTAGACAGCACCAATGAGCACTTGGGGACTATGACATTTCTCTCAACTAAGACTGGAAACAGATATACAAGATATCATATACTGTGCAATGGGCTACAGTGAGAGAAACACTACACCGATTCCTGCACTGGGAACAAAACTGTTTACAAAACTAAAAAAGTTCATGTATCACAGAATTAATATACTTGAATATGCTTTATGAGGCAGTTTCCTGAACAGGGTTTAAGACTAGTCCTAGATTAAAATAAATGTTAAGAGCTGTCTAAACTGGAAAAAACTTGCACTGAGATATCTTAAAATACATTATTTCCATTGTTTGGTCTTTAAATGCTCACAGATAATGCATTTTTTAAGACATGTCTCTAAAAATTTTTAAATATCCTAAATTAGCAAAGGTCTAGTGCTGGCTTAATCTAATCCCTATCTGGCCCTATATGTCTATTCTCTTTTAGATATGCTTGGGGATCTCCTGCTTCTTAAACACACTATAAATACAGACAAATCCTTGTTGCTAACTAGCAGAATTACCAATACACAGATACAAAATATTTCAAATATATAAACAATATTTCATTTAGAATAAATACTAGTTATGCATGTGTGTGTGTGTGTGTGTATACATATACACTTACTATATATATGCATGAAATAATATGGAATAATATTTTCCATATTCAAGTATTCAAATATGATCACAAGAATGATATTAATGCAGAATTGTCATTATAACAGCAATTTGACCATTACAATATTTATTATATATTTTTGTACATCAGTAAATATTTCACACAAAAAAATTTTTTAAGTGTACATATAAAAATCCATGTGTATGTATATATATATTAGTGCTGTCAAATGATTAAACATGTCAAACGCATCCAAAAAAATGTGTGTGTGTGTGTGTGTGTGTATATATATTTTTTTATGGCAGTCTGTATGGCAAGTGGTTAATATTTTAAAAACACACACCAAACATAACAGACTTTTATGGTTAGGGGAAATATTGTTGAACAATACATCAAAACTACTGGTGCCGCCTTTAAGTTATTTCAGCGAGAGGACCCATAAAATAAACAAAGGCTTTTAAAGCTTTTTAACACAGATACACCAGGACACACTGTGGTAGTTTAACCCTGCTGCAGCACTAATAGTCCTACACTTGTGGCTAAAAACAGCTTTGAATGAACATATAAGCTACATCTTTCCTCATTATTAGTCAGGGCCACGACCGCACATTTCTCCCTCTCCCGGTCACACACACAAAACAGAAAGAGATTATGGATCCAACAGCCACATCAGCTTCTTTTCCTGCTTCGTAAATTCACATACTTTTATTCCCTCATTGTGTCTTAGAGAAAGAGCCAGTCAGCTAAAGTCAGCCATAAGCAGCAAAAAAAGGGTTACGGGTACAGCAAGAATTCATACAAACAGCTCGTCCTACAGGACTGTGTCTATGCGTCGTATTTCCCACAGATATAAATCTTCCTCTTGCAGAACCCTCTTTTTTCCCCTCCTAATCTAGTCATCTTGGATATGGTGAGAGGAACGGATAAGATCATTTTTATAATTTAAAAGTGCAAGGCTTATAATTAGTTTTAAAGGAGAGGAATATGTGACCCAGTTCATCTTAGGATTAAAGTGCACTGGACAGTTTATGAAGCAGAAAGAAAAAAAATTGCTGTATTAATCAGGCAAAGTGCAGCAGTGAGGCATGTCAGTCTCAGAGACCCGCATTTTCTTGTCTGGAGACGTTCCAGAGGCTTCAGAGAAAAACGGGCTCTGTTTATTTATTTACAGCCCCGCATATATGAGAGCGATTTAGCTGCTCTTGTGCCGCGGATGTGAGTGTAATGTTAAAAGTCGATATGAGGGACGGTGTGATTTATATTCCCAGAGCCCATTACCTGAGTCCCCTGGCAGCATTTTACAGTGACGGTGACGTCCTTTAAACACCATTTACACTGGCCCCCCAAAAATGTGTCCCTATGGTGCACAGATGCTTCCTGCTCCGTCAGGCACATCGTCAAAGGGTTTGCTGGAAGACAAGTAGATTAATTATAAAAGGGATCCTGTGCAAAAAATTGCCATCAGCATTCAGTACAAGCAACCTTTTGTACCTCTTCTGCGGCATGGCCTTGTTTTAATCAATGCTGCTGTCACAAGACCTGGAGGCTGGAAATATATGAATGGCCATCTCTTCATTACCATCATGAAAACAAACGGTATCAATATCGCATTTAATAATGTTTCTGGACTGGTTAAGGGTGACCTAAAAAAGCTAGAGGGGGTTATCTGAATGTAGTCTATCACTCTAATAATTCACACTCTCGCAGCAGGAAGTCTGATAGGAGTGTTAGCATTTGCAGTTCATTTTTTTTCAGGGATGTCTTCTGGAACATGTTAGATTTAAGGTCTAAATTTTATAGGGCTGGGTAAAAATAACTGGTTTCCCAAATGATTTAAGTAATTTTAATATGGAATTTCAAAATGAGATCGTTTTTTTTAGAAGTGGCTGCTTGAACTTTTGTTTGTTTAGCTCTGCCCTTTACTCAAAACTACACTGTTTGGGTCATGTTGGTAACTTTTTGAGTTAATATTTTCTAAATTGAACCAATTAAGAAAAAAAAAAAAAACTGACCAACACAATGGAATGGAAATCACCCATAACATTTTGCAGAGTTAACCCCCATTCACACCAAGAGCTATAACTATAAAAATAAATATACAGATAATCTTAATGTCCACAACATATATGCATCTGCCATTTTAAATTTTCAAGCTCAACATAGCAGTATTGATTCTGATAGGGTGTTCAATTTTTATAGTTCATCAGCTAGAAAAAATCGTTCTGAAAGAAATTCCAATTATATAATTTCTCTGTGCCTTTATCGTTATAGTTGTTGTGTGGACCTTTCTTTTTTTAATACTGAGAGCGATTTATAGAACAATATCTTTATTGTTCTTTATAGTTATCGTCTAGTGGGTGAACGGGCCTTAGCGGTAAATGAGACTACACATTTAGTGAATCAAAAACAAATGACAATACGAATGTCTTTGTTATGAACCAGTTCTTTTAAGCAAATCAAAAGTGCACAACACGATTAGTGCTGTCTGATTTATGAACAAATGATTTGTGTCAGCTGGTTCTTTCAAGTGAATAAAAACATAAACACAACCAGTGTATCCTGATTCACAAAACACATTCCTCTTACTAACCAGTTCTTTTTAAACATGCATTACTAGCAATGTATGCCGATTTACAATATTTGACTCTAATTACAGAAGGTCATTCCTATAAGCTAATCAAAAAATTTTATATATTTGAAATCACCAAATTTACAAAAGACTCCTTTGAACCAAAGAATCAAAAAATACAACAAAACCAATGTAGTACGATTCACAAATAAGTAACTCTTATGAGCAATGCTACCCTGATTCTCAAACATATTAGTCTTACAAACCAGTTCTTTTAAAGGAATAGTTCATCCAAAAATGAAAATTACCCATATTTTACTCACCCCGAAGCCATCCTAGTGTATATGACTTTCTATTTTCAGATGAACACAGTCAGAGTTTGTAAAAAAAAATTTTCCTGGCTCTTCCAAGCTTGGTAATACTGGTGGGTAGTGCCCGTTATTTTAAAGCTCTGTAAATCGAATATATAAACGCACATATTGTGTCATAAAACTAATATACAGTATACACCTTTGGGGGATTATCACATGTCCTCTGAAGCAGATGGGTTTTTGTAACAACGCTTTTTCTACTTTTAAAATGACGTAAATAACTGACTAAACGCCAAGTTCTGGCTTCTTGGCTGACTTCTGACTCGACGTACGATGTATGACGTAAGTTGCGTCATACTTTGAGTCATAGGTCACTTCAACTGTTTTTTTGAAAAATTAAAGTAATACTCACCTAAGGAGGCTTCGGTGTGAGTAAAGTATGGGGTAATTTTCAACAATTTCTTTAAACAAAAAAAAAAAATTTAGTGTGAACAATGTTGGACAAATAATTCTTTAACCAATTCTTAAACGGTTCAAAAGTTCAGTAACTGATCTATAATTATTTCCTGTACAATGTACAGCATTACTGACAATATACGCAGAAGAAACAGAACTGAATTTATTCGGAATTGGAATCCGGATGGTAGTTTCTGCTCTGTAGATTGAAGCCCGGACTAACAAGTTCTGTCAGAGACGTCAGAGTAGGAGTAATAGACATGCTGTTTTCACAAGGTCGGCCCCACCATGAGGCCAGACAACCTTGAAGATAAGAACAAATCCTTTAGCGACGAACGGCCACCCACCCCATCAAGCAGGGGCTATATGGTACAATACAAAGAGAATCGATACCAGGCAAGGGATGAAGTAATGACTCTCCAGGGCATGGACCGAATCTGCACGAAACCTCTAAATAGCAAACAAAATACGAAAGGGAAAAGAAAGAAAGTCATACTGCAGAAGACTTCTAAATGCTTCATTTAGCAGCATTGGCTGGACGCTTCCACAACAGTCTATGAAACGCCAGGAGTCCCACACCCTTTTCTCATCTCTTAACTCCAGTCATTCATACACATCCTTCAATTCCCACAATCCCTCCCCTCATTTCTCTCTTCTGTTCCCCATACACACCACAGCTTTTATCTTGACTACGCCACCACCTCAATGAAGCAGGAGAGCAGCCTGCAAAATCAGCCTGGCACCCTTGAATGACTCTTCTGGCGAATCATTGATTTTGTAATTCTCATGGTTTCCCTGGCAAATCTCCCAGTTTAAAGCAATCATCGCTGGCTTTTAGTGAGGGAACATAGGAGGAGGTGTAGAGCCATGCGGCTTAGCGCACTTTACTGCAGTGACTAATGATTCAGGAATAACGTGGGCCTCTGACTATCCCGAACCCACAGAGGACTTCAGACAGACAGCTGCTTCTGAAGAGCCTGCAGGCGGACGCGGGTGATGCAAGTCTATGTATGGCTTCCATTTCTTCCAGAAAGAAGAGGGTGGCATGCATAGTGACATTTCAATAGATGGTATGTGCGAGGGAGTTGTGGCGTGTATGTGCGAGCCATTTTTTGCCACTTAAAAAAGAATAGTTCACCCAAAAAGGTTGTGTCATCATTTATTCACTTTTCCAGCATTTTGGTTACAAAAAGTTATGTCATTATTCAGTTAATCTAGCCCTCTAGTTTTAACTACTGTGCCCATATACATTAAGAGTCAAGTATGGTTACATGCACTTCAAATGTAGTCATTTGTCCTGTAAATGCTTAAGTCCCATAACTGTACCAATATGTAATGCTTGCAAAGTTGTAGTTTCTTCCATACATATTGCATACATACAGTCACAAGAATAGTCACACTGTAATATAGGAACCAATTCTGACTATTAACTAGTTAATTAATAGCATGCCTATTATTAACATAATGGCTGTTTATTAGTACTATAAAGCACACATATTCTGTATGACCATATTCTATGCCTAATCTTACCCAGTCAGGCTTAGTCAGCCTACCCAAACTTAACAACTACCTTACTAAATATTAATAAACAGCAGATTAGGATTTTATTGAGGCAAATGTTGTAGTTAATAGTTTGTTAACCCTCTACTGCATGAATTATGTTTTTGCACTCAAAAAAAATATTGAATGTAATTTTATTAAAGATTTAAGATTAAAAATTCACAAAATCAAAAAAAAAATTGTATCACCACCCCCCCTTAGTAGATTTCATTTTGCTGCCCCAGGGCAACGCTATGCAGTAAAGGTAGTAAATCACAGAGAAAAATGTAATATTGAATCTATTAGGTGTGAACTGAATTTATTAGGTAACTTCAGGGAACATGTACTCTGGGGCAGTTGTGGCCTAATGGATAGGGAGTTGGGCTCATAACCCAAAGGTTGTGGGTTCGAGTCCTAGATCTGGCAGGGATTGGGGGTGGAGTTAGTGAATATCTAGCACTCTCTCCACCTTCAAAACCACAACTGAGGTGAGACCCTTGAGCAAGGCACCATTCCCTCAACTGCTCCCCGGTGCCGCAGCAATGGCTGCCCACTGCTCTGGTGTGTGTTCACGGTGTGTGCGTGATTGATCACTTCTCACAAGTGTGTTTGCACTTGGATGGGTTAAATGCAGAGCACAAATTCCAACTATGAAAACCATACCTGGCTACATGTCACGTCCCTTCCTCTTTTGAACTGAAAATGTGTTTCAAATATTTAACTCACATTTGTTCACTTCTAATATGTTTTAATATTTTATTTTACCAAAACGTTTTGTCGGTCCATACAAATTCAACAAATAGTGGCCATTTTCTTTTAAAAACACGCTGTAGACATGTTTGCAGTGTTCACTTTCTCACTCTGTATGAAACTTCAAGAAGCAGTTTGTAGATCTTGTATAGATCTCATTACACTTCCATTCCACATTTAGCTTTTGGAGTCTTCTCACTCATGATGATCCAGTGGGCTGTATGATTCAACGCAGCATTTTGGTGCTACGCCTCTGCACACCATGAACACACAGAGCACGGAGCAGTGGGCAGACAATGCTGTGGTGCCCAGGGAGCAGTTGGGGGAATGATGCCTTACTCAGTGGTCATCTCAGTCGTAGTATTGAAGGTGGAAAGAGTGCTGGATATTCACTAACTCCACCCACAATCACTGCCGGACCTAGGACTCGAACCCGTAACCTTTGGGTTACAAGCCCAACTACCTATCCATTAGACCACGACTGCCCCAAAGAATGTCTTTAGCATGTTATTGCATTAAAAACTAGCCTGCAAAAATAAAGTGAAAATTATATGCATTTCTATATTATATTGAGCTCAAATGCATGTAATGATATGTGATTACATCAATAAACATTGTCAGTGAAGACCTCCTTGAAAAGTACCCCTGACTGCATAACGTTGCCTTGAGGCAACACAAGGAAAAACTGAATTAATTAACATGCAAAATAAAAAAAGTGAATAAAACCTGACAAAATGCTTATCTACTCTTTCATGCACACATACATATTTTTATTTACACTTTATGGCATGCTAAATAAGATTACTAAAGCAAATAATCTTAGCCTCTTCTCACAGCATGCACTCCTGTGACCACGTGTCAGAAAAACCTTTAAATAATGCTTGATAGAGACTGCCAAATCTTTTTGGACTGTTTAATTAGAAATATTTTACAATTTTGATTGGTTGATTATCTTTTAAAAAACATGTAATAAAAATAGTGCTTAAGAAAACTGTCTGTAGAGGGTTAATCATTTCTAACGGTAACTTTAGTGTAGTGTCAGGTTATCTCATGTGAAATAATCAATAGGTTTTGCATAATTAAATTACCTGGAAAAATAACATGATAATGGGTCTTTATAATAGTCATTGTATTCTTATTGAGGTGCATTATGTGATTTATGGTTGTTTTCAATGTCTACAGAAAATGATAACCATATATCAGCAGCTGGAGTGTAATATTTTGTGGACAATATGCCCATGACATCTATTGACATGACATCAATGCCTCAGAAAGCTGGTTTGAACTTAATTCCTCTGAGCTCTTTTTTAACCAGTAACTCTTTAGTACAGAAAATTCTGTGAGAGGTCTTTATTTTGCATTTATATATTGCTTTGACCTAAACTGAGATCTTTGACTGAGTCTTGACAAGAAAAAGGATTGTTGCATGGCTACATATGAAGTTGTATTTGATGCTCTTATTTGTGTTTATTGATCAGGAGTGTGGGTGGAAAGTAGGCCACCTGTTATGAATGAAATCCAACAAAGCCTGCTGTTTTCTAATGCATTGTTGTTTTTTGTGTGCAGTCTTAATAACAAAGCTGCTTCTTTTTATCAAAATAATCACAAATGACGGAAGAATAAACCTTATAAAGATTTCTTCTGCAAAACAAACAGAGGGGACTGAAATGAAAACCAGCTCTTTTTTTTCTAATGAGAAGAAGCAGGCAGGGGGTCTGATCGTCTTGTTCTCGTCTCATATTGCTGTATGTGCTGCAACTAATTGCTCGAAATTAGTACAAGTTCATTCCTTTCAGCACAATGCGATGAAGAAAACTCTTCAAACTGCTGTGAAAGGGAATGCTTACATTTAGAGTACAGTGACAAACGTGCATGTTAGTGTTTGAGAGCTGTACTTTTATAAGTGCAGTGTTATATTTAAGATATTAGGGGAAAAGGTATTTTTTTAAGGCATTGAGGGTAATTATTTCTCTGTAGTCTCCATGAAAGCATTTGACCAGAAATACATCACACCTCATACACACATATTTGTGGGATTGATTTTTAGAGTGCGCTAATGGGAAAGAGTTTAATGATATCATCAGAGTGTTTGTGACCGCTGAAGTGTGACTTATGGACGCTGGCGCAGTCGGCAGGAAGCTGATCAGCCCTTTTAATCAACCGCAGTGAGTGCTTATTTGAATCACTTTGTGTGTGTATAAAGCTATGCATTAGATGTACGGCCAAATGTCATAAGGAAGGACGTTGAGGGAGATGTTTGACTTCTAATTGATCTGATGGGATCCTAATGTCCACTGCAGTGAACAGAGTCATTTTAAAGTCATTTTAACCATACAGAGTGTCATGTTTTATTTATGCAACCTCTTAGATGACCTTTAACCTTTTCTTATAATTCTCTCCTCTGTTATTGGGTTTTTATTTACAAAAAAATCTATAATCAAATGGATAAGAAAATTGATAAAGCGCATATTTAAAAGAAAAATGATTTGTGTTAGAGATGTTAATACTTTATTTTCATATCAGAACTATTAGACCAATTCTGATAAATGTTTATGGGCGTTTGTCTCCCTCTTTTGGATATAGTGTGCATTAATTCACATCCATTTGGTATACTAAAATATTTGGAATTTATATATATATATTAAACAATTACAGCAGCGGGTATTACAAAAAACAAATGATAATAATAATTATTATTATTAAAAATTTAATTAAAAAAAAAGTATACTACCAATGTACTGAAAACGAAAATTTCAGTCAAAAAACATTTCTTTATAATAAATAAATAAATAAACAAATAAATATTGTAATGTGTTTTTTCCACAGAGAGCTCGTTCAAAGCAAAATAGACCGAATAAAAATTCCTCAGATGTCGTCAGTGCGCAAGCGGGAGTTCTTTTCACATCTCGCGAGACTTTACGGCTCGTCGTTGTTGCTCTTTAGCTCTCGCGATAATAGTTCACGTCTCACCGGTGGTGCTCCGTCTGTTTGCTTCTCGCGGAGAAGATGGCGGCGCGTAGTGGTTTTCAGCCTGCGACACCCGGAGGCGGCGGAGCCCCGATGGGACCCGGGCCGCCAGTAGCCGGTGCAGGGCCCGGAATGGGTCCCGGTACGCCCTCAGGACGGATGGGGCCCGGCGGCCCGCAGAACCATATGTATCGATCACCGATGCCCGGATACCCGGTAAGGCGCGCGGAGAACAAAGAAGCAGCCGATGCTAAACCGAGAGAATTGGTTTTAATGTTTGCATGCAGGATCTGTCGGTTTATTTCATGCATAAAACAATCACACGGTTTTGAAATGAATGAGAAAGTCTTAAAATGAGAATATCGGGTATTATATGCGCGCGAGTAACCTTAGGTCACTGCAAAGCATTACATTCCGTACGATTCCCATTAATACATTACAACAGATGATTTATGTTTATAGTTTGCACGAATAAAAAGTAACCGCCCGTTAATTGGGACGATATTACAAGGGTTTCAACGGAAAAAAAGTAGATATGTATGCAACCGGGGCCTACAAGAGCATCATCCTGATGGGTTTGGTTGCATTGATGGTCAGTGTTTGTATAGACGTTAAAAAAATCATATATTATGCATGCAGCGTGCTTCAGACCACCAGTGAGGATACTTATGTTTAACATTTTTCTGTTTGAATACGAATTTTAATTCATTATACTTCAAGAAAACTGTTAAAATGAGAAGGTGAGTCAGTATGTTTTTCAGCATGTTTTGAAATGTTATTAAAAGCGTCTTGAGTTTATGAGCTTTTTATGTGACCTCAGCATTCAGAAAGTTAATTTTAAGGCCACTGAAAGGCTATTGTGTCGGTGAAGGATTGTAGACAATATCACAAGTTTCACATTTAAGGGAAAAAAATGTTGAGAATTTGTGCTGGCCCCGTCTTGCATTCAATAATGTATTAGTTTTTTGAGCTTGTGTGTGAACTACAGTGAAAACCGCAATTACATGTACTCTCTTGATCAGGAGAAAAGCAATAGTTTCCTCACAATGCTTTTTTTTTGTCCAGCATAGCATTGGAATTCTTTAGTTGTTGAGATTCAAGGTTGTTTATGATTCACATGAAGTATTGAACACATTGCATTTTCATTTTAGGACTTGACGACAGCTTGAGCACTTTGAAAATCCCCTTTTCAAGCATGAATAGACTCCAGTTTTTGTCTCTTGACATTTACAATAGGAGGGGAACCAGAGAACTCAAAACTCTAGACTAACTTTTTGCACTGGTGTGCCTAACTTTTTTTCTTAGGTGCACCAGCACAAAAGTTAGGTGCACCCAAATTTTTTACCACATCGCATTTAACACCGCAGTTGTACAAGTTATTTATTTATTTATTTATTTTAATCGCTGTCCATATAGGCAATATTGACTTGCAACTGATTAACTAACAATATGGTCAATATAAAGTTCTTCATTTGAAGCACAATTATACAAGAAAGGTAACTTACTTACGTAACATTTACTACCCAGATCAAGAGTTTATAATGCAGTCTATTTATTTTTATTTTTTCATTTTTAAGTATAAGAATATTA
>JAUCNO010000710.1:7877141-7912387 GCA_032353835.1 Enteromius viviparus | reverse complement strand
TGCGATACGAACCGAATCGTGGGTCAAAAATCGTGAAACGAACCGAATCGTGGGTTTGGTGTATCGTTACAGCCCTAGTGCTAGATGCTCAAGATTTGACAATGATAATACTAAGACATTTATGAAGCTGACTTCTTTTGTGAACTCTCAACTGTTGTTTTTCGATCTTTTTAACAGTCTCCTCTTTCTGTAAGTCCTCCTCCTGTGCAGCCACAGCGATGTATCTCTCCAGCTGAACCAATAACCAATATATCCAGGTATTCTGAAGTATTTAAGACACATAACAAACTTCATTCATAATACATCACTGGCACCAAAAAAGTAAAATATTGCCTTTTTGAAGGGGATTTCGGTCTTAAGTTGTGGGTCTGTATACGCTTTAATGCTGCAGACTGCAGATGCTTTTCAACTTGAAAATGATGCAGAAGCAGTGAGCCTGCTGTTTGAATGACAGTCACTAAAATATTCTGTTTACTGTTTAATCAGTAGATATTATAATAGAATGATCAAAGTGAAGACATCTCGGTGGTCCCCTGTGGTCCTTTCTCTTTTCGGTGGGCTGTTTTTAATTCAGTAACGATTCAGAGCTGCAGTCTTGGCACCTTTCCATTTCTTTTCTTTCCTTGAGGTTCTGTATGCCAAGTGACATTTCTTCACTTTCATGTGTGGCTGTTGTAGCTTTATAAACTAGTGTGCTTCACTGAAGAGGCGTTCATTGCTGCTTTATGTTTGTGTTCCAAGGCCACCAAAGCATACTCGTTCAAACCGATGATTACAGCTATTTGTTATCCTAGCCATCTGCTTAATTGTTGAATTACCGCAATCACGTTTCACTGTAAGAACTCAAATGTGATGGGCTCTGTCCCCAAATTTATTTGTGAAATTCTTAAAACAGGGGCGTTGCTATACAGTGATTTAAATGTGGTGATAATAGAGAGATTACATTTATTCATTTAGCAGACGCTTTTATACAAAGTGACTTAAATTTAATAATAATTTAATAATAAAGTCAGCTCAAACATTGCCCTGTTGATCTGCGGAAGATGCAGCAATATTAACAGACTCACATTATGATATTTTTTTTTACTTTCTTTACTATGGTAATGTTTAAAGCCCACTCCAACTGGGCGTTATTTTCTAAACCAGTAAGCACTCTTTCTGAACTTAGATTTATAGTCCTGAGTTTTCTATCAGGAATTAATGCGTCACAAACTCCCTTATTTAAATAATTCCCACCCAAGGCATACATCTGAAGATAAGAGGGAGTGAGGCCTGGTTAATTTGCTGTTTCACAGATCTAATAAACTGATACATGAGCAGCTGTTTATGTTCACAGATATAACTGACTGTTTTCAATTTCCCTTATGTAGTTTCAAACCCATAAAAGCTTTGTTCATCTTCGGAACACAATTTAAGATATTTTAGAGAAATACTGGATTGCTTGTGACTGTCCCCGTGACTGCCTAGTAAAAATTTCACGGTATGGTAATACCTCGGTATGAATGGCACGGTACAGTATTTATTAAATAATTTGTATAAACAAAACTAATTAAGAGGCTCAAAAAAAGTGCTAGAAGTGTGTATTAAACAGTTTACATGAACACTGAACATATCAAAGGCACACACATTATCCATCTATCTGTAAACTTTGAAACAGCAACTTCAATTTTAGTAACAAAAAATTATTAAACCTTCCACACATTCGATTTAAACCCCGCTTTAGATTGCTAGATGATGTCATCTATCAATTTGCATATTTATTACATCAGTGTGTCATATTATCTTGCTTCTCTGGGGTCACATTATGTTATTCAATGCACCATAATTCTCAATATAACTGATATAACTGATTTTCACTGATATTTGTAATGGTTTCTGTTGTCAGAAAAATGAATATGAAATAGTGACTGAAATGCACGCCATTATAAGACCTACTGAACTAGCTCTACCTTAATCTAGATTTAAATCCTTATTTATAATCGTTTATAATTATATTTATAATTCATAATAATGAAACTTAAGTACACATAAGCTATAGACAATGGCTATGCTGTGATTTTGGCTATATTTTCATGTAAAATAGAGAAGCAATATAATATCTATTTTTACTGAAAGCCCTGCTGCTCTCAGACTCTGAACAGAACAGACCCAGAGAGATGTGTGTGCGTGCACTGTGAAAACGAGCTTGCACGGCAGTGCCGGAGACTCGTTTAGGTTTGTCCAAGAAGTCTCTAGATTTGTCGCTAGTTGCTTTTATGGAAAAATGTCTCCAAGGGGGTCTGAATAGTCGCTAAATATAGAGACAAAGTTGCTAAGTTGGCAACACTGAAACAGACCGCAAAGTATGATGGGCACGCTTGGCTGATGGGAATTGTAGTTCCCACTACCTCTCATTCGGGCTGGGCGATTATTTGAAAAATAATCGACATTTAGAATCTATAATTGCTGTTTTGTTTCTGAATGAATCTGCGTTTTAATTCTGAATGACCCCCTTTCAACAGTGACATGCTGCCTCCTACTGGCAGTTTTAATTTTACATTTAAAAATATCTTAAAATGATTTCAATCATCAGTTTTCAACGTTTTATGTTTTAAATATTAATACATTATTAATGCATTTGTAACTGCAGGTTAGTGTTCTGTGTCCCTCTGAGTTGCATTAAACTGTAAATACATCTACATGCCAATTGAGATGCATTGCAGAGATCAATTTTGTTAATTTTGCTTGGTAATAGCAAAAATGCAAAAATTTGATTCAAAAGATGATGCACACTTTCAAAAGAAAAGCTTAAAGGTAAAAATGCCCAGAGAACTTACTGGAAAAAGATACATCTCTATCACTGTGATCTGACCTCACAGAATATGAAGAATATCAAAAAAAAAAAAGTCAGCTGTCCATGGTGATCTTTAAGATATCAGCACAATAACACACTCAACATCTATTTATTTATTTATTGTCCTCTAATTCAAGTTATTTCATTTCTATAATAATTTAATAATTGTTGTAATAATACTTTTGACACCCATTAAAAAATCCTTATAAAACTTATATGAAGTTTTATATAAGGATAAGTTGAAAACCTGCAGCTGAATTGTAAATTATGTATTTTACAGTTTAATATGGTACTAAAGACATTTATTTCAGATCTAGGATGTTATTTTAGTGTTCCCTTTATTATTTTTTTATTTTATATATTATACATATATAAATTTTTATTTTATTTTTTTATTTTTTTACCAGGAGTTCAGTCAATGGAGAGTGTTTCCTTGACAACGCTTCTGTGTCATCAGCAGGTATTCTTGCTTGTTTTTTTATTTATTTATTTGAATTTCAATGTCAGAGTTTAATACTGTGAGATTTAAAAGAATTGTTTTTGCACTAACAGACAATGATAGTGAGACGACTGCACTGAGAAGACAGAAGAAAGGGTTCTGGCAGAGCTTGGTAAAAGTTTTTTTCCGATGTCTCCTTTATCAATGATTACTTGGCTTTTGTTTATTCTTGAAGTATTTTTGTCTTTTTATTTATCATGTAATCACACAAAGACTGTGCTGAGGGCAATTGTTCATGTATCTACTTCAATACAAAATAATCTGTTCTCTCTTTATTCCAGCGGCCTAAGAATCAGATTGTTGTTGATCTCACAGAAAACAGAGGTATTTGAGCTTGATCAAAATGTTACAAACAATGTGCTATTGTATAGACTGTACGGTGGGCATGATGTCTTTTTGTTCAGGTTCCGCAGCCAGACTGAATGAAGAGAGCCTGGTTACCCAGCCATTAAATCAGGTACACCACCATTTTCTCATTCAGCTGTCTCTTATTATAGATATGCATTTTCAGACTGTTTCATAGCATTGTGCCCTACAGGAATCAGAACCTTCAAAACAGGAACAGTCCAAACCCTCAAGCACTCCACCTGTAGCCATTAAAGGTACGCATCTGTAGAACTTGTCTAGTTTGTTTCTGTTGTTTTCTCCCTTTTCAAAAATTGTGGTTAATGCAATACACAGTTCTTTAAGTCTTGTTTTCTTGTGCTTTTATTTAATGAACAGAAGAAAAACAAAGTGAGGAGGACAGGGTTAGTTCTTCGGTACAGTTGGAAGAGGTATGCTTTGTTCTGTTTGTGCTACCATATCGATACGTTTGTAGCTAAACAGCCATAAGATTTCCCACCTTTTTTTTCTCTTTTTCTTCTTTTCTTCCTCATAGGAGGACTGGCACCGCAAACTTCATCCATTCCCAGACACGCCATTTCCCAAAGAGCTTCCGGTTGTAGCTGCCTCTTACAACTTGCCCCAGAAGCCAGTGCTAAAACTTGCTCGGATAGGAAGCGCTCGAGAACTAGGCATCGCGTGGACCGTGGATCAAAAAGATCCCCATGTAGCGGAGATGGATTGCTACTATATTTACGTTTCCCACGAACACAAAAACGGCACTTTTTCAGGGTGGAAGTGCCTCGGAGAGATCAAAGCCATGCCTCTTCCTATGGCCTGCAAGGTGTCAGACTGCAAAGGAGATAAACGACTGTGTTTTATCGTTGTAGGGAAGGATATATTTGGCCGCTGCGG
Source organism: Enteromius viviparus (assembly GCA_032353835.1). NCBI lineage: Eukaryota > Metazoa > Chordata > Actinopteri > Cypriniformes > Cyprinidae > Enteromius > Enteromius viviparus. The sequence continues at coordinate 7,907,816 of JAUCNO010000710.1, read as the reverse complement.
GCCGTACAGTGACGTACGCGCTGTTGCATCAGGACAAATATGATTGCAGCAACATATCACCGATACATCATTTCCCATCGTGTTTGAAGGTGTATGAATGTGACTCTTTTATACGGGGGTTTCAGTATTTAATTTAAGATTTAAATTTCTTAAAAGATATTTCAAATAAAGTTAAAGCTGCTGTTGTTTTGTTTTGTTTTTTGTTTTCTCTCCACATTTGTATTTTTATTAAACTGTTTTGATTCTTTATTAGTATCAGAGAGCCCAGAAACTCTATAATATGAATCTCACTAACACGAAAGTATTAAGAAAGAGGCTGCTGTCTTGTAGTTTTTTTTTTTTATTATTGTTTATAAAGATACAAAAAAAAATTTAACAGCCTTGCTAAAAATGATCTAACAGCCTTGTCTTCTGTTGAACGTTAAGCTAGTACTGTTTCACAACTTCATTTTGAGAACATTTATTTTTAACACTGAATGACATTAAAAGGTTCCCTTAGATTATTATTATAAGTGATTTTGATTTGCACACTTTATCCTACATGAACTATTACCTGAAAAAAATAACTGAAAATGTAATAGAAGTGACATTTGCATAGGATTTCCCTCCTCTCTCTCTCTCTCTCTCTCTCTCTCTCTCTCTATATATGTGTGCGTGTATCAAAGTCAAACAATTGCTTTGACATAAAATGTTATGTAATATTTTATCAATATAAATTTGCATGTTTTTTTAACATTTGAATTTTTTCAATTTGCTGCCTTATTTTAAGATCGATCCAGCAGTGTTTGCTTTAAGAACAGAAAGAGTCACAAAGTGCCTGTAAATGTAAAATACATTTATTTGATTAAAAAAAGAACAATATTGAGCCCTTGGTGGGGATCAGTCTCCAGAAACAAACCTGACCTGAACAACTCAGCAGACATTTCAAAACAAAGCTGCCATTGTGGTTTCATTCCAATTACAAAAGCCTTCACTAATATTCATTAAAACCTTCTGAAACATTAAACAAACATGTTCAGGCCTGTTGATTTAATACTTCATTACAAAAAAATATTAACAGCAACAATGCAGTTAGTCTTAATAAATACAGCTTAACTTCACTTTCGCCTAAATATAAGCTAATTTCTTCTTATTCCATAGCAGACTTGAGGACGAAATGATTACATAAGAAAGGAAAACTGAAACCATCGGTGTGCTTCACCAACACCATCATCTTAAGGTTATTTGCATGAATAAGACAAAACAAAATCCCAAGTGCCCTAATCAAACAATGCCTAAAAGAACTATAAATTTGTACTTATGTTAGTGATTTCAAATTAAATGCTGCAAACAAATACAAAAACATGCAATATAATTAGCCAGCACTAAAAGAATATTTTACAAAAAAAACTATACACGAGAACACATCGTGCCACTAATATTACAAATTTGTTCAGCTTCAAGTATGATATAGTGCTCAGCAAACTGGCAGCACAATATTTCATTCAGATTAATTTTAATGACTTTTTCCCCGGGCACATATAACACTAGCATGTTATTTACTACACACTAAGTGTTACATATAAGGCCAATTTCACATCATGCATTGTGTATGAATACATGTTGAGCCCATAGTGGTTCCACATTATAAATATGTCCTATTATATCTCCCACTCTTGTCTTTTTTCCCCGCCCTATTTTAAATCTCTCTAAGTCACAGCACTTCTTTTACTGGGCAGGTACAACTAAATTATACACAACAAGGTTAAAAATGTGACATACTATAAAAAAAAAGATCTAATTAAGTTTCCAGTATGCAGTGATTAATAATAAAAGATCATCTACTTCATTCTAACTTTGGCAAGTATTTAATCTACATATAAAAACAAGTATCATTACATATAAAGTCTCTTGGCTAAGGCTGTAGCTGGTGGCAGCTAGTGAGGTGGTGTGTTGTGCACTATTTGCGTTTTCGTAGCACTAGATACATCAAGCCGCTCAGCAGCGTCATGGGGAACACCACCCAGGCCAAGATGAAGGAGTATCCGTAATCTCCTTTCTCAAAACCCTTAACTCTGAAGGTTAAGTGCTCTGCTGTGTAGATGGATGCAGCGGTCATCACGCAGAAAGCTGAGGACAGGAAAAAGGGACAATTTACAGTTAGTTGGCAGTATTTAAAGCGATAATTTACCCATGAATTAAAATACTCGTCATTGTTGTTCTGAAGATGTTTTTGATGATCACAACTCACATGTTTAAGACCCAAAAAGGTAGTAAAGACATTATTAAAATAGTCCATGTCCACTAGTTTAAGGATGTTTTTACCTTCTTTTCTGTATCTACTAGAACGTGGTAGAACCCTTGCTGTGTCAGAAAGCTCACGGATTCTAAATATCTAAAATATCTTCATCTGAGTGAAGGACTTTCGAAATAACTTGAGGGCGAGTAATTAATTGGCAAATTGTCATTTTAAGGTCAACTACACCTTTAAGATTCACAGAAACGTGACTTGATTCAACATTCAACAGACAATAAATAAACACAAAACATATTACACTAACAATAAATAGAAAAAATATTATACCCTTACTGCATACACAAAATATTTTTTTAATGGAAAATTTAACCCTAAAATACAAATGGGCTCATCAAGAGTTTGTTTGCTTATGGAAACAGATTTGGAGAAATGTAACTGTAATGAATGGGTGCCGTCACAGTGAGATTTCAAACTGCTTCACAATAATCCACACAATTCAGTTCATCAGTTAACCGGTTGTGAAATGAAAATCTGTTTGTTTTGAATCCTCAGGGTGTTTTAACGTTAATCTGTTTGGTAAAAAAGCCTGTCGCTGTTGTTCTCTAACATCAGTTCATCTGCAAGTTTGTTCAAAACATGATTTTTCTTTTTGTTATAAATACATGGCTCACATTTTAGCTGTTGCATGCCATTTTTCGCTTCACAGGACATGAATTACTTAGTGATGTTTTTATCAGCTGTTTGGAGTCTCATTGTGACGGCACCCATTCACCTCAGAGGAGCCATTAGTTAGCAACTAAATTTCTCCAAGTCTGATCTATAGATGAAATCACATGTTGGTTTTCCTGAGTCCAAAATAAGTCCTTCAAAGCTGGGGCAATTTACAGTATACAGACTAGAAAGATAGCATGAAAAAAGATTTGCTTGACTTTCTTTACAGTGTGCATAATTGTGCTGCTAACAATGATCAGAAATATACACTGTGGGCATGACCTCACCACACAAGAGCTGGATGATGGCTGTGAAGACAAATCTCTCGCCCTGCTTCAGACGGAAGAGCTGAAGGACGAAGACGAAGAAACTCACACAGCACAAGATAGTGGCCAGTATCATGCTTGCTTGGACCATCTGAAGATAGGCTGATAAAGAGGAAGAAAACCAAGAAGAAATAAGTGTCTTCTCCTGGTCAGGTTTTATTAATACATAACTTTAAACGATGTCATTAACACAATCATTTATGCTGTGAGACATGTTCTTTTTTCAAGTAAATGATTGTTACATTTCATTTCGATTTTATGATAATTACCTGCATCAGGGGTTGCACTGTTCTGTATATCATAACAGTCTGTATTATTGCACTGATACCAGAGGTCAAAGAACTGACCATTTGAAACCCACCATGCCTTGAAAAAAAGATGGACAATATATATTGACAGAATATAAACTAAAACTATTACAAAAGTCCCTTTTTCATGATGAAATGTTTAAAAGGTATTATACCTACATACTGTATATACAAAAAGGGTATTTCTTAAATATAAATGCATTATAGCAGTACATTTTACAGTATGGCTTGTTCAGATTATTTGAGGTAAACTTAGCAGAAATGTTGCTACATGAGTCAAAATCCCTAACAATAACACTAAACAGTAATAGTGCTTAAAGCAGACTTATTAAAGAAGATCAACTCACATTTTGGATGGTTGATATAAAGAGTAGTATTGCTGAGGTGATGTGGAAAAGGAGGATGAGGGCCAAAATAATCAACATGGCTGGTGATGGAACAGAAAATCAAAAGCAGGAGAATCTGGAGGAAAAAAGGAAACAAAATCCTGTTAAATGAATACAAAGCTAATACTGAGAACGGGAACTGTTGTTTTCTGCTTCTCTTGGTGGGAAAATTACCATGTGCCCATTTGACCAACCTACTCCTATTCTGCACTTTGACCTTGACCGCAAATAGTTGTTGTTGTTGTTGTTTTTTTTTGTCTTTTTGATGGTTTGTTTGTTTGTTTGTTTTTACATCAATGACAAAAAAAAATCAAAAATCAAAAGATAAACATTATTTTAAAATGATTTGTTAACACTTTATAATAAGGTTCCTGTTAACTAAGTTAAATACATTGCATGAGTTAACACTGACAAATACCCCCAAAGCATGCAACGGTCTTAATGTACATTTTTAATTATTACCAATACTACCAGAATCTATTAAAATTATGTAGTTAACAATAAACAGATGTATTTTGTTTTTATGTCAACAAAGATGAATAAATACTTATCGTTTTAAAAATGTTTGTTTGTTAATACATAACATTAACTAAATGCCTCATTCATTCATTCATTCATTCAACTATTATATTATTAGTTATCTTTTTCAGTTTTGCAGACTTGATAGACTGCGCACAAGTAATGTTTAACCCAACAAATTAAAGTCAAATAAATGTTACACAGATGGTTATGGTTAGATGCCATGCCAAACAATACAAACCATTTGAAATTGTTTAATAAAATACTTGATTCCAGTTATCGAAACTACATTTATAATTTTGTCCGATTTTATTGACCACTCAAGTAAATATAGGAGCCAAGTCTAAAACCTCACGCAGTCCGCCTCTTCTTACGTCACGCACGTGAGCCTCGGAGTCAGATGCTAATTTAGCTTCCCATGATTCACTGAACTACAGCCACACACAGACAGCCTATACATCTTAGCCTGCACCACAACCGCTCCGAGCCATTTATGAATGGCCTTTTTCCTCCTTCATCTTGTATAGTGGGTGTAAGTTTATACTGGAGGTGAGAAACACATATTTTGCTCTGAAGTGCTTTAATGCTCAGTACTTGAGGATACAATACATTTTTTAAAAAGACACCCCTAAGGACTATATCATCTCAGCACTATTTCTGTAAAATTCACGTTGCAACAACTATTTGGTGAACTGTGGGTTTTATCTATTTGCTAGGATACAAAATCCTTTACATTTACATGACTTTATTTGAGACACAAACAGAACTGTAAACTCTGAAATACAAGACTAGTTTACGTAAGCCTGGCCCCAGCAGGAATTCAAGTATAACTGAAGGATTTAACAGATTTAAGTAAGTGTCCAGTAAACATAACTCTTTTCTTTTTTCTTGGTAATAAAAAAAGGATACAGAAGGAGGTCAATGAACATAGTGAAAAAAAACAATGATATAACCAGCATTTATTCTTATTATACAGCTTATACACAACCATCAATCATTAAGATGAAGCTGTTTTGCTCCAGGTGTATGAATCTAACCTGAGGTGGCGCCATTGAGCCAAGATGTGAAAACTCTCCACAATTATCAAAAAGCATCAAGTGGGGAATATTTTTATTTATTTACCGGATATTCCCGCTCACCGCTTGGAGAATAAACCCTGGACACCCTGTTTAACTTTAGAAGTCATACAGGTTTGGAACAACAAATGGAGGCGAATATAATAGCAGTGTTTATTTTGCGGGTACACTGTCTCTTTAGGAGGAGATGTGGGGAAACAGGGCGTGGCATTTGAGCAATGCAGAGTTTAGGCGGGAAAATGGTACAAGAATGGAGCCTTTCTGTTTGAGCACATATTAGCAAAAGCAAAGCAACCTACTGCTCACAACCGAGGCACGATTCAGCCCACGCGGTCATAATAAAGGAGACCCGAATCGGAAGAGGAAGCCAGCCTTAGTACACAAGGGAGGCACAGTTGTGGAAGAGTGCAGTATGACACTCGTCTAGCAGAAGCTTTTCAAAGTAGTCTCCACAAACACTGGCATGAAAATTCTCTCTTTATTTGACTTTCACAGTTTTTTCTTAGGTCAGGGAAGGTACTGGGAACAAAATTAAGTGTAGGCATTAATAAAGACTGAGAATGTTGGTCATTTATTCAGAGCCTGTAGTGAAAATCCTCCAGAGACCTTCATCCCCTTAGGTTGTACATTAGCTGTCTGTCTCTGTAGAGTGTAAAGTGGGAGGCTGGTCTCATTAAATCGTAGCGTATCGTGTACTCGGTCCACACATGGTCTTAATTTTCTCTTCAGCTGCCTTCCTGTGTTGTACTGAGGGGCGTAGAAGACTGGAAAGGGGAGGAGCCGGGGAAGGAAGAACGTGAGACCAAAAACTCAAAACATGCTGTCCAAAAATCTGTGATCTGAAGTAGGAAATGTGTTGAGCAGATGATTCAGAGATTTAAAAAAAAAAAAATAAAGTGAAAACTTTCAATATTTGAATCATTGCACTCACAATGAGAGCAGACTGCAGGAGAAAGAGAGCATACAAGAGAAAACAAGCAGTTATATAAAAACCCACCAGATTAATTAACTTTCTTAATTAAGGTCTTAAAGTTACTCCTTTATGCATTTTTCATCTGAGACTGAAGCAGTCTGTTAGGATCACTGCATTTCCAAGAGCTGCCGGAAGGAGCCTGTTAATTTGCTGAAATCCATAATGGTGCAAATGTGGCATTTAACACATAGAGGACCAGTGTTTTGTTGTTTATGTCACTAGCAGCTCTGTGAATGGTGGGGAATTGAGGAAGAAAATTCCTGTAGACGGTTTAGAAGTGAGGAAAATGAAACCCTTTCACTAGACAGAGGACCACCAAACACAGAATACACACGGAAGAACATACTGAAAATTGTATGTTGGCTACACAGAGGGATAATCGGCTGTGCACAGTCCCCTCAGGCCCTTTAGGAACAAAAGATCTTCTGTAGAGGTTCACTGAGGCCAACGGCAAGCGTGGAATCAGCTTCACGGGTGATTCACTTCAGCCTTCACAGGAGCTGTGTACCTGTAACTGGCAAAAGAGGCGATAGCACACGGTTCTTAGAGGAAAACTCCAGTTTCAGTACAATTTAAGCTCTATCGGCGGCATTTTGATTACAATACATTTTGAAAAATAATATGCATGTCATTTTATAACATGTAATTTGCTTCCCGACCTTTTATGTGTAAGTTATAGTCCATTTTTTATCTTACATTACCATCACAACATAAAGCCTAAAACTTTAAAAGCTCAAATGTACGTGTTTTAAGAGAACAATTAATAGAAGTGCTTTTATAAAAAAAAATATATAGTTTATAGTTTCACTTATCTGCTTCCAAGTCCTTCAAAATTGGCCCAGAGTTAAAACTACAAAATACATTTTTGTTATGAAATGAAATGTAATATACAAGTGAAAATTTTAAATGTTACCTCATTAATAAAAAGTAAAACTGAACTTAACTAAAATAACAATAAATGTAACCTAAATAGCAATAGTACAACTGAAGCTGCCATAATTTAAAATTAAACTAGTTAAGCTAGTTAAAATATTAATGAAAACTAATATAGAAAATAAATATTGTTTCTTTAAACGGATCTGGATTATGTTTACATAAATTAAAATATGTGAAGGCAGAAAGAACGGCAAAAATTTATTACAAACAAGACACCTTTGTGTAGCTCTTAAGTGTGGCTAACCATTAATGAATAAATATGTCATTAGATCAATTAGTCAGACTTAAATCACATCACAAATCAGACATCTGTAATACAGCTGCACAAGACAAAAAGAAAGAAAAAAAATCCAGCATTTAGCTCAGTCTTTTAGAGCTGGGGGCTGAGGCCCTGTTAAAGTTTATATAGGCTGAAACATGAAAACCTATGAGCGTTTGTCTTGGAAACCGGCTGTGGCGTTTCAGTTTGCTATGTTCAATCCTGCGGGATGATAATGACAGCCGTAACTCCCAATCCTAGAGGTTTCCAGAGAATTTACAAACCATTATTGGTAAATTCAGTGCTTTAAAAAGGTAGCAGATAAGCCGTGTCAACTTATTTCTGCACAAGTGTCTGGATGTGTGTGTGTGTTGATGGAGCCCCTGTTCATTTCCCCTAAGCTCGGGGAAAAACGCTGACTTGAGTTTCACTTTTAATGTCATTTTTTCATGAAAGCCGCAGTCTCCAGCACACTTCCAAGTCGGCCACTGGTGAAAACAGAAACTGCTGTCATGGAACAAATGATTGAAATGAGAAGGAAAGCTTCAATGCCACCCAGCAAAGCTTTGCAGCTTCAATCCATGGTGTGTGAATACTGTACATCATTTATGACCAGGGCTGGATATCTGAGCTGATTAGCAGATTTGTTTACATTCTGATTCAATTAAATGCATCTGATTTAATTTAATGATGCATTGCGGAAAAACAAGTACACTCAAAAAAGTGATTTTAGTTGTTTGCTCAGTTTACTTAAATAAAATAAGCTACACCGATACAAATCGTTTGTTTTTCACTCAGTTGTCATTTGCATTTGCATGCAATTTTATTATGTTAAATGAAATTAAGTTAACTTAAACCATTTGTGTTGGGCCTGCACAAATCATTTACTTTGCACTGACTGAAACTCGGCAGTGGATTTCCAGTTCCCAGCATGATTCGCATATGGATAGATCATGAGAATAAATGTTCAAATTAAATGCTGTTTAATGTGTTTTTATTAAAGACCTTTTAAAGTTTGTTGTTCGGTTATATTTTACAATTAAAAGAGTTTATGTTGATTTTTGAGGTTACCATTGTGGTAAAGTGTAGATCTTGTTGTTAGGCTATGGCTACTTGAGCTGTGAGCTGTAAGAGAACATTTTGACTTGATTATTATGTGTGCTGCAGATATGTGATGAAGTGTTATGAAGTCTTTTGTGTTCCCATAAGATTAATCAGGCCTTGTATGTGCCACAACCATGTGTGCGTAACAGCTACTGACAACCTGAGCACAATCTCCACTCTTCACCACAATGGTAACCAAAAACATGATTTAATATTGTATAAACTCTTTTAAATGTTCAAAATAACTAAATATTAAAAGCTTAAACTCTACCAGGCCTTTCAATTTTCATAAAAATGCAGAAAACTCTTTCAGCAACGGTTGGATCAACAAGATTGAATTATGTTCAAGGAACATAAGACAGACAACTTTTTATAAATGAAAAGCATAGATAAAAACAATGTAACATTTGTTCATTTAATTTTGAAACATTTTGTGGTGATTCATTGTCCCAAACTACCACTGACCACAAAAACAATCACAAATTGCTTCACTATTGACTATTCTAAACAGATAACACACAGACAGGCCGGCGATTATTCTCATTGGATTGTGCGTCATTGTTTCTCCTGCAGCATTTAAACAGAAGCAGTATGAACTCACAGAAAAGAATGTTCCTCGGTAACATGACGCAGCCAGACGTCCATAACTCTGCTCAGGAAACAGATCATTGAGCGAAATCCAAAGGATAAAGTGTTTTATGAATAATGTCTGGTGCAAATATTTTGCTCATGAAGTCCAGATAACACAACAGTTGTTAAATAAATCAAAAAATGATGACAAAAACATGCAAATGGGAACTGCAGAAAATGTTACCGCCCGGTTTGACCTGACCTGACCCTAACAAGCAATGCCTGGGCTAGAGGGAAAACCTCAAAGTAAACGAGGAATATGATGGGGAATGTTTTAGTGTGGACGTTTGACATGGCCTGCGGTTTCAAATGTCAGCCCAAAGGTAACAAACCATTCATGGGTTGTTTCGCAGTCCAGAGACCAACTCGCACTCTGAGATCTGAGAGAATGCAGATAAAAGGGAAGAAAATCGTGCAAAGGATCAGAAACGGGAAGAAACGATGATGCAGAGTTTAGTGTGGATTCAATCCATGGACGCCTTTTTTGTAGATGTCCTTCACTGACAGGATAAAAGGAAATGTGCTAAAAAGAACAGTGCTCTGAAATAGTTGTGAAGCTTAACAGCCATGGACATTTTCATTTCTCAGCAAGTCCTAGGCATTCTGAAAGCTATAAACAATAATCTAATTAAGATCAATGCATTCTCCCAGACTATTTCCACTGAAGCACTCATGTTTATCATATCAGGGACAGGGGTGTTTGTTCTAAAATGCAGTCATAAATTAAACACAGCCCCGTTCTTTCTCAATAAAGTTAAAATTAAGCACTGAAATGTGCCTGCTGGGTCCCATTCAACTGATTTCCTAATAGGCCTCTTCTAAGGTTTGATGGCTGCAGTTCACAAAGACATCAAGATAAGCATTTTCTCACATATTGCCTTACAGCATATTTGTCAGGGGCATCTTGGGTAATCTGTAGCTAAGATCTGTGATCTGGGGTATGTGTTGCAAATTGCTAAAAGGATCATTCTAAAGTCAAAGAAACAAAGAAAGGGATTGGGTTTATACAGACTAAATGTTTGGAAGTCCAGCATACATCACCAGAGAGACGTCATTTCACTGGAAGATCCAGTTATGAAAATTTGATGAAAAAGAATGAATAAGAATATTATTTAGTATGCCTGAATCAAACTCACTTCTACAAAACTACACTTACACCAGCAATTCATTTTTGAGTCTGACAGAAATAGCTCCTCAAATTAACAACTGCACTTTAACATTTACAGTGTCACAGGAAGTGAGATTATACCGCTCCGAACACACGCTGACAATCAGACCTGTTACTGACGTTTCAGATTATCTTTTCCCCACTGTTCAGCCTATGCAGAACCACTGGTGCTTGTGAACTAGTATGGAAACACAAGACTTATTTTTTGAGAAAACACAAAAGCCAGAGTTGCTGCTTTTGGCAAGTTGCCTGAAATAAAGTTTGATGTACAGAAAAAAATAAAGCTTGCTTCTGGGTATCATCTATAAGCCCCGCCCATAAAAGGTACTCTTGCACACAAAAAAGAAAAGGAAAAAGCAAACAAACTCCCAGCGAGAATGACCTGTACAGTGTAAACGCTATACTTGGACTAAACCTTAAGGTTCCTATTACAAAACCCTGAGGTACTCCACAGATATTTCAACACCATTCTGGGCAGTTTTGGCACAAAAGACTCCTCATTTTGTAAAAGGAGTGTATTTTGGCAAGGCGCATGTGTTTCTGCTGCAGCTGATCTCAGGGGGAGCCTCATTCACACACGGTAGGGTCCTGCTCGGCTCTCAGCATGGTCTGGGTGCTGATAGGCTTTCATCCCATTGCTATGGCTCTACTGCAGAGCAACTGTGCTCAGGTGCCTCAGGCCCTGTTTTCACATCGCATTCCACTGATGACACGCCGCCAGCATGAGTAACGGCTCCCACATGCATCTGTCAAAAGACACGCTGTTGAACCCCCGCGGCCACAGCGCTGCTCACTGAGAATTAGGACGGCTGTGTTTAATGCATTCACACACTGTCCAGATTCTCAGTAGCTCCTTTGATCTTTCAGCAGGGATGAAGAGAGAACTCTTGTTACTCCCAAGGAGTTTCTTGTTGCGTCCAGTGCACTTAGCAGCAAGTTCTAAATCTTGAGTGCGCTAAAGCCACAGACAAGAGAAGAATATTGAGGCTCTCAAACAGTAAAATCAGACTGGCTGAAGTCCATAAACACTTGTTTTTTTTTATAATTTCTTTTATGAACCTGCAATACAAATGCAACTGTACTATTCTAAAATATTATTACAATTTAAAATAAATGCTTTTTACATTGATATATTTTTAAAATTACAGTTAAATTTTTTATTTATTGGCTAAGCTGAACTTTTTCCAGCATCATTAAGCTTCAGGTTTGCATGATCCTTCATGAATAATTCTAATATGTCGATTTGCATATTTTAGGAAAATTAATTCTTTTTTTATCACTGTGGAAAACAATCTGCACTCTTTTTTAAAGCATTCCTTTAAAATAAATGTAACATTATAAATGTCTTTACTGTCACTTTTGATTAATGCATCATTTTTTGAAAATGCATTGTTGCCAATAAGAATATTAATTTCTTTCAAAAACCTTCAAGGAAAACATTTAAGGGTTTAAAAATATTTCAAATAAAGCAACTTTACAGCATGAATGATTTAAACATTATATACGATTCTACACTACTTATAGGATGCTGTTTTCACTAACAGTCACTCATTTTTGTAGTTTTTTTTTACAATTGATAGTAATGAGTAATTTACATCATACTTATTAGTACTTAAATTCAAAATGTAATTTATTGACTCTTTAGACATCACCTTAAAGGCATGACAATACAGATACATGAACACATCCCCTCTTGCCTCTAAGTGCATGTTTCTTTCCCTCTCTTATATTAGCATGCAATGTGACTGTTTATTACTAAACATGCCGTTGTTCTTGTGTTTAAAGCTGGTGTGGATCTCTGGTAAGACTGGTATCTCAAGTAAGATCATCTTGTGGACTTTTTCATAAGCTGACAGGGCTTTAAGCTTCAGCAGTGTCACCCTTGTGCACACTTGGATACAAAAATCAACAGAAACACATGTGCAATTCCTTGTCTCAATCCAAAAAACATGCAAACACATCACAGCGTCCCAGACTCAAAGACTCAGACTGGTTTTACGATTCCCACATTTTCCAAGCCACTGTGTCTGTGACACAACAGTGACCCTGGATTCCATCTATCACTGGAGAAGAATGACTTTCAGTGCTATTCTTTCTGTAATTGGTAAAAACAAATAAAGATTACCCAGCTTTAAGTCAAGGCAAACATCTTTAGTGGACTGCTTCATTTTTCTCTCCTTTTTCACAGCATCACCACTTGCATTTGGTAGTTATCAGTTAATATCAAAAGTACAAAATAGATTTCACTACTTTAATAAGTCGGTATATTAACATTATATCAATTATTACAGTTTATTATTAGAAATTATGACACTGTAAATTTAACATAAAACTGTGAATCCAAAAATAATCTTACCATATTTTTCACGGTTTTATTCTGGCAACCTCAGCTGCCGTTTTTTTACCATAAAGTTTACAGAGTAGCCTATTGCATGTGGACTGCCTACAAATCTTTAAACTGAATCAAAACTACAAAAAGTGACCAATTTTGCATGATTCATCAACAAATGACTCCTATAAAAAAACCACAGTGAGCAGTGTAACATAATTCCCAAAATGAATGACTCATGAGGCAGCAATCAGGTTACAAAGTTAACAATTTGACTCAATCTGAAACTTTCTAAATATCATTTACTGCAACAACGATGTCTATCATAAACAAGCTAAATTAAAATTCTAAATAAAATACACCCAAATGAGTTAGAATCAAATAAATACAAATTAAATCAAATCAGAAATCATTTCATATTTGCCTTTTTTATTTAAAAAAATAAAATAATAAATAAAAGAGATGCATGGTTTGGGTTTCAGGACACACGCCCCCTCCTGTAGCTTGGACAGTCTGAGGGTTAAAAAGTAGTGTCCAGAGATTTGGCTCAGCCAAAGGGAGAGGCATTTCCTGACCTAAACGTTGACAGCATAGACTCTAATAAAACAACCCATCCGCAAACAAAACCCGCCACCTATTCTTTGGAAATCCCTGCAAGCAGCACATTTCTGAGTGGCATCAGTTCTGCTAGATCAATCAGTGACCCAAAACAAAAGACAGAGAGAGAGAGAGAAACTGAGGTCGGAAACAACTTGGTCAATAAGCAACTGGGAAAAACCTCTCACTTTTGCAGGATGGAAAATTAATACATGGAAAAGAAGCCATCACTTTGTCCAAATCATCCAGCACAAACTCTCAACAGGGGAGTTGGTGCGAAATGGCCACCACAACTGAGCTGCACCATTGGTGATGTATGGATAGGTTGGACTACTACACATTAGTGAGTAGGATGATAAATATGTTTCAAATAACCGTGGATATGAGTTTTCGGGGTGGCTGGAGTATACATCACACTGTGTTTTAAAGGCTCGTGCATATATCCTTCCCTGGAGCGGACTGGCTTTTGATAGGTGGGTTTGAGTTATGGCTATTCCTGCGGCTGTGTTTGTGTTGTAATAGCAGAGCAGATGGGCGTCCGGAAACCCAGTCCAGTGAAAACGGCTGCACCTCATGAACACACTTCACACTCCCCGCCCCCTAAACTGTCCCACGAGCAACACACTGGAATGTCCCACCGAGAAAGCACTGTGAATTTCACACACTCAATTGAGAGAGATGAAATTCCACACATGCAAAATTAATCAAATATGGAAAACAAGTTGTAGTAGCATGTTAGGAACAATGCTTGGCCTTGTAAAGCACAAAACACACCCTCATATAATCTACATCCATTTTTTTTTCTAATCGTTAAATCTTCTAACTAGAATTTTTTTAGGAAAGTTGGAATATATACCATTTCATAAATTTAACACACACACACACATATATATATATATTTATATATATATATATACACACATAGTATATCATGTTAAGAGCATTACATATACATAGGATACATTTATATTCTAATTTTCTTCTTAATGTTTATATAAAAAAAAATATATATTAAATTTTTTATCAAAAAAATTATGACTAAAAAACACTGTAGCATGTACTGACAGATAAAATGCTTTCACCAGGGGGCGATATGGGAAACTGTTGGTGGCACTTCACTCTAAATGATTTTAAAACGTACAACCGCCAAACACGAGAACAAATACTAAAGAGATTTAAGTACGGATCTGTTGCGTTCTTTCAAAACATCTCATTATTTTCTACTCTAAAAACTGAAGTCAAACTAGATTCTCCAGCTTGCTTTGAAGTAGAATTAAAAAGATTATAAGTAAACAAAACGTCTAAGAATACGAAGTTAAGTCTAGTAATAAGTATAAGCTGGTGATTCATCAGTGAAGCATCACCGCCAACGCCCCTTTTCTCTCAAACTCTCGTCAGTTTACATTTTTTTAAGGCAATAAAGTCTCAAACACATAAAGCCTTTCAGACAGCAATAAATCAACTCCCTACCTACTCCAGCCAGTATTTTCTAGTCATCAAAGATGCTGTGATCCTCTCAAAGTGTTTTATGACTCACTTAAAAACAGTTTGCATGCATGTAGAAAAAGTTACTTATAATTCACACTCACCGCTGAAGTCAAAGCCTGAAGGGTCAGATATTGTACAGTTTGGAGAGGGCAGGCAGACGTGGAGGTGAAGTGATGCAAGCGTGAACGTGACTGCAGGGTAAACGTAGTAGTAGTGAAATGAGGAAAAAGTGCGCGCTCCTCCTCTCCAAAATCCTGAACAGCCCAGAACTCTGGTTGGGTGTGGTCTGGAACTCAATACGTGCTGTGCTGAGAAAGGGAGGGAGGGCAAGCTTTCTGGAAGCATTAGGTGTTGACAGTACGTACAGAATTCATTGTGGAATGCTTCCTTTTGACAAGTTTTAAGACTTCGTAAGTCGACACCACATGTCATTTGTCCCTAAACGGTCTGCTCTGAGCGTCTCACGCGTTTATTTTTTCCACTCATTCTCACGTGATTTTGTAGGAGAGTGTGACAGTTTTGGTTGGTGGTTTGTGTGTGTCTATATGTGGTTCTCTGTGGTGTTAAAGAAGACCAAGAGTGCAGGGAAAGTCTTAGCCTGTTCCTGGCGGGAACTGAGAATGAGGCCAGTGGCAGGAAGAGTGGAGCAAGGAGATTTACTCACAAAGGAAACGACTTCGCCCCCTAAATTCAGCCACTGAATGCTCAGCTACCTCTCCCCTGTTCTTATAAACAGCTGCTTCTGTGAACCTCCAGATAGCTGCTCAATACAAAAAAATCTTAATATTTACAGTTTAGTACATTTATAGATAAATAAGCATGTCACTATGTATATTTGTAGTTCCACAGAGCATATTTATTTTGTAACTGAGCGATATTGATGTACACCATTGTTTTATACCATCTGCAAATATTTGTCTATTCATTTCCCGTGTGCTCCTCCCTTTTGCATTACATCCCCAGGATTCTGGCTCCATGGGTTTCCTGAGTTTGTGTGTATGAGATCTAAGCTAGTTGACTTTAGGGCTGACTGACTAAGACTGGATTAATTGCCTTTCTCTCTAATAGGACAACAGTGCGTAAAAATAAGCTGTCGCTTTTTCCTTTCAGTAAATACTTGTTGCTGTTAAAAAACATGCAGCATCTATACAAAAAGGGCTGTTTTACAGAAACCATCTTACAGTACAGCCTGTAGGCAGAATTTGACTAATTAACCCTAATTTAAGAAAACAGCTACAATATAATTCCATGTAAGAAATAAGAAAAGTTTTTGGAATTTTGAACATTTAAAAAAAAAAAAAAGGTGATGATATGAACTAAAGTAGAAATAGGCAAGGTTCTGCACTTTTCGTTCCTTGATTTCTATTTTTAAAATAAAAGTACTCAAGATACATTCTAACGACTCCAGTTAACATTTTTAGCCACCCCTGACATGCCTTTATCATCCATGGGGGGTGTCAGAAAATTCCTTGGATGCCTGTACAAAGTACTGTATAGGATTTGTGACTGGAAAACAAATCCTGTCACAGTCTCAATTAATGATTCTGCTCATTTACAACTTGAAGCATCAGGCATATATTTCCTACGCTTACGATTCTTATAACGGAATCGGTAACAATGCAAAACTCCAAAGCCTCCAAGCCTGCAAACTCCACTTGAGTCAATGCATTCCTCTATTGCTGCTCAGCTGTCATTTTGTGTATTCTGCAGTGATTACAGAGCAGGCAAACTTTGCACATGCTATATTTACATCCACGATGGCTTATAAAGTGCCATTGTTCAGTTGAAGACAGCAGAAATGCAACTAATAACCTTCCGAAGGCGTTGCCAAGAGAAACCCTTATGAGCCGTTTTTACCCACAGCCCACATTTAGTCTGCAAAAACAAACAATCCCTATTTGATCATATCATGCAGATGAAAACTGGCTCTTTTTTGCCAGCCTTGCACATTTAAGATGTTTGCTTTTGTTGACTAAATGTTTTGAGCCCCGAGGGATGTAAAACACAATTTAATGCAGTTAAATGTGTATTGGAAAACTTATGACAATGCAACACCTGCTAGAACATTGCTGGGTGCCATAAATGTCATAATAAAATACATGAATAATAAGCAAAATAGTATTGCAGTGCATTAAAAGTGAAATGTGTAATTTCTGCACTAGTAGAAACGCTAAATCCAAGCCAAACCTATGTTGCTGTTATGGGCAGGTGAGATTAACCTTTTGGTAAATCAACCTATCGATGGTTAAAAATCTAAAAGTTACACCCAACACATCTATGCTTAACTTACATTAAAAAAGAGATTCTGGTTTGGATCAGACATGGCAGGTTTATGTGCTCAGACTGTGAGCTGTGCTGGATGCTTCTGGCTCAGTCGGTGCAGTGATGTGGAAATTCTGGAGATCCAGACAGCTGCGAAACAACAGGCAGACTGCCAAACAGCGTGGAATAAGGTGGAGCCAAAGAACATTTAAAAAAATGTGGGGAGGCCCCACCGTGGCCTTTCTACACCCTCCACACCAGTCTAACATTGTGCTTCAGATCTCTGCCTAATGAGACAGGGAAAATGGAACAAGTATTCCATGTCATGCATTGGGAACGCAATGTGCATTTATGCAGTCTCGGAGTCCAGTATGTCATCATTTTTGTTCCTACCAAAAATCCACTGTACTTCCAGGCCACAGACTTCTCCCAGCTTAGCACTATTCTCAAATATAATTTTTGCTGATTTAGTGGAAAAACAAATTGCCTCTAAGTTAAGCTGAAATTTTAATGTGTAAAACTGCACAGTTCCCAGAACATCTCTCATTTTTCATTCAAACTGATGTGAAACTATTGGTTAAACCAGTGTTGCTATGCTGGGCTGGTTGGAATGTTCAAACAGAGCAATTTTTGATAGTGTGTAACACAATGCATTAAAATGTCTGGGGAAATCAGCCCATAAAATGGATTACCTAAAATTTAAGTGATCATTCACATTTTGCACAGCTCCAATGAAGACTGTTAGAGTGCGTACTTCAGTGTGAGCGTGCATAAAACGAAACAGCCTGAATAATCAGGATTCTTGCGCAGCTGGGGTTAAAAGGTGCAGAGGAGGAAGGTCAGAAGCTGCAGGCTGTTTTGGAAAGAATGCTGTGGGTGATGACCAGATCACAGGTGGAGAAGTACGTTAGAAAACCCCTGGGGTGAACTTTTTACATGTGACGACTCCATTTGTTTCCATGATAAAGAGCTTGTTTTCTTAAATGCAGATAAATATATCATACATGCAAAACTTCATATTATAGCCCGACCGATACAGGATTTAAAAGGTTGATACCGATACAAATATTTGTTGGTTTTAAAATCTGATATTCCGATATATCGGCCGATTTTTTTATTTTTTTTTTACATTTCAAAAATGCGCAACAAAACATGAACATATTTTCCTAACATTAGTTATTTGTAGTTATTTATGAGTTTTAGCAAACATAATATGATAATGCATTTTAAAAAGAAACTTGTTTCTCTTATTGTCACAATAGAAGAGAGGAACATCAAAATATTTTAAAGTTCTGATAAATGAAATGTATAAAAACACAAACTTAAGATATGAGACGTATAAGTCCCAACACAACAACAACCAAATCAAAGTTACCAGTTTTAAAAGACTGGGTAAGCTTCATAAATATAACTTTGAATAGGACTGGAGACAAATTCTGTTAAGTTCTGATAAATAACAACAACAGCTAAATATAAATTGCTAACAGTATATGAGGTAGTGTACTGAATCAGTCAATCCTCAATAGCTCCAGTCCAGCAGAGGCAGGTTGTAGTATAAAAAGCAAAGTTTCTCTGCATTCTCTCCTTTCAAAGAGCTTCGCCTAACCTCATAAATATTTCTTATGGTGCTTAGTCACGAATTTTGTCATGCTTATTTGAGTTAAGAGAACTGATGGGGATGTTCTTTTAATCGTTATTCAAGCAATGTATGTCTTGTGACCAACTCACCATGAACACACTTGACCGATTATCTGACTCGCGGATAACTGGTTCTCTCTGCCCGACTCTGGCTGGATCAGCAGGTTGCAAGATGTGTGGCGCGTTACATGAGTGTTGCCAACAGAGAGGGTGTAGAGTGTAGAGAAACTATACAACACCAACACTCATGACATTGTTGAAGGGTGTTTTTATTTTAGTTTTGAAATATTAATTTATTGGCCATTATAAATGCAGATATCGAAAGTTTGGAAAATGCCTAATATCTGCCAATAATATCAGCCTGCCGATATATCGGTCGGGCTCTACTCTATATCATAACCAACCAGAAAAAAACTTAAAGCATTTAAGTTCTGCATTTTAAAAGGAGAAAAAACAATATATATTATTCCCACATAAATTCAGATCAGTTTACTTGATAAGTTGTAAAATCAAGTTCTTAAAGCAATTAAAATGTAAAAATATTCTTATTGCTGAGAACTTGAGCTGGTCTTTATCTCCAAACATGGAGACACCGCCCATTTGCTCGGGCAAAAACCCCTTTATGCTAGCAGTAAAACCAGTTTTAACACTGCCTCACACTTCCCAATCCCATCAATAGCTGTGAACAGCACAACATTTATTTTCCAGCACATGCTTTCCATACAATTTGCATTTCATCTGTCGTTCATTTGCTTAAAATGTGTGACCCACAAGAGAGCATTTGAGCAGAGGAGTCAAGAGCTCTCCAACCTCATGACAGAAGCTTCTCTTTCACACTGAAATAAGCAGAATGAATAGCTTTCTCCCTGTTCTGATTAAGCTCAAGTGCTCTCGGAGCTCTGCAGGAGTGGAAGGAAATTAAGACAAAAGTGGCCTTTCCAATGAACATGAATGAAAGATTTATAAAAGATCTCTAATTGTGCCCAAGCTTCTCGACAAAATCTAGTTCCTGTCTGTTGTTAGAGCAGTTTTCTGATGATGTGGGCTTCTGGCCATTGACGCAAGACCACACCTTCTGAATCAACAGACCTCAATAACCTGGATAAATAATGAAATATACTGTAGGTCAATCTATCTTAAATGTATGACCACCTGAGTTCAGCAACATTCAAAATTGTACGGAACTTTCTTCACAAGTTGCACATTCACAGGACATTGAAGTGGAATATTCATTGGAATGTCAGGAAGAGAAGTTTTTTGAATTTCAGTTCAAACAAATTACACAATGGGGATTTCAATAGTCCAGCACAAAAACAAATTGGGCAAGAACGTCTATTCTTATGTAATCCTGCTAGCTGTGTTTGCCAAACCTATTTAACCCACAATGCTATGCAGTTAGACGACATTCACTTATATAATAAAGGTAAATCTTCATTGATACACTCTAACGTTAAGGTATATTAACTGACAACACGACATTTGGCAAAAATTTATTTTCTTCAATGATGCGAATGTAGCGCAACAATAGTTGGTTCAAATGTGTGCTTTTTGTCAGAGCAAACTCTCACAATATGCACGTACCGTTTGCATTGCCAGCAAACTTCTATCAGACCTTCATTTAATCACCCTACAGCTACCACTGACTCTTTGAAGAATGTCTTTCACACTCTTCAAGTGTCACAATAAAAACCAATCGGCAGAGTTCTATGGTTGCAGATGTGATTTGCAAGATGGGAGTGTGTTTGCACAGCTGTTTGAGGTCATTGCAGGCAATCCTCCCCCGAGACGAACATCTACCGCTGCCTCCTTCAACGTGACTGATGATCTAGTAGCTCGGGATCCACACCCTGACATCCTACAAGACTCCCTGCTAGTCCTGCGATGTTCTCATAGGGAAAGCGCGTGTAGCTGGTAGTGTATGGAAATGCATGTCTGGATCTTTCCTTAGAAATGGAATACATTTATACTGTTCGGAGTACAACCAAAATAGAAAGCTCTTTTCCTTCCTGGAGTGTTTTCCCGGAGCAACTGTGTCATAAATGGTGGTTGCGATGTCACAAGGCCAATTGGCTTGCCATACATAGCTTGTTTGACCTCAGACACCCGACCTGAAGGGTTTACTAGGTTAAATTTGGTCTAACCATGCAATTTACATATACGGGAGGGACTAAAGTGTTGGGGATCACATACATAGCGTTTCCATCCTGTCACCGACACATTCCTACATGCCAAATTTGGTTCAGCCTCATAATACATCCTGGAATTTTATGAATTTAACGAATGACAATAAACTTAGCTAATCAGATTTGAAATTGAGCTACTTTTTTTGTAACATATTCAAAGCCAAATCAAACTCTAAGCTGTGATGTTCCAGAACGGGTCAAATGGGTGCAATTTTCTTTCTAAAACCAAGATTGAATGTCACCTTGCTAATGATGGAGCTTATGTACAGGATCTTGGACAAGGTTCAGTGAACAGCTCCCTGCTGGCACAACAGGCGCTATGTGTCAGTACTACGGTGCAAACAAACTGGATGAAAACACATTTATCTTTACCAAACAGACACTAGCTTTAGCCTCAAGTATATGCTGATAAAAAAAAAAAACATAGCAAAGCCATAGCAAAACAGTGTGATCAGTTTAGAAAAATAAATTGGTATCTTGCAGGTTCCTGGTCTTACTGTGGACAATTCACTGGTGCCTGTTGTTCCAAAGAAAAAAAACAAGTATTTGTAATCTTTAATCAAAATGTACTAATTTTCTCTTCCTCTGAAACATTTTTTCCACTGATGTCACTTGATGGCTGTGTAGACTATTAGATAAGGTTAAACAATAGGTCTAAAAAGTATTAATTAAACGTATGACACAGTATTAATCTCAAATTCATTCTGGTTTTATTCTATAAAGTAACTCCCATTTTCCAAAATCTAATCAATTCCAGATGAATAAAATCTTAAAATAAAATCTCATTTTTTTCCCCTCACTGAATTTCTATAAAAATCCTATTTATTTTCCAATTCAGGACAATTTTTCTTATATTGTATCTTACTCACTTTCTTCCTTCTATATTGCCTAAAATATTTCTGAAAGAATTCCTTCAAATTTCTATGGAGAAAATGCAAAGAAAATTACCACAGAGGCCAACGCTGCTGTGCTGGGAAAGTGGACAGTTGCAGTGTGTTCACATTGACTTTAATCAAAGGACTAGACTCCAATCACTCATGACAACTTTGCATTGAAAGGAGTGTAATTGCAAGACAAGCTAAGTGCCGTTGACTATAAATCCACCCAATAACAAATATTGCACCAAGGTGAATACCAAATGGAAAGAAATGCCTTTGATGCTGCAAAGCAGGGCAGAATTTGCATGCATGAGATGGTTGTGAAACGCTGGCACTCTTTAGTGGTGGTTTGCATGTCACGCATGTGCTACTTTGTTTTGCCGTTGGAAACGGGTCATGCATCATTGTTTGAAAACAATTCTATCACCTTAATAAAGAGGAAACTGCAGGTTTCATCTGGTCAGAGAAGAACGATGGAGTTTTGGTTCCTTCGACACATTATTTTCCTTTTTCATACTATGAAGCTGCTTTGATCTGTATTGTAAAGAGCACTGTATAAACAACACATGACACAACGTGACTTTAAACCTGGCTGAGACATCCTAACAGTTGTGGAGAAAAACTGATGCAGATGGACAGAGAGTTTAGATAGGTTTTGTTAAATATCCTTTATCCTATTTTACTTTATGCAATCAACTAAATCTGTTCGCAAAATATCCTAATTTGTGTTCTGCACAAGAAAACAATTCATTTAAGTTTGGGGATGGGGACGAGTAAAGAATGACAATTTTGGAAGAACTGTACATTTGAGCCAACTTTGCACAACTATAACCCCAACAATATTCAATTCAATTCAATATGTATAGCACTTTCACAATGCTGGCTATAAAACCGGAATTCTATTGAGAATATTACTTCAAAACACTATGTGGAAAATCAAACATAAAAACAGCTGCAAATAAAAAATCTGATAAGAGTACAGTTGCAGTGTGTTGTAGCTAGAGTTTCTAAATGCATAAGCTTCTAATTTTCATTATGCTATAGTTAACAAAAGTTAACTCTCCACTCTTGCATATAGGTCTGTTGTGCTTAGAAATTTGAATGAATCTTACACCTGGTGGGGTGCACAAGGAAAGCTCTTGTGCAAGTCTGTGCAATGCTTCAGGCCTATAAACAATGAATTGGCCTCCTGCTCTAGTGTGGCCTTGAAGTCAGTCAGCCAGCTGCTGCATTGTGTCACGTGCATCGCTGAGCCATTGCTCCAGCATATTTATTGTCTCATGGATATCCCAGCTCTCAGTGCCAAGCACACACGCACACAATTCCATATCAGAGAGGTCTAATATTCCATCCAATTGTTGTGCCACTGGCTCTACTCATTTTATCTTAACAGACATGTCAGTTTAAGACAAATCTCCTGTCTGACAAAATAAAACGTGAGCAGTGAGAGCTGTAATATTACCATGAGAGGCATGCAGGGCTCTGACACAGCTGAAAGATTTCATAACAAATAGCAGACAGCATAAACAAGGGGTGAGATGCGGGCCAAACAATAATCGACTCAAAGGAATGTGTGTCTTTAAAGATAATGACAGCTGAGTATGTAAATGAATGTGGCCTGAACTCAGGGCTTAATTATTATTACCCATACAATAATCTAAAATTCCACTTTAAAACAAGATATGCTTTAGGTATAATGAACAGGTAGGTATGAAAAGACAAAGGTTTAAAAAAAAGGGTGAGTAGTTTGGAACATGTTCAAATTCACACTGAATTGATTATTATGTACTTACATGTATGGTGCTCTGTCTCTATATGTTGTTGTTTTTTTCCCCAAAACGCAGAAGAAGACATTTTAAAGAGCTAATAGTTTATATCGATATGTCTGTTGAGTTCCAAAAAACGGGCTCGAAAGTGTCATAGCTTAGTACATGTGCATCCACGCGATATTTCATTTCTGCTTGAGAAACAGGCCACATTGTCGATGTGAATCTTTGTGGTTTTTAATAAGCTACAAAACAGAAAAATACAAAAAAAATACAAAACAGATAAAATGTTTAATAATGTAAAAATAAAGCAAAAGTCAAATCAGGCGTATTTTTTAATGAATCAGCAATACTATTGACGCAGTTCAGTTTGATTCACGATTCCCATGAACCGATTCTTGTAATGAATTGTTCGAAAGAGATTGAATCACTCGCCTGTTTGAATCAGTCTGACGCAGTTTTCTGCAGGCTTTCATTGTATTCCTCAGTGAATCAGTGAGGTTTTGAGCTAAATTTCATTGCAAAGGCTCTAAAAACTTCAGTCCAAAATAAAAGTTTTTGTTTACTTACTTTAGGCCTACAGTATGTTTACTGTGTTTACTTAATATGTATATATAAATACACACACATACAGTATATATTTTGGAATTATAGAAATATATTTAATTTATCTGCA
This sequence comes from Enteromius viviparus, assembly GCA_032353835.1. Classification (NCBI taxonomy): domain Eukaryota; kingdom Metazoa; phylum Chordata; class Actinopteri; order Cypriniformes; family Cyprinidae; genus Enteromius; species Enteromius viviparus. The sequence goes on along the minus strand of JAUCNO010000710.1, from coordinate 7,883,367 downwards.
ATATACACATGCATCTATTTGAATTCTAAATAATAATATAAATAATATTAAAATATCAACAATCATTTTGCATTATAAATAATAAATATAGGCTACACATTACACACTGCACACAAAAACTGTTATTTTATATGTGATTAAATGCGATTAATCTTTTGACAGCACTAAAATATATGTATTCGTAAATTCCTGTAGTCTCTTCTAGTCTTGGGTTGTTTTTTTTGTTTTGTTTTTGTTTTTATCAGCGATTGCTGGTTCCAGCTCACTGGCAGTCCTCTCGATCTAACAAATCTCCTGCAGGGTCTGCGGACAGAGCACAAGAACAAATTGTGGCGGGTATGCTGTCATATTCTGACACTCCAGTGTTTTAGTGTGACTCAAGCTTTCCAGTATGACTATGTGTGCTGATGTTTCTGTCTGACTCTCTTTATTTTCTTTACAGGGCTACGGAGACAAATAAGAAATGGCAAGATTAGCACATTTATTGTGAGTGAATCCAATCATTGTGATGGCTGGTGATGCCAGTGAGCCACTCCCCATGGGCTGCACACTGGCACTCTGAGTCACTGCAACAATGCACATTTGCATTCTCGCTTCTCTCTTTGCTTTCCCAGCACTTTATAAAATTCACTCACACATCAGAGGGCTCAAGATTTGTTTAATCTCATTCACTTTGCTTTCCACTGAGCAAAATACAGCTGGAACGCAATTTTATCTGATCCACTTAGCATCTTCTTGAGTATTAATTAATAGAATGCAGTTGTTTTTTCAACCAGTCATGGCCGTTTTCACTGGAGGTTCACATGCACACTTTGTTAGGAGGAATGTGAGGTCAGAATAACACTACAGTACGTATTCTATCCATTCCAGCAGGGTGATTACTGTAATTAACTTCCAAAGAAAAATGAGCACCCGCGCTTAATAGCCTACTAAGCACTGAATTTACATCAGATGAATTATAGACACAGCAAAGCCTGGGTTCTCTCAAGCATTCCTCCAAATATATTGGATTAAATGAAGGCTTGGCAGAAATCCTGGATCATCCGTGACACGTCTACTGTTCCACTTGGAATCATCAAGAAACTTTGAACAGAAGTCATGTTGTTCTAGTATAACAAGTGAGGGTCTATGGTGAAAATCCAGCGCTGTCCGTATGGCTCTCTGGAAGAGAGGAGATCACCTCTCAATGATCCACAGGGCCATCACAAGAGTACACTTGTTAACAAGTGTTGAACATGTCTCCGGTCCTTCAGGGTGAGTGCATCCATGGATATTGCTTGCACATTTTCAGCCCTCCTGGAGTGCTCATCAGTCGGCCTCATGTTGATTGAAGTGGGCTCTACTATCTTTTGTCCAGGCATTTAAGTATGGGCTATAGCCAAGCTTCGAAGAGCAAAATCTAATCCCGTAGACATGACTGCTCAGACTAGCCTTGGAGGCTAATCTACGCGGGAGAGTAAGCGGGCCTGAAGGAAGTGCAGCAGATTTAAGTCTTTGTCCTTGGGGCCTGGAAGAAAGACCCATCACACGGGGGCTTAACTCAGTTTCTCCACCATGAATCATAGAGCCTCCTTCTCAGAGAGTCTGAGTTGAAGAAAAGCATTTTATGTCCTTAAAAAAAGAGTGCTGTGTTTTTCTTTGTTTGTTTGTTTTTTATAAAAATATAATTGCAACAGTAAAATAATTATAATACGTGCCTGAGAATCAGAGTAATTGTGTCCAAATGTGTATTGTGACCATTTTTGTTTATTTATAGATTTTCTATGTACCTGGACAGACAGCCACAAAGTTACTTTTCCCTGAGAATCAATTGATAAGCCTCATTGACTTCTCAAAGGGTCGAATGAAGGAATGAATGATTCTTACCTGAAAAGCAGTGTAATCATGTTCGTATGCGTTTCTAATTGTATATGCTGATCAAAGGTTGCATTTTGGATGTAGGTGTGCTTCACAACTAGATTAACCATAATTGTCACCCTATGAAAACGTAACATCTGAAACAGCAAAAATAAGAGACATATAGGAAATCTAGGCTCTGCTCAAATCCAGAAAACACACATATTTGACATTTCAGATCCGTTAAGATGCAATTGTTGTTTATTATTCACCCATGAAATAGGCCTACTGTGTTTGATTTATGATAAACAAGAATGTTTTAGGTTCAACAAGATTATTCTTATAGGCTTTGATTCTCGTAACATGACACGAGATAAGGTTGAAGTACAAGACAAAACACTGGATCTGTCAAATTCAATGTGCATTTACAAGACGTTATCTATATATGCTGTAACGCTCAAAGCACAATCTCGCGTCCCCTGTCTTACCTTATTCATAACATAGCTATTCGAAATCCTATTTCTGGTCTTTGACTCTAATAATAATTACCATAAGATAGATGAGGAGGAAATATATATATACGAACTCGTCTTACTGGTCTCTGAAGTATAATAAAACAAAAAGAAACTCTCGGGCACCATTTCTAGTGGACTAGTATTAGCAACTTGGCCTATCTTAAGCTAGCCAGGTGGAATAGTTTCCTTGGCAACAAACTGACATTTATTTGTGCACTTGCCCTGGGGTATTTGAGGTTACAGAAACACCTTTATGTGACTAGTCAGTGACTTTCTAACATTTATAAATCCGTGCTTTTATGTGGATTTGTATGATTTGAGTGCAAGTGATGTGTCTGAGGGGATCGCATATACAATGATGTGCTTGTTATTCAAAATGTTGCTGCTTATGTTATGTAATGTTAGCATTTTTGATTGAAACGACGTTTGAGGTTACAGATATTTGTCAGTAAGTGACATAAATAAATTAGTTAAAATGTAAACTAAAATAATTAAAAGGTTAAATTGATTAAAAATGAAAAGAAACTCAGACTTGCAAATTCCCTTTTCTTTAGTGATTCTTTTGTCACCCCCTACAGAACACAATGATATATTACACCGGTGTTTGCATGCTCTAAAATAACGTTTTTACAATGCTTTACATTTTTTTAATTTTCTGTCAAAGCTAAAATGCATTTTACAAATTTACTGCGCTAATATTTTGTATTGCCTTTCCAAGAAAATAGCTTCTGCACAAAGTTTTCTGATCAAACCAGCAAGAGAGAAAATTCCTCAGCACACCTGAGGGACTCATAAAAGAGGTTTTATATGAATGGGGGATGAGGGGAGCGAGAGCTCTGTCCATGGGCGTGACTCTTCATGGCTGGCTGCACTCCATGAGCATTTGTGAAGGATGTAAAAAACAAAGGACATCTCATATTACACTCCCTGTCCATGGCAAACTCAAGGGTACAACATTTAAACTGATCACCTGGAGCTTTAACCGTCAAGAAACAAACTAACCACAGGACTAGAGGATTCCGGCCCCGCCCTCCCATTAAAGGTTTAACAAAACCCTTTTCACATAGATAAATTAGCATACAGGACAGAAAATCCATCCTAACCCATGTAGTTTGAAGTTTAATTTGCCACCTTTTCCCCTCAACATAAACCTCAGATGGTCAAAGAGTCATCCTCGAAAGCTTTGCAACAGCTGTGAACGACAAATGACCAGAAGTCACCTTTAGTCTTTTATGTCGCTTTCTGGCATTTAAAAAGAAACATCCGTAACTGGGCAATTCAAGCACAAAGCCATCCTGTATACAGTGACATGGCCCTTGGGAGGGACTAGAAAACTAATTCCAGCGTTGCCAGAAAGTCATTTCTGCTTCCTCAAAAGCACTGCACAAACACTTGAGTTAACCATTTGGTGGCAGAGAGGTGAAATTTTATTTGTTTAACTGAAAACAGCTGAGTGTAAAGATGTAAGATCTGAACTCATGGCTAGGGTAATAGGTTTGGAATTTGTAGCCACAGAGTGACATTCCTTTTGATTTACACAAAAGCTTTTATACACTTGCTCAGGTAGTAGACAGAAGGTCACCATCATTTATTTTTGTATGACACCATGGGAGGCTATTGTGGTCTACTAGTTAGAGAGTCAGATTGGTCGCCACACATCACTTCACGACACATTAATGTGCCACATACTAAATAAAAAGTTTAACGACATAAGTATTAGAGTTGGTGATAAGTATTAGAGTTACATTTGTTCATTTTGTAAAATATCTGAATAAACCTGTTTGCCTACTATCTAGAAGTGAGAAGTAATTTAGAGAGAAAGATCTTCCTCATAAAAAGCATTCCAGAGTTACATGTAAGGAAAAGAAGGAATTAATTCCTAAATAAACAATCCTGCAGTTACATCATTCAATCATTCAATTTTAATATTTTATAAGATTTGATTTTTTTGTTTTTTTTTGTTTAATAAAGTAGGCTACACACGGTCATTTTTATCTTGATTTTAAATCAATATAAATGCATCTAAAATAGTACAATATTTTTTAAAATAGGCTTTAATATTCTAAGGGGGAAACAGAGGCACGTAAAACAATACAAGATCTACTTAAAAACAGTTTAAAAGACAGCAGAGATAAAGACAGCTGATGCTTATAAAGCTTAATTATTACCTTCAGTCAGGCTTGTCATTGATTTATGTATAAGGTAAGTGCCAGTGTTAAACTAAGTGACATGTATATACGCACACAAACAAATGTACTTACAGTACTATGCGCCCAACCAAATTCACCGCAAGTGCATATACGGAACCTTCGTCGTGCAGCATTATCCGGGGAAGTTCATTGTCCTTGCACCGTTGTCAGGAAGTGCACATGTTTTGAAAGATGGCGGACGTTCCTAATGATGCACCAGAACGTAAGTTCTATAAGTGTTAATACGTTTTATACATGTTGACATGAAACGTATAGTCTCCACTGTTTTCTATGCTGCCGTCTGTTTAGAATTGAAATGACGCGTTCGCCAACTCTACACGTTTCTCTATGCCTCTTTTATGTTTATGTCTTGGAAAAAGACATGTGTCATATTAGAGAATCTGTCACAATAGCTGCTTAGACGTTTACATTACTGTTTACTTTAACGTGCATGATTACTTTTACAGTTATGATATGTTGTCAAGCTAAGTGTGGGAACTTAAAGTTAACTTAACGTGAACTTATGTCCTCCAGAACTTATGTCCACCAGACTCCGCTCTCCTCTAAAGAGGCACCTGTTCAGATTCACACTATACATTTCTGTTGATTAATCGGTTAAATCTGTTGTCATTCCTTCTAGACTGTCCGGGTACAAGCAGTGACCAGGCTGGTAAATCATCAGCATGTCAAGGATGCCCAAACCAAAACATATGTGCGTCTGGTGCTGCCACAGCTCCTGATCCAGGTATACATACATATATCTCGGCTAAAATCAGTCCGCTCTGTGTGAGCCGTTTCCTCCAAGATGCTTTGAAAGCTTATAAAGAAAGAACAAACTAAAAGAAATTGAATTTGTTCTAAATTATTTCAAGGCTGATGGCATGTCATCATGTTATATTTGTTAACGCATGATGATATATAACTTTTTATTTTTATTTACTTGTTTATTGAATAGCATGTTGGCTCTATCTAAAACGGAAGTGAGACTTTGTTTTCTGTCATTGCAGCCATAGAGGAAATCAGAAAGAAATTTGGCTCTGTGAAGCACAAGATCCTGGTTTTGTCTGGAAAAGGGGGTGTTGGGAAGAGCACGTTCAGCGCACATTTGTCTCATGCATTGGCTAGTGATGACTCCAGAGAGGTGAGACCAAAGAATGCTGCTGTGTCCCTGTACTATGCTGCAGGAGTTTTTTTTCCAAACACAGAGTAATGCAGAACTGCAGTAGTTTTATACAGTTATTACTTATTACTGTAATTTATCTTTATTTATTCGTTCCATGAACTGTTTGAATACTACAAGTCAGTTTAATCACTGCTCTATATTAATGTGCTACTTTAATTGATGCACACACACACACACACAGATATTGCAGACTGCATTGCTCGCACACATAGAAACATTCAGTAGCAAAGAGACTTGTAGTCAACTTGCTGCCCCATAACGTCTACTTAAAAAATCGCCCAATAGACTTTTATTATTAAAAATGGCTAGATATTGGATCGCTGCATTATATTCCTCAGCAACAAGGTGGTAAAATCACAGTTTTTTTTTAAATATAATCTAAGTAAGGAATAATTGACAATGGGCTTCGCGTCGTGACCGCATCACCACCTCGGGTGTGCATTATTTTTCTAATAATTTAACGGTCCGGAGTCAATTATTCCGCTTATACTACGGTTGCCACA
>JAUCNO010000710.1:7862824-7873333 GCA_032353835.1 Enteromius viviparus | reverse complement strand
ATCACCGAAGCAAGATGGCGGCGATGTTGACGTATGCTGAGAGACCCCAAGGCGGGTCTACCTATATATGTCTATGCTTCTAGGTTACTGCCTGCCTAGCCCCGCCCACTGATTCACACATGTACTGTAAATAACGAGAGAATGCATCAGTAGGTTGTCAAACATGCACAACTATAAGACCAGCTGCTCCCAATCCCAGTCCTCGCTATCCGGCGCTCTACATATATTGCATGTCTCTCTTAGTTAAACACCTGATTCAGATCACATGCTCGTTAGAGCTCCGTGCCTATAGTCTGTGTTCCGATTGACGTGCTTTCTACACAGTGTTCATTGCTTCCTACTCTGTGAGCAGGGGAAATCTGTTACTTCATTACTTAAGTTTACTACGGAACATTAATTGCATAATTAACATTTCGGGTTTATTCTGTGCAGAAAATAGCCTACATTAATTATAAATTATGAAATAAAGGCAGATCATGACCCCTTTAAGGCTAGTTCATTTGTGAAAAGGATTCCTCACCCTCACTCTTAGAGTCTGATGAAACTTGCCATGGTCAGCCTGGAATGTGTACATAGATACATATTCCAAAAGAGCTTCGAAAAATAAAAAGCTAAACACTGTATGGGTTAGGATTAAAAGAATTGGTACCAGATATACAAACCAGCTATAAGCAGAAGGCATACAAATCAAGTGGCACCTGACCCGTTTGTAGAAGCATCTCTATATTCCCGAGAAACTATTTTCTGTATTCGTTGTTTCCATGTTCAGTGGCAGCATTCAGTAAAGCTAGATTCTGTGTATTTACACTAACTATGTTTATCCCCACTGTTTTTAGCATGTTCTCTGTAGTGAGTACTTCAGCTGACCCATCCACCTCCTCTTGTCGTTTTGGTTTTCTATTGTTAAATGCTAAAGGTCATACTGTACATCTAAACTTTGTCAACCACCATCATGAATTACAAAAGTGTTGATTATCATGGTAAACGTATTGTTTGCCCTCAGACCCGTCTCTTGCTCATAAGCATCTGTGTAATGAATTTTCTCAATTTACATTTTGATGTAGGTTAAGTGCTGCAGGCTGTGACTGAAGGTGCATGAGAGCTGCAAAAGTAGAGTAATTTACAGGTGCGGCATTCACTCACAGTAACCGGAGCAGGAAGGGGATGAGATCATCACCACAGCATAATGACAAGCATTATGTAGCTGTTAATGAGAAAGTTTGTGTGTTAATAGTGATAACTGGATGAACCTGCTCTAGTGTAAACAGATGCGGTTCATGCAATTTGATGAATGCACAGTGTTGAGTTTTATGTTTAGAACTGCATTAATTGTGATGCAGCATCATTTTATTGTCAAATTATTTATATATATGTTTGTACCAAAAACAAAGGCTGCTTGTAACAGATGTGTTTTTGAACAATGGTGAGGTTTTTTGTTTCCATGTGCAGTCTGTCACATAGTTTTTAATAACAGGGGAACACTACGCCCAGCTAAAACTGGGAAGAGACTTGTGTTTGACCCAAGAATGTCTTGTTCTTCTGCCGTTTTAAGTGCTGCAGGCTGTTGCAAACACCCTTTTTTGGTTCTCAGAGCAGAAGCCACACTTCTTTCTTTTTCGTTTTTTATATTTTAAATCTCTGGCTGTTTGATTTTTTATTTATTTATTTATTTTTTCTTAGGCATTTCTATTAAATGTCTTTCTGTTAGTCTGTAGAGATACGGTGACATATTTTCCTATACTTGCCACTAGACATTTGAAGAAATAAGATCTAAGAAAGAATTTCCCTTTGGATGAGCTCTGCCGTCCTCCTCCTTATTTTCTTTAACAGAGGATAAATACCCTTTATGAGAGAACTGTGCCTATATCATAAACTTTTTCTCATTTTTCTTGTGTGTCCCTAGCTGCTTTCTTAGGAAATGCTGGTGGTTTAGTAGCTGTCTGCAGAATCCTGATGTATCTAGCAGCCACTTGTTTTGATGTTTGAGAATAATTGTCTGCAGCTGGGTCGTGTTTTAACAGTAGTTTTGTTGCTGTTGTTGTTTTTAATTTTTTCTTGCACATTAATAACTTAATTGGAAGGTAATTTTGACCAGTCTTTAGATGTTCATTTATGGTGATGTGCCAACCATTCCATAGTCCTCTTTTAATTATGTACCTTTACTTGTAGAAATTTAAATGAAATAAAAAAAAAAAATCATCTTTACTTAAAAAAAAAAAAAAAACCAATTCATAAAAATTTATACACCTGCTTTTTTTTTTTTTAAATATTCAATATCAGTTGTTACATATAAATTGGAATGCATAAACTAGCAAAAATGTATTGATAAAAATTTAACATAAACAAGTTTTGCACCAGTTTTCTCAGAAGATAACTTTCTGTTTAAAACATGGGATGTAAACACTGTTCACATACACATATATTCCCAAACATATTTGTTGATGTTCCATATGCTCTCAAGAGGTCTGTGGGATTCCTTACATTTTTATAAGGTCAAAGATGTGCTTTTCCACTCCTCACTCATCATATATTGAGCCCTGAGGGTTTCAGACATTGATTTAAGAATGCCAAATAAGACACAGGAGCTTAAACTTTTGTGTTTCTAGCCCAAAAAAGAGGGAAGTACTGGGGAAAAAAAGAGCGGTTGCCAGAAGAAAAGTATTCAGCCTCTGAAAGGAAGTGGTGTGACTTCCCCTTTAGCTCGGTGGAAGAATCCCTGACTTTTGCTTCTAGCCTCCCTACAACCTTGCTCTCTGTGCATCTATTTCCTGCGAGAGCCTGAAAGGGAGAGTGAGGGAACCTGCTTGATTCCTGCGGGACTATTAAGTGCCCTTTTTTGCTTTCCCTTATTTGCTGCTTTTACTCCAGAGTTTGCTTTTAGTAAATTTCCTTCAGGAAGCAGGACAGGGAGGGAGAAATAAACAGAGTGTGACCCTACAGAGGGTGCGTTTTAAGGGCGTGCTGCATAATTCAGCTGTCAGGGGCAAGAAGGTCATACATTTAATTAGACTCTCTATTTATTTTTTAAACCTGATGAATTTTACTTTTTAAGTAAAAGTGCTTGTAATGACATCATTGCTTAGATTTCTGATCCGTTTAGGTGCCTGTCATGTATTTGTTGCAAAAAGAAAGGGCTTTCATGGAGCCAAAAAGTCAAAGCTTCAGCACATCTGGAATTTTTATCAGCTCCTATCATGTCCACAGATCAGTCACACAAACAGACTCTTACTCTGGTGTGATTATCCAAGTATATGCTGCAGTATAATCCAGTGAGCATGCAGCAGCTCTCGGGGGTCTATTGTAAGAGAAGAAAAAGTTTTCTATACAAAAACCAGGAATGTCATCCCTCTGAAAGATTCCCAGTATTTTTCCACCCCTCGTTTCTTAATGACATTTGCATCTGTTTGCTGTGAGGCCCTTTTGAGGTGGTTGCGATGGTTATTTTTTACATTTATAATTATTTTCTATATTGGTACAATGTTATCCATTTAAATACGTTGAATTCCCCCGCCTGACGTAGTTCTGGCTGTATTTGTTGAAGTGTTTTAGATCTGTTGTCACGCTTGCTGACTCATTTTGAGCACCTGTTCTTATGTCATTCACATTTGACCCAGAGTTCCTATATAACTGTTAGGTCTTGAATGCAACCACACACACGCACCAAATGAAGGCTGTCCACTCAGAAATGAGACCGCAGACATGATGTCTTCACCTCATAGGCGATGGAAAGGTTGTTTCCTCCTTCACAGCAAAGGAGAAGTGACATTCAGAGATGAGTTTAAATAGCCCGGATGTGTGTTGGAGGTGGTTGTGATCTGTGTGTATAGAAATTATGGCCTTATGTAATGACTGAGTCAGTGCCGGTCAGACTGTGTCTGTGTGAGTTGCTGACTCACTAAGCTATGCCATGCTGACATCTTGTGTTAACTTCATTATATTGCAATGGTGCATTTTTCTTTAGCATGCAGGAAATGGAAAGTGGGTTCAATTGTTTGTTTGTTTTTTGCTATATTTAATACAGTAAATAATATGAGAAAGGTGCTAATATGAGCTCCCTTATATGAGCTAGAAAGGTTTGGATACTCATTACAAAGACTGTAATCTCTGTTAAACCGTTGTTCACCATTTTGATGTTCGGGATTTTTTGGGGCATGCCTAAAATCGTTTATTGGTTTCAATGCACTGGAGCCACTGAGCATGGGCCTTTCCCTTACACTATAATAACTGGAGAGCGCATTAACATTGGTGGTTTACCCGTTCAAGCACAATTTACCATCAGCCTTCAATTTGTTAGCTAGCTATGCCTCTTAATTATGCATATTTGGTGTAAGATTGTGTAGATCCAATTTAGCTGCTAGAGGGAGCATCCATTTAGGTTATAGCAGTATTAGACCGTTTGAGAGAGGTAGCTTTCATACAAGTGGGTGTGGTTTCATTTTGATAATGTATTTTATTTACTTGCTTTTTTCTTTATTCAAATTTGGCTGGGTTGTTAATAACACATTTGTGATGGTGTTACAACTCTGAACACGTTTAATATTGCTTAACACAGACTTTCGATGCCTGGGTCAAAGGCACATCCTTATTAACCCATATTCTTATTAAACATCCAGTTATTGTGCTTGATTTTTATTTATTTATTTTTCTCTTCCAGGTTGCACTGCTAGATGTGGACATCTGTGGGCCCTCTATCCCAAAAATTATGGGGTTAGAGGGGGAGCAGGTATGTCGTACATACATTTCTGGTTTCATTGGGCTTCTTGCTTGTGTCAGAAAGCTGAAGTATTTCATTATTTGTTTCTTTAGGTACATCAGAGCGGCTCAGGCTGGTCTCCAGTGGTGAGATCTTTTAAAGCTCTATTCTTTTGATTTGTATTATCAAGCGTTTGTCATTCTTACGTAAGCATATATTCTCTCTGTCTAGTATGTTGAGGACAACTTGGCCGTCATGTCCATCGGCTTCCTGCTCAGTAGTCCAGATGATGCTGTTATCTGGAGAGGCCCCAAAAAGAATGGTTGGTACATTGTTGTACACATCAGAAATAATAACATTTTCATTTTATTAAGTGGTTTAAATGGTCTTTTTCAAAGTCATGCGGTCTTATTTAGCTGTGAGTTGTGTCAGAAGTCCAAACTGTGACTGTGTGTGTTACCTGACTGAATAGAAGTTATTTTTAGATCTAGAAATCTGTTTATTTGCACCCCTGAAGGTCAAAACAAGCAGGGGGAGCCTGCAAAATTTTACAAATACAAATTACCACCCAGAATCCTCTACTTCAGAGTTCATGCAGTTGATTAGTAGGCACTTGTTAAAAACACATTAAACAGCCCTGATGATCTAAACCACCAAAAAGGTCATAAACTTTGCTTGAATTTCTGTCCAAACCACAATCAAAGTGGAATTAGTTAATTATTAATGCGTTATATGGGTGAGAGATTCACAGTGTTACTGATCATTATATTTTATATGGGAAAAACTACTAAAACATTGTCCAGTTTTTAATGTTTGTTATGTAGTGTCATGATTATGACTATTGACCAGAGATAAAAAAATAACAAATGACACTTCATAAAAAAAAAAATACCTGACTAAATAAATAGTCTCCTAATTACTGAATAAACGAATAGTCATAAATAAATAAACATTGCCTACTTTGCAGATCAGCTGGTCTGATCATATCCTCAGGGTGAAAGACTACAGTTAGTGGGTGGATATCCTGTGGGTATCAATCATGTGATTTGATGGTTAATTATATCGTTGTCATGCATGTTTGGTTTCATACAGCTGTTTTTCAGTGACATGTTTCTGTTTGGTTATTCTTGGTTAAAAGTAATTCCAATTAGCAGGTTTGTTAATCTGTTTGTTGCCTACTGGTGTACAACAACTGCTGCTACTTAACGCTCACATTTTGATTAACTTTAGAGTAATTAAATGATTTGTGTTCCAGCCGTTGCTAAAACAAGGGCAGCATTAACTTCCTGCCACAATAAAACTCTACTAAGCAGAAGTACTGCTTTCAAAATTAAAAAAAGGGTTCCGTTCTGACAGTACAACACAATGCACATATGACTATTAGAGGAACTTGGATCAAATACATTTTATGATAAACAACAAAAAATGCATTGTACAACATTCTCCTTTCTTTATGCAACCTACCTTTAAACTATACTGTTTACATGTTACCTTATGTAAGGCAAAGGAACAGAAAAAGGGGCGTTATGTTCCACGAAAACCTTTCTGATGGGAGCTAATCGTGCTGTTTATCTTGAGTTAAGTTTAGACCAGATGGGTTTCACTTCCTTGAACTCTGTGTTTTAACCACTGTCTGATCGCTGTCTGTGATGGATGACAAAAAAAGGCACTATTTCACGCACAATACAACAAACAAGATGTAAGCAGTGATGTCTGATTCACAATTGAGACTTGTGAACTCTTTTTAATGTGTCAGCCAAACTGCCTCACCTAGTGAGTAAATGGAATTAATCTGGTTTGAGTCAGTTACTAATTACAATATTTAATTGTATTAAAAAATGTTTAGATGTCTGTTAAAAAAAACTGGTTCTTGCATACTAGCTTATAATGTTGAATTAAGGGAAAGTTAAGGGATTTTTATTTTCTACCATACCCAACCACCAGGATTTTACCTTTTTGTCCCCTCCTAAATAAGCAAAACATTAAGCTATCCATGTATTACAGCACATAGCAGTTAGTGCTGTAAAAAACTAAAGGAACAGGTTATGTAAACTAAATCACTTTTTAATGAGTCTTTGTCAAACATTTGCGAATTGGGTAAACAAAATGTAATTTGGCTCCAGATGTTTCATTAAGAGCCGATGGATCCTTCATTTTTAGGAGGAAGTAAATCACTGTTGGGAGTACTGAATATCTGCATGATTACAGCCTAGTGATGTAGACAGTTTCGGGATAATAACAATGGCATCAAAACACTACAAGTGTGAAGGATTTTGAATTGGGAGTCATCTTGAGTAGCAAAGCTTGATTTTCATAAGATAAGACTGGAGTGCTAGGCAGTGCAGTTTTTTGCTGCATGATATTTTCATTTCCAACAGAGCAAATTAAATGAATCGAAGCAATATCTTGTGAAAAGGCCTATACAAACAATGGATGTCGAATTTGATTCAGTGACATGTTTGTTATGGTGCACTGTCACAGTTTGCATCTTTTTCTCATGTTTAGGTATGATTAAACAGTTTCTGAGGGATGTGGACTGGGGAGAAGTGGATTATCTGGTTGTCGACACACCTCCAGGAACGTCTGATGAGCATTTGTCTATCGTTCAGTATCTCAGCGGCGCTGGCATCGATGGAGCCGTCATCATCACCACCCCGCAGGTGAACAGCAACGCATGTGAAACGCTGTGCATGTTCCAGGAAGCTGCTTTTAGATCTTGTGATCTCATTTGCATAATAAAAATAAAATATTAAAAAAAGATTCAAATAAAGAGATTTGCATAATAAAATGTTGGGGGTTCTAATTGTGAGTTTATAGATGTATTGACATATGAGAAACAAAAGGCTTTCACGCTTCACTGAAAGATAAAAAAATAGTTGATTTCCTGCACACTAACAGCGAAGTGGAACTCGTTGGTGTGAATAACTTATAAAAAAGAAAAGTTATTTATGGCTTCACACAAGTTGCACTTCTTAATCGTGCACATGCTGAAGGAAGCCATTAACACATTTCTCAGAACTAAGCTTTAAGCTTTGAGGTTATTTTTTAAGCGGAGATGATTAATGTTTAGAGTCTTCACTGAAACTCTGGTAGGACACATAAATGGACTTACACATCCTTATAAAGGCAAAGAGATTTCTTTGGTAAAATATTACAATCCAGATGTTTTATAGGTCTTAGGGTCACCCTTGTTGTAGCACTTTGCTATGGAAGCCTGTTTCTGCCGCTGAATAAAAAATAAAAAAAAAAGGTTATTGCGACTTTTTTTTCACAATTCTGACATTTTTTTCTCAGAATTGCTTGATACAAACCTGCAATTCTGCCTTTTTTCTCAGAATTGTGAGAGATAAACTCAAAAGTAAGAGAAAAAAAGAATTGCGTGATATAAACTCACAATTGTATGATATAAAGATGCAATTTTGGCTTTTTTCTCAGAATTGTGAGTTATAAAGTCTAATTTTGAGCAGAAAAAGACTGATATGTTATCAGAACTGTGACCTTATTTCTCCCAATTCTGACTATAACTCAAAATTCTTTTTTTTTTTTTCTTTAGCTTTATTTTTTGGCGTTTTTACCTTTATGGACAGACTTTAGAACTGACAGGAAATGAAGAGGTAGAGAGATAGGGGGGAATGGGATTGGGAAAGGTCTGCGAGCTGGGACTCAAACTCGCGATGCCCAAAGTGCGAATGTTGGCACACTGGTCACCAGGCTATCGGCACTGACTATAACTTGGCTTTATGACTTTATATCTCGCAATTCTGAGAAAAAAACTTGCAATTACTTTTTTCTTTTTTTTGCTGTTTTGTTATGCATTTATGGGAGTACCATGTAACAGTCCTTATTAACATATAACCATGTGTTTTGACTGCTGTATATTCTTTTTTTTATTTTATTGTTCCCTTTTCAAATAGGAAGTATCTCTGCAGGATGTGAGAAAAGAGATCCGATTCTGTAAAAAGGTCAAAATACCCGTCATAGGTGTGATTGAAAACATGAGTGGCTTTGTTTGTCCTAAATGCAAGGTACAGTATACATGTTTAAACCCAGTGTCTGACAGCAAAACACAGCACATGTGTATAATATTGGTGTTGCCAAAGATTTTGAGATTGTTGTCATTTTGTTTTTATTTTTAACAAATGATATTGATATTCTTTACTCACCCTCTTGTTATTCCAACCTGTGTGGCTTCCTTTTTAACATCTGAGACAAAGGGACAAATTGTAAATAGATACTTTTTAGTGCTTTTTTTTTTAAACCAAACATTTTCAATTAATGTAGACTAGAGCTTGTAAGCTTCAAAGAGGATGCGAAAGCACCATTACGTATCAGGGTAGAAGTCAGTTAGTCAATTTGATCATATGATGATTTGTGACTAAATTTTATTCTACTGTTAAAAAGTAGTAAGGTTTTTTTATTTTTTTTATCAAGAATGAAAAAAATGCTCCTCTTTTGAGCTTTCATTTCTTTAAAGAATACTAAAAAATATAGTTGAATACAGATTCTACAGAAATATTAAGTGGCACAACTTTTTTTTCCCCCCAACATGGCTGATGATAATTTTTCCTGAGCTTCAAATCAGCATATTAGAATAATTTCTAAAGGTTAATGTGACAGTGGTAAAACTGAAACTTTGTTACCTTATATTTGCTAGGAACGCCCAAAGAGCAGCAGTGCTGTATGTCGATGTGCTGCCCATGAGGCCATCAGAGGCATCAATAATTAAATTTTTTTAAATAAATAAAAACACAAAACTGTATTTTTCATCAAACAAATGCATAAGAGACTATTTTTCAGAACATTTATAATTTTTTACAGACTTATAGACCTTTATAAGCAAGTTGTTATTTAAAGATATTATCATAATTATTATTTTTGTAGCATCCTTAAATTAAATCTGTTTATCCAGTTAATCTCTTTGTCACATGAAGCTGTTGTACTTGGGTTGTGTGGTCTATTTTGATGATCACATTCCATATTTTTGAAGCTTGTAAGTGCCATTGTACTTTGATAGAAAAGAGTGATTAAACAACATGGTCTCTAAAATAAACTAAAGGCATTAGTGTTTGTAGCAATACAAGGGTGACTAAATAAAATATTGCATTGTAAAATGACCTGCCTCGTATATTATTTTTTTTGATAACCCTTCTCCTTCTGTTGACAGAATACATCACAGATATTTCCTCCGACCACAGGAGGAGCACAGAGAATGTGTGAAGAACTCAATCTCCCTCTTTTGGGCAGAGTCCCCTTGGATCCACGGATAGGTACAAAAAGCTTTAATCATTCACCATTCACAAGGAAGCGAATGTTTTAAACCAGTTTAAATGCAAAACAAAATATCATTCCACATGTGTTCCGCATTAAGTGACCAGGGCATGAGGAAGTTTAACAATTCACATCGTAGCACTGCGGTGCACTCCATTTCTTTATTTTGTGAGAGTGTTTCCTTGTTTTTATATTTACAGAGTGTATTCAGTGAATCGTGTCAAATAACTCCCTATGGTGTTACTTACAGTGGGTATGTAAGACCCCCTTAAATTTTTCACTCTTTGTTATATTGCAGCCATTTGCTAAAATCATTTGTTAATCATTTGTCATTTGTCACAGTTAATTTGTTTTTCTCATTATTGTACACACAGCACCCCATATTGACAGAAAAACACAGAATTGTTGACATTTTTGCAGGTTTATTCACACCCTTTGCTCAGTATTTAGTAGAAGCACCCTTTTGATCGCATACAGCCATGAGTGTTTTTGGGAAAGATGCAACAAGTTTTTCACACCTGGATTTGGGGATCCTCTGCCATTCCTCC
>JAUCNO010000710.1:7833076-7850629 GCA_032353835.1 Enteromius viviparus | reverse complement strand
TATTATATATATATATATATATATATATATATATATATATAAAATATTAATGGATTTTATTATGATCATATAATAATTTGAACTAATATTACATCAAATTTAAGTCATTCTGAATCATGTTGGTCATATGGTATCATTGCATTGTGGTGACTGTTTTAGCAAACATTTTGCTTTTGACCTGCTTTGAGACTGAAAATACTTTTGGCATTTATTATCTTTCACAGTAATAGAAAATTCAAAAAACATGATTCATGCTGATTTGCTTATCAAGAGGATTTAAGACTGATTGCAACATGATTCTAATTAATCAGTGATTTCTTAACAAGTGTAGTATGCACACTTAGGTTTTTCCCAGTACTTTTTCTTTCATTGGGTAACATTACCTTCATTTTTATTTTGAAACTAGACAGATTTAGAGGAACCAGGACATTTTACTTGTTTATATTGGCATAACGTAATCATACCATTGCTATGATGATATTTCCTTTTTTAGGGTGCCCGAGAAGAGAGTCTTCACCTTCTGAGGCGGTTCTATAAGGCAAGAACGATGATCTTTTTCTTTTATTTCCGATCAAGTAAAAGTCATCGGTTGGTTAAGGTACTTACCGTAACCCAGCGAGTTCAAGGCAGTAGACCTTCATACCAATAATTCTCATAATTATCACTTGTATTTGATTTCCTTTAAAGTCTGAGGAAGAATTAAGCTCAGACAGCACATCCTAAAGGCTTTGTTGTTTAGTTATTTGGGAAAATCCCAACAACTTCCTGTTGAAACTTGTTAGCGCTCTTGGTGGCTCATTCGCATTTAGACATTTCTGTGAAAAACATGCTCCAATTAAACAGAATAGGGCACTGAAAGTACACTAGTGTGTTCAACTTTTGTTTTGGACACTCTGCCTCTTGTCTCAACATTGAAGGACATGTTTTCCAGCTTTTACCGCAGCCTGCAGCACTTTTGTTTGTTATTTTGGCTCATGTAATTTGAGTCTTCTGGTGTGATTCTGTTTAATGTACGTGAGAGCGGCAGCCAGTTTTGCTTTCACAATTCAAAGAAGGATCCCTTTCAGAATGCATTATACTGGCCGGACCATTTTCCTAAACCTCTGTTACCGTGAGCGAGGACTGTACATAAATAAAGCCTGTACTGAATGTTCTGTTCTGGGATCATGGGTCCAGGGACAGCCCATGTTTTGGTATCTGATCTGCATTTCGTGTGTGCATCAGTGTGTCCCAGCTCTTCCAAGAAACTGGGCGGACACGCATAGCAGCCGTCACGTGTTTAGACACACCTACTTTTTCTTTATTCTTTCTGTTGTCTACACTGTAGCATAATAGTGAAGTCAAAACTATGAAATAACAGAAGTGAAAGCATGGGAATTATGCAGTAACCAAAAATGACTTACTGTATATGTAAAAAAGAGTCAGACTGTTCTGAATAATTTAACTCATGCTCATTTTCTCTTTAATTCTGTATATTACCACATTTTCTCATCATGCCTCTCCCATTATCGTTCCCATGGGGATTTTCATGGAGTGTTTGCACTGATTCATGTTAACAGTTGCTTTTTTCAACTGCACCGGCAACAGATGGTAACACAAAAACAACTTAAGAGAATAATAATTTTATAAAAATTGTGATTTAGTTGATATTTAAGAGTTTAATTGGTTTTTAGCTTTCCTTGAGTGACAGTGGGATTATATTTTCCTTTCTTTTCCTTCCTTTTCTTCCTTTTATTTTACTATACATTACAATTAACATTTTTTTTTAAATGTTCATGAAATAAGTCACATGTGCTTACCAAGGCTGCATTTATTTAATCAAAAATACACATTAAAAACATTGAAATTGTGAAATGCTAGTTTGATTTAACAACAAACAATTTCTATTTCAGTATATTTTTTTAATATACTGCAGTGACGCGAGTCATTAATATGTCCTTACTGTATAAAAGTATACATTCCTTTTAAACCAGTTTTTACCTTTTAATCCAAATCTTGCTGACCCCAATCTTTGGAAGAGTAGTGCGTCATGCTTTTTTATGGTAATTTTTTCCTTGTAATGTTTTTTCTTCCTGCAGGGGGAGGAGATTTTCCTGGACATGTTTGAGGATGAGTATAGGAGCATGATGGTAAGCTGCATTGCTAAACTTACAAATGTTGTCTTTTTTGCGACTTCACTGTTATTCTTTGTTATGACCTGATGATACAGCAACACATCCTGCTTCTGGGTTAGAGGAAACCTCTCTTATCTATCAGTCGTTCACTGAATAAGGAGTGGCTAATGCACACAAAGTTTATACTACTTCCTCTTACAAAATCTTTTTTCCTGGGAGTATTGCTTTTCTTTAAAAAAAAAATGCTTGGCTTAAATAAAAACATTATCATTTACTCATGCTCATTTAATCTTCCATGGAATAAAACAAATTTAGTTGCTCAATTGTTTGCCTGCTTATATTGAAAAGTGTGAACAGGATGAATAATAAACCTTTAGTGTTTTACAGGAAAAAGATTTTGAAATGAGATGAGAATAAGTAAATGATTATGAATGCTGGATTTCAAATGTGTTTAACTGAACTCTTATGTTCACACTGAACCAACAACTAAGGCCAAGAGGGTGTTTGTCCAGCAGAATAAATGTTTGTGTTTGAAAGACCAGGATCAACAAGCTCATAGAGTGATTCATGTTTTTGAATTTTTTCTTTATGTGTACTGTGTTTATAGAATAAGCCCCTAAACGTGGAGTATCTAATGATGGATGCATCCATTTTACTTCCTCCTACTGGCACCCCCCTTACCGGCATTGACTTTGTGAAGCGATTGCCTTGTGGAGATGTGGAGAGGACACGCAGGGTCAGTGATGAACATATGCACTCATGTTGTAACGTCTCAGATTGTATTATTTGGGTCTTATGGCCTTTTGTCAAACTTTTTTTTGTCTAACATCCTCCCTGAACCTTTTCTCACAGTCTGTGAAAGCATGTGTTTCTTGGCCAGTGTGTGCACACTTTGTCTTCTGCGAGACTTTTTAGAAGTTGTTTTTTTGTGCTTCAGTAATATAACAATGCCTGGCTTGGTCAGTGACAAGCAGCTGATTTAGAAAAGACAAATGTTTATTTGGTGATGAAGAGCCAGTTCCTAGTAAAACTGCAATCAGTGTCTGTGCCAATAGTGTTGTGGTTATTACATCGTCTTACAGCGCAAACCCGCTCAAAGCCAGAGTTAAATTCCCATCTCGAGGACCTTTGCATCCTGATCCTCTCTCTCCTCCCAGTTCTTTCCTGTCATCTTTCTACTGTCCTATCTCTATAAAAGACCATAACGTCTTTTATAATGTATATATATATACTATATTTCTATATATATAAATTGGGAAAATCCCAATATGCAAATAAAACAAAACCTCCTTTATAACCAAAGCCAAATGCTCCTTATAAGAAATTAAGCCGTTCTTCCTTTTAATAAATAATAATAATAATTAAAAAAATAAAATAATATATATATATATATATATATATATATATATATAATAAACTACGTTATGTATGTCAATCATTCAGTGGAGACTGTAGCAGCACTTTTAGTGTTATTTTATCTTTGATATGTCCATACAAAACTTTAAGCACTGTTTACCTAAGTGAGTGGATGTTTAACCATTTTATTTTTCATTAATATTTAACTTTGTGTAATATTTAAAATTGTATTTGAGATTGTATTCATTTTTGAAAGTTGTGCCAAGTTTTTGATATCTGAAACTTTGATATCATGACAATTCTGCGTTGTCATTCAAAACGCCATTACATTGACCTTTTTTATATTTGAGATGGATTGAAAATATTTTAAAGAATATTTTGAGCTTTCAGCACTTACGTAGGACACAAATTCTTGGAAAATTCATTGATGTGTGTAGTATTTGTGATTCATTAGTTGCTATAGCACCTTTAAATGTGTGTGTGTGTGTGTGGGTTTGTGTCTCTGCAGGCTATCCGTGTGTTCTTTATGCTGCGCTCGCTGTCCTTACAGCTGCAGGGAGAACCAGAAACCCAACTTCCTCTCACCCGACCAGAAGATCTCATCAAGACTGATGATGTGCTTGACCTCAGTAAGCCATTTACCGTCACATAAACCTGATGAATGAGTTGGTTTGACTTTTTCCAGTTTTCAGATCTCAACTGTAAGGATTTTTTCTGCTCGTTCAGGTTTTTATTTGCGTTGCCAGCTTTTTTTTTCTCACTATATATATTTTTATTTTTACTATATCATTTATATATTTTTTTTTCAGCATATATTTTTTTCTTCTATTGAACACAAAAGAAGTTATTTTAAAGAATGTTGGTGACCAAATAGTTTTTAAACTAACACCTTTCAGGGTGGAAATGACAACAGTTTTTTCATTTTTGGGTGAACTCACAACAAAGAAAATTTAAATTTAAGGACAGATAAATGTATATTTTTAGCAGTATATTTTATATGTGCGAGAAAATGGACATTTAAAATGTTTCATTTGAATTAGTCATTATATATATGGGTATCATTTATAAAAAAATCAATTGATCACATAAAAACAAATGTTTAGGCCTACAAGTATTAAAAAGGTCCCATTATATTCTTTATAAAGTCTTGATTTTAGTTTTTAGGGTGTACTAGAATTAATTTTATCTTGTGAAATATGAAAAGTGCTCTGATTGGTAAGTTGGCCCAGTGGTTTGTGATTGGAGAACCGCTAAGAGTGTGTTGTGGAAAAGACATGGCCCTTTAGAATAACTGAGAGTTTCTGTTTGTTCAACTGTGCATATCATCAATGCTGTTTTAAAGAGAGTGTGTGGTGTCTAGCGAACCTCATCCATGCATTGCTTACTTTTTTTGTATATTCCATGGGCAGGAGTTATTTAAATAACTTAATTTGTGACTTCACAATATCTGGAAGAAACACACTATATTTTGAATACTTTCCTTTGTGGTGGTTTTTGATCTTGCAGATTGTATTTTATATTTGAACAGCAACATTACACTTGCTGAAAAAGTAAAAATAAATTAAAAAAACATAATAGGACCTCTCTATAACACATGTAGATGCCCAATAAATAAGAATCAGTGACCCAGTGACATTCTGGTCTTCTTAGCATTTATGCTCTATCAAATCTTTTTTTTTAAATAAAATTTTATAATGTAAAATTTTTAAAAATTTAAATCTTGTAAGTCCTACCTGGCTCATAACATCCTTCCTTATCATCAAAAGGATTACTACTTAGTTTCATGTGAATCGATAACAAACATCTACAGCTGAGTGATTCACAGACACTGAATTGTGTGCTAGCTCTTGTTTCTGTGCTATCAGATAAAGTGCAGTTAGATAAAGATGCAACTGCAGCCTTTCGGGCTAAGAACATAGAATCGATATATTTCTTATGAACTGCGACCATCTCCTTGGTTTTGAGTTCCATGTTAAGACCTTCCTCGCTGTATCTCACACTCAAGTCACGAAGTGTTTACCACACATGATGAAATCGCACTCTTGTCGCCTGTGCAGCTCTCTCAGCAATCTGTGGGCTTGCACTGTTAAACGATTCTCACTTCACCTCTGACATGTTGCATGGAGACCCTTGGTCTCAGCACCTCCAGCTCAGTTATTGTGTCCAGGTGTCCTGGTTAACTCGTCTCGTCTCAGTCTGACAGGTAAGAGGGGGTGTGTGCAAAGACTACTGAGTCAGACCTTCCACTGTCACCGAGGCCTTTTCTAGAGCTGGTGCAGCTGTTGTGGGCAGCAGCCTTGAGCTCTTCCAGTATATTTCATGTCTAACAGTAAGGCTGCTTGAGAAGCACCTACAGCCTGGTCAGAGTGGGCAGAGCTAGCAGGAGCTGAAAGTGTGACCAGGTGGGAGGAAGCTCAGATTTTTTTCTGCCAAAATCAACCCACTGCAGCTTCCTGTCTCTCAGCCGCCTGTGCATAAAGGGTTAATGCACAAAGCATGACTGTTTTCGCTCTGGGTTGGTGAAGAGCAATATTAGGTCAATTAGATGAAGATTTAAGTTTGTTGGTCTGGCATTCAACTAGTTGTACAAGATTACATTATAAGTATGTTAGGGTCTAGAGGTTTCAGAATCTAATTCATATGTAATATGAAAAAAGTTGATAATGTCGAAATACTAAAAATGAGTAAGTTTTGATGGAGAATTAATCTGATAAATTGTTCAGATGAAGTTTTGATACATTTAGAAAATTCAAATAAATCATTGTGAACCATTTCTGTGTTTTGAACATTTTTAAATCCCAAAAAATGAACCATTTTGAATCCTCTGCATGAATTTGTGAACTTTTTTTG
Source organism: Enteromius viviparus (assembly GCA_032353835.1). Taxonomy (NCBI): domain Eukaryota; kingdom Metazoa; phylum Chordata; class Actinopteri; order Cypriniformes; family Cyprinidae; genus Enteromius; species Enteromius viviparus. Next base: position 7,844,309 of record JAUCNO010000710.1, on the reverse strand, counting down.
TCTTGAAATTTTGAAAATCCTAAAAATGTTATGATGTAAGGTTAGTTCTTGCTGGGTAACATGATAGGAGCTCAGATCCTACTGTAAATAAAGCAAAATGCGGACAACCAAAAATTTTACTTCTTACCCAAATGATTGTGCTGATGATGTCATGTTTATAATGAAAAAGTGTATTTAAAAAAAAAAGCTAAATATTGATAATAACCAGTGGTTTTAGACTTTATGTCTGCAAAGTATTTTTAACACACAAAATCATCTCCAGTTTTAATTTCTGGAAAATCTGTTGTACATCCCCCAGTTTCACAGTAACTAAAGCCGGTTCATCATGCACCATCATGATTTGTGATAACATTGGCCTTTTATGTTCTTTTTTTATGGTGCATCCTGGAATGGCTCATCAGTGAGTGGATGGAACAAGCACTTCGCTATCAAATGACGAGAGAGACAGTCAGACAGATAGACAGACAGATCGACCTGAGAACCTGACGTGCCACAGTTCTGTGTTTATTTTTAGATGTGCAGGAAATGATGCATGCGCACAACACAGTAGACGCATCACAGTGCATTGACTGAACTTTGCGTGAACATGAAATCTTTGCTGAATATTTTCCACTCTTTGCTGTCGTTTTATTTTTCAGAGCACCATAACTGAAACATTGAAGTTGCAACTACATGTTCAAGTGTATTTTGTGCTCTTCTTGTCTGTTTTGCATGCATATGCTTAATTGTTGCACATGACATGTGAACACTTTCTGAGGAAGTTCTCAGAAAAGGCTTCTCCCCATAAACACTTAGTCACATGGTACTTTTGCATGTAACACCCCACCCCCACTTGCTTAAGAGCTGAAAATCTCTATTAATTGGGGTTTGTTAAAATAGACATGCACATTACATTTTCTCATGAAATTACACAGGATGTTACTGTGTATATTGATTTAGCTGGTGGTGTCTGGAAGGTCAGCCAGGGTTAGAGTGGGCGAGTTGTCCTGCGGTAAACTATGTGCTAAAGGTTATTTGCACATTTTCTAAGTTGTTGTTTAGCTGACTTTTGCTTTAGGATTCCCAAAGTCTTAAATAACCTGAATTATGAGGGAGTTTTTATTTAATGTTTTTCTGAAACATTTCATTTGCAAAAAAACAATAACAATTTTTATGCATTTTTATAAATTGTAACAATTTAAAAGTTTTTTTGCATTCCAGTTAACCTCAATCAAGCTGCAGTTAGGTTATTTTGACTAGGTTGATTATTTTGACATGCATTGATTATTTTTTTTCTTAGATAAAGCTCTTTTACCTGTAGTTAGTACTACTGAATATTTAGCAATAGTCATCTCTTATCACACTCCACACTCTATTCACCTAAAAATGATCTAAACAGCTGACTAGCACAATAAATAAATAACATAATAAAAAACTAAAAAATCTGCTTTTGCAAATAAACTCTTGATTTATTACCATACAGCTGGCTGTAGCCATTGACTTCTATAATCATTTTTGGTAGCCTGTTTGGCTACCAAGATGTTCAGCATAAGAAAGACATTTGTACAAACTTAGTGAGTTGTTAAGTTAAATTGAACAAATTGATCTTAATGATTATTCAGAGGAGTTTACTGCAGTATGTACCATATTTCACAACATTTCACAATGTTTTGCTTTGAACTGCTGCAAAGCGCCCCTGTTTCAGCAGTGGTCTTTCATACTTCAGACTTAAAAAAAGACTCCAGAAAAGAGCGTGTACAACTGTGGAAAAAATGTGGGAGTGCAGAGGGTGGGAAGAAACAACCAAAAAATCAGACCTACAACACACTCTGTGGAGTGCATTTTTAGTACACTTTGAGGTATAGTCTATGTAAAGTACTAGCTTAGTAGTTTTATACTCCAAGTATACTTGTAAGTTTTCTTTAAGTCAACTGTGCATCATATTTTTAGTATACTATGCTTGTAAACAAAAAAAGAAATTTCTAGCTTGATTCATTCTTTTTTTATAAACACTTAAGTATAGGTAAGTTTCATAAATACATAAAAAACAAAAACATTTTGAATAAAAATCTAAGGGGAAGAAATGTTGAAATTCTGTACAGAAGATATATAATAGTGCAGCCTTCCATACAACAATAAAAACACTGCTTTTCCGAACACAAGTACAGACTGAAAGTATAATATCCTATTTTGAGTTTAAAAGAAGTATACCAATACTACACACTTTAATAAAAGTTGGTCAGACGTACCACTGTATCAGTGCCCTTGTGAAACACACTTGCTTCATCCAGATGTCAACTATGATTTATGACTGTTGTTAAACTCATCGCAGCATTAAGAAACTGCTGTCTCTTGCACACCCCATGCATTGTGTATTAAATAGTTACAGTCGTGCTAACAGACGTGAGCTGGCAACGCAGAAGCTTTTTAATGAGATTTGAATTCTCCGCTGTAATACAGCTTCACACATACTACAGCACTGTAGGAAAAACTGATGAGGATGTTGAAGATCTGGATGAAGATGTTTATCGCAGCATTGCAGTGATTAAACACACGTAGTACCTTGGGTTCAGCGGAGTCAGGACAAAACATTTATACAGTTACAGTTCTTGTCGTAACAGCTGTAGTCTGTATGTTAATTAAGTTCTGAAATCTCTTTTGTCTAAGATATTTCACATTGTCCCAAATCCATTCTCATTCTCCAATTGGTCACCATTTGCTCAGGATGTGATCATCCATCCCAGATGGTCTACAAACAACACAATTGTTGACTTTTCTTCTCTATTTTGGGTAATGACTGTGATCAAACATGGAGTATAGATTCTCACAGCGTAGTGATTGGATCGCAAGAGTTCATTCTCATGAATAATACCAAGAAAATTTGGAAAATCTGACATTTCAAGACTCAGTTCAACTTTGCTTTTTGAACCAGAAGTCGGCCATTGCGCAAAAAAAATAAAATAAAGCCACTTTACCTTGAAAATAGACATAGCGAGTGTTGGTGTTATCACTGATGTGCAACCTGTATGTTAACTCAATATACCTGTATATTATACCTGTATGTTGTCTGTGTGTGTTTCAGGGCTTCATAACCCTTTAACTATTGCTTAGAGATGCTGATTACTAAACCGGTTCTTTACAGAACATCATGAATTGTTCAAGCTGATTCATAAGTATCAGTGATTCATTACATTCGCTCGAACGGCTTTAATGAAGTCACCCAGCTTCCACATAAACCCACCGCCATTTATAGACACTGAAGTGAAGATTCTTTTGTTCTCTTTTCTTTTTTTTAAATGCAGCTTCATTATGAATCAGCCAACATAACCACATGTAAACACCCATGAAGTGTATCCTGACTGCCCTTAGGATACGCCATTCCACAGAGCTGGTGTGCATTATGGTATTTGCGGCTTTAAAAATGAAGAACTAGTGTGCCTCAGCTGGCTATTTAACACTTCAGTTGGATCTCTTTCCCCAGAGGCAACACAATTCTCTGTCATCACCATGGCTGCGAGTTAAAAGGAAGAACAGTGCTTGCTCTTTCAGTTCTGAAGTAATTCCTCAACCCATCGCTGTGACTTCTAAGGAAGTTCAGAGAGAAACTGCAACGAAGTCATAGTATCTCAGTTGTGACGATGCTGTTTCAGTTATTAGTTTAGTTGGTCTACCTGAAACCGACTTCAAACATTCATGACCTACCTCTCTTATTTACCCCTCCCCTTCTTCCCCCCACCCCCCTCTCCACCCACCCGTGTGGCAGCGACGCACTGCATCGTTCATGACTCACTGGAGTGTTTTTGAAAACTCCCGCATGTCTGAGTACGATCTGATTTCATGCCAGGTTAACACTCACTCAGATACTAAGTCTTTAATGTGATTGAATTCACCCTGCACTGACGTTTTCTCAACGGTATAATAGGAAGTTCATCACTATATTTAGTTGTGCAAAGCCTACTGTTTCTGTGGAAATAGATTAAGTGGTTAAATTGAAATTTTAATGCTAAATTTCCTAATGCGTGTGATCAAGTGCATATCTGTACTTGTACAGTAAATGTATACAAATATTTCACTTGGGTTTATTTTAAAGGGGGTTGATAAACAGTGTTCCCATCTACAGTATAAACTTTGACCTTTATGACTTTTTGGTTTTGGTTTTTACTGGTTTATGCAAGTTCGTGGAAGGACCCTTGGGCTTAACTGTCAATAATTTAACTTTATTCTTCTTTTGTAGATAACAGTGACCTTATTGCTTGCATGGTGGTGAGTAAAGATGGGATTCAAGCTCAGCGCTTCCTGGCTGTGGATGTGTACCAGATGAGTCTCGTGGAACCGGATTCAAAACGTCTCGGCTGGGGTGTTGTCAAGTTTGCTGGGCTTTTACAGGTCTGCTTCGTTCCCACTCCTCCGCTGCAAACATGACATTCAAACAAAAATAAAGTACACTTTGACCACATTCTTGTCATGACTCTGATCTTCAGCTCAGAAGTGAGAACCTCTGTCAAATTTTAAAAGTAATGGAATGTAGCAAAGGAGGGTATTTAAAGGCTTCTCTCGAAAACCAGTTCTAAAAGTCTGGTTTTGGTGGTTTTTAACTGTTGCATTTTTGCTCTAAATAGTGTTTTCAGTGGAAACAAATGACTAAAATTGTGTGAATATGGATACAATTTGTGACATATGCAAGTTGCTCCATTTTTTAAAACTTTTCGTCTAGTGTTACACAACGCAAAATTAAGATTTAATGTGTACTGCAAATATCTTGTATGATAAATAAATGTTCCCTCCATCTTTTAAAAGTTCCCATTGTTCGTAAATTTTGCCACCTGATCCAAAAAAAACACATATCAGACCTGTACAGTGCACACTCAGCAAAGTGTTATTTTTTAAATCCAACGTTCTATTTTTATTTGACTTGACGCTTGATGTAACAAAATGATTAGTTTACTTTCTTTTTTTAAAGTATGCATTACCAAGAAATTATATTAAAAATCAAGACGTTATTGTACATAAATTCCCTGAGGTCACTAATACATTGGGCTTGTAATATAAAAAAAGTGAGCATGGGAATTGATCTAAAAATCTCTTTGTAGTAGTTGTGTTGTGTTGAGCTGTTTAATCCACAACCAGTAAAGTATATAGTTCTACAGCAGCTGATTTGGTGCACATTATACTCTTTCTACAAAACCTGTACATTGCATCCACCAGTTTTAACTCTAGAGCGACCACAACTCTACAGCGGTTGTAATTATTTAGCATTTACTAAAATTAAGTCAAATGACGTTCTAAACTCATTTTTGTGTGTGTCCTGTGCGTGGCATATTGTCTCTTCTGTGTGCCTGTGTACATGCACAGCTTAAAGCCAACATTAGTTGGTAATGCGTTGCTTAAGATTCATGATCAAACCTAATATGACATTTACAGTTAACACATGGGATGTATCAACACAACGTTAATCATCGTTAAACATTTTACAAATCACTCGCTTTAGTGGATCTTTTTAGCTACTTGTCAACAGAACAATTATGTCATTAGGTGGAGCTATTTGATGATGGAAACAATTATTATTATAATTATTATGGGAATTCATTTCTTAGAAGACATTTCCCAAAGGTACTGGCAATGAGAAAGCTCAAAGATAAAAAAAAGACTAAGAAACCAAGCAAACGATGAATGAATAAAATTATTGTTGCACTTTAAGTCTGGGAAAGCAGCATTGAAATGTTCATATTTTGATCCAATGCTTATGTTTACAGGACATGCAGGTGTCAGGTGTAGAAGATGACAGCAGGGCTCTGAACATCATCATACACAAGCCCACGTCGAACCCTCACGCCAAGCCTGTGCCCATCCTGCAGGCTAATTTCATTTTTGCGGACCATATTCGCTGCATCATCGCCAAACAGCGACTAGCCAAGGGCCGCATCCAGGCCAGGCGCATGAAAATGCAGCGAATAGCAGGTAAGGTCTTGGCTGCTTACAAGTTGTTTATTGCCTTGAAGCCAAAGCAATAAACTATATCAGCAACTTGTATCTTCTGTTTATAAATGATACTTTCACAGACCTCCCAGCTGTTGTGCAACATGGGAGGGGTTGAATGGGGTCATTTGAGTTGGACTTCAGTTGTACTTTAACTGCCTAGAATAACATTCTGAATTAATGGATGCCATGTGCAATAAGTTTAATTATGCTGATTCCCAGAGACATGGAATTTCCCTTTAACTTGTTTTTTTTCATCCTGCTACCATTTAGTTTCAATGTGTAGCTGGCCAAAAATGTATTCTTAATTTTTTTTTCTCCCCAGCTCTATTGGACCTTCCTGTTCAGCCTTCAACAGAGGTGCTGGGCTTCAGCCAGCCGTCTGTTGCTTCATCTCTGCCTTTTCGCTTCTATGACCAGTCCAGACGCGGACCAGCCTTCGCGTCTGTAGATAAAGTTCCAGGTAAATGTGTGAATGACTGAAGAAATCACAGAAGAGTAAGGTGGCAGATGCTTTTAAATGCTTCTTGCTTTTTTCTTTGAAGCTTCTTAAGGTTGCATTAAATTAATTAAAAATGGCAGTAAATATATTTTGTTCAAATAAATGCTGTTCTTTAAACTTTCTATTCATCAGAGAATTGAGAATAAATGTGTTGCATTTTCCACAGAAATTATCAGCATATTATTAATGATCTCTGAAGGATCATGTGACAGTGAAGACCTTATTAACTGCCGATGGAAATCGGCTTTACATCACCGAAATTAATTACTTTTTAAAAAATATTAACCCTTAACCTTTTTTAACAGTGGTTGAGGTTATAATTTGACACTTTTATCAATCAAAATTGAAAAGAAAAAAGAATGTTTAGTCTGTGTTCGGTTACCGTTTTTGAGTAAGCCTCTGCATACGGTCTTATGGATTTAGCACAGTCTAAATGTAAGATTTCTATTTTATAGAAAAGTGCTCACAGAATTAGAAGTTCCTAAAACTGTTACAGTTTAAGATATATTTAATATATGTGTAAAACATTACCTCAATCTTTATTTTTGAAAGGGATTTGCTGACTTCTCTTTGTGGAGAACAACTACACATCCTAATTTTGTTTTCACCAGAATTTCTGTTGTACTCCTCTAAGTTACAGTTCTGTTTTGTCTGAAAAAGGTTTCTAGGTAAAGCTTCCTCTCTACCAGCTGTGATTCTGAGCAGTCATGCTATACACCCCTTATTTAGACTTTTGGTTCCAGATGAGTGGGCGTTAAACAGCAAATAAGATGGTTTAATGTGAATTTAAATGTGATACTATAGATGTGTGTGAGTATACATATCTCAAATATATGCATGTATGTGTGTGTGTTTGTGTGTGTATATATATAAATAAATATATATATATATATATATATATATATATATATATATATAAATAATAAGCACACAACACATTTTAAAGCACAGATGAAAATATAAAAATAAATTGAAAATACTAATAGCATTATATAAATATAATAATTAATGGCAAATATAAATAGTTTTATTACTTGTGTTTATTACCGTGTTTAAATTATGAATAATTTTATGCAAGTTTACATGTAGACACATGTAAACATGTATTTATTTAAATGTTCAAACTGTTAATTATTGTAATTATTGGAAATTATCATTTGCTTCGTGCTAAAATCAAAATGTTAATTAATTAAATTAAAAATAATCTAAGCATACACATTTTCATTCAAACAGTATCCAAGAGCAAATAAAAAAACGTTTAAATATAAACAAAAAAGATTGTTTCTTTTTTTTTTTTGGTTGAAGAGAAAACCAGCTTAAATTACCACTATAACTATATTCATAAATACACAAAAAAGTCACCAGTAGATGGCAGAAGAGCTTTGTTACAAAACTCCATTAAAAAAGGTACAGAAGCACATTCACACAGCTCGTGAAGTACGCTTACACGTGACAAATCACAGTAAATCTCAATGAAAAAACTAAAGTTAGTAGAAACAAAGGACAGTAAACCTATAAAAGCAATATACTTCATTTAGGACACATTTCTTTGGTTATCAGTGGCTTTTGTTATAAGACAAGCATCCTGATCACACTTAATGGATCTCTGACCAATGCTAAACATCGGTGCATCACTCAGAGATTCAGGAGTCAACCCTTTTGTTTTGGGACAGAAATCAATCACCCAAACCAGTCCATTTATTCAGAAAATACACCTAATTTCCCGCTGCTCATAATATGTCAGCCCACATCATGAGTTGTGTCCATGTGTCCAGACCTCTTCTGTCCACCCAGTGGCTCACAACAGAGTGGGAAGCCGTTGATTAAGAAAAGTAAGGTTGTAATATTGTTCCTATGCAACAGGCAGAGAACAGACCAGCTACACACTTTGCATTTAAATCACACTTGCCAATTTCAGACAGCCTGTTAGTCACATTACAAGCAAGTACAGCCACCCTCGCTTCAGTTTGTTCAGTTTAAAGTGACTTTGTTTGTTAAATTTAAAGAGATGAGAAAGAGAAGCACAATACAGATAATTAAACAAGAAAGGAAAGCAAATGGCATTAGCTCTTTTGTTACCATCAAGGAGAGGTGGAAAGTCATCAGGGCAGAGTTTGTTTAGTTGAGTAAATAGAATTACCGGGAAAAGAAATTAGAGGCATTTAAATATGGCAAAGCTCCTGGTGGTCTATTGTTTTGTTTTTTTAATTAATACGAACGGTGCACTTATATAGAGTTTCTTTGTTTCCTGCTGAGAATAAACCCTTTCTAATCATTCTGAACTTCTCTGATAATTGTGTTTTCGTTGTAGAGGCCCTGGGGTAAAGTGATAATTGTTTGCCGAAAATGCCTTTTTATGCTGTTAAACCTCTCAATGCAAAAACGACGAGAAAGTAAGTAATTACCATGAAAGAAATGTGGGCCTGAACCATAAAAGTAATTTTTTTCTATGACATTGAGATTATACATAATCTGAAAGCTGAATAAATAAGCTTTCCATTGATGTGTATAGTATTTGGAAGAGATATACAACTAATTGAAAATCTGTAATCTATGGGTGCAAAAAAACAAAACATTGACAACATTGCCTTAAAAATTGTCCAAATAAAGTTCTTAGCAATGCATATTACTAATAGTTTATAAAATATATTTTTATTTTATCTTTAGTTTATATATTTATGTTTGACCCATAAGATACAATTGGCTATTGCTACAAATATACCCATTATGACTGATTTCATGTTCCAGGGTAGAAATGACTATGCTGTTAGGCTGTACGAACATTAACAGAGCATTACTATTCAGTTACTAAAGTTGTTCGAAGTGTTTTAATGCATTGCTTCATGGTTGGTCTGGGTGGTTGCTATGTGGTAAAAAAAAATCACTTCTGAATCGCCAATATATTCTAGTCTTTAGATGTGAAGTCCCTCCTTCAGTGTAAATCTTTTTTATCCTAAATCCAGTCCCTTAGAAAAGTAATTGCGCACCTCTGTTCAGCTGTTTGCATGATTTGAGGTTTCATTCATTTTGTAGCACAAATAGTGCAGGACGAGCTACACACTCAATTCTTAGGTGGTCATGTCAAGTACAAAGTAAATGTACTTTACTTTCCACAAAAAGCTGCAATAAGATAAATATCTCATTGCAGCAAAACTGTGAAATAGTTATACAATTTAAAATAGCCTAACTGTTTTCCAGTGTAATTTGTTTTGTAAGTAATAGTTTTCTGTGATCAAAACTGAATTTTCAGCATATTTCTGTCTTCAGTTTCACATTATCTTTCAGAAATCACTCTAATATGCTAATTTGCTTGCGCTGCTTCATATCTGTGGAAAACATAAAACAATTTTACATCAGGATTCTTCAATCAATAAAGAAAGGAAACAAACAAAAAAGATTTTCACTTCAGCCCGATCTCATGAAAGTGCATTACACAAATAAAAAAAAAAATGAGAAGAAGAATAAATTAAAAAAAAAAAAAATTATGGTATTGACAGGCCTACGCAAAAATGGACTTTGGCAGATATATGCAATGCAATGTGTAGGATTAGGGTTGTGGGGTAGATGCATATGCACGTGAAAACTGCGTATTGTATGTATAGTTGATATAGTTGATAAAAGCAAAAATGAAGAAGCCACCTTGAGGTAACATAGTTTTCTTTAAAAACTGAAATTAAATTAATTTCAACCCATATACTGTGAAAAACACAATAAAAATGCTGTGAAGAAAAAAAGGCTCTGACATTGATGGAACAAGGTTGTTACAACCTTGCCTGGGTGAGCTGTCTTTAACCATCTGAAGACAGGTATCGTGGGTATTTTGAGCATTACAGCACATCACAATTGGGCCCACTGAGAGCAAGCAACTGGATGCTGTATAACAATGTGTGTGCTGTATAAGTATGATACGTATTGTGCAGTTTTACACACATGCAAATTTATTACAACCCTTTTTATATTTTGAGATTAATAAAATAACTTATTTGAGAAAAAAAAAAACAGTTCATTTCCAGCAACATCAAAGAAGTGACAATCAGATAAAAAATAATAATTATATAATGAAAAAATAAAACAATTTAGTTTGCAGCAACATCAAAGAAGCATCAGCGAGACAAATTATATGACTTGAATGTTAAAATAATTAATTTTCCAGCAACATCAAAACAGGAAGTAAACAAACAAAACACCTTTTAAAAATGACTACAACAAGAGTTTAGCATTTGATGTTGGCATGTGTTGATAATTTTTGAGTAACAAAGTTTTAGATGCACATTTTATTCATTAAGTCACCTTGTTTTGAACATTTATTTTATATTTAGTCAAGTTATTGTCCCAGTTAAATAAGTCCTAAATAAGTTAAGCCTTGCAAAGCATCAGCTCATTGCAAGTGGTATATATATGTGGGTCAAGACATCAAAATGTCCACACCATAGAAATGTACAAAAGTGATTTTATGTCTATATAAAGCACATTAAATGTAAGTAAAGTGTCTACTTTGAAGGTTTTGTCATTCAGTGTAACACAATATGTAAAAATTCTAAAAACATACTTCATTCTGACTTGTACATATTAAAATATACTAAATAACAAGGTGTTATTAGGCAAAACACGTGTGCACAGAATGAAAACAAAAACAATGGCAGAACACAATGACAAGATAGGACAGACAATTGGCGCTTTTCCACTGCATAGTACGGTACGGTACGGTTCAGTACAGCTCACTTTTGGGGGGGTTTCCACTGGGAACAGTACCTGGTACCTGGTCCTTTTTTTAGT
>JAUCNO010000710.1:7788115-7832976 GCA_032353835.1 Enteromius viviparus | reverse complement strand
TATATAAATAAATATATATATATATATATATATATATATATATATATATATACATGCACACAAACAAATATAACAACTCCGTTTTTAACAGTTCTCAGAAATACCATTTACCAAATAAACTCACTGTTTTTTTTGTTTTGTTTTTTACATTTTCAAAAAGCATGTTCTCTTTTCAACCTAGTCAAAATAACCCAATTTCAGTTTGTTTGAGATGAATTGATACATTGTGTTTCTGAGAATTGTTAAAAAGCTTTTGAAAATAAACTCTTTATTTATATATAGTATATAGAGTGTGTGTGTGTACAGTATAACCGCCTAAGCCACTGCTCAGCCTCATACAGCAAACTCTTAACAAGCCCACTCATCACAAAAAAGTTCCGCCAGATCTCTCAGTATTTACAAAATGTATTGATACTTACAGATTTGGGTAGGAGTTCTTAATTCTTGATGGGTTTTTAATTTAGCAAAAGTGAGTTCTCTGTATAGGGAAATGGATGACTAATAGCTGTCTCTCAGTCCCTTTTGATGACGTGTTGTTGGTTCAGGTAAAAGAGATTGTGGTTCCCAGAACTCTTGGTTTGATGCCAAGTATTTTGGAAAGCCTTGGCTGTTCATTTGCCTGCCAATGGATCACACTGAAGTAATTTAGTAATTTAAGGTTATTTATACCAAAATCTAGTAATGCGATGTATTAGTATTTTAATAATCGGCAGGTAGGGGTGTGTATTTGTGAGTGTGTACGGGACCTTTTGTTTTTTATCGTTTTCTGATTGCATGGAGACGTGTCACTTATTCATCACAAAGAACTAATGGCCAGACTCGACTTCTCTTCACTTTAAGCTGCAGTTCCAACTTGTTTATTAAAGTTTGATACAGAACGTATGCCAGGACATTCAGTGATACCGGGTCTGTCATTTTTAAGTGATTTGCAAGTGCCCTGTGTTTGCTTTTCAGGTTTTGCAGTTGCTCACGTTGCACAGCACAACCCCTCATCAGGCTCCTCCACCTCTCCCACTTCTAGTGGCCCTGCCGACTCTGTTACAGCCAGCAACGCGTCCACACACACCATCACACAGAGTCAAGCAGGTAACAAGCAAATCACATGTGCAACCTCTCTAATTTTGCTTAACCGCCCAATTTTACTACCAACTGAAAAACCAAAAGCCTTCATATGCGCTCTACAACAACACCCTGTTTTCACAGAAGCAGATTGCGCAATCCTTTTTTGACAGTAGATCAGATATAGATATAGATGTGATATCCAGGGTGCAAGATTAATTAGTTTGCCACACTTCTCAATGACAAATAGGTGTTTTACTCATTTTCTTTAATTAGAATAGTTTTTGCTGCTTGTGGTAAATATTTCTTGTTCTTTTTGTCCCCCTGTATCTTTTTCATGCATTATTAAAGACATGGAATCAGAACAGACTCTTTATGAAAAATTGCACTGTTATTAACATTTATGCTTTTGGCAGATGCTTTTATTTTAAGGCGACATATTGAATTCAAGGTGTACATGGGAATCGAACCCCTCGCTTACGCTTTAGATGTTACATCACCTACAACACTACTTTCATTCAGCGCTTGGCAAGTGTTAATTATGGATCCTGCCAATATCACAGTCTCACTTTTACAGTGTCCGTTTTATTGTCCCAGCCATATAAATGCAGATTACGAACTGCTGCTGCTGTTTTATAGCTATAGTACATTTATTTAGATTAAAGATCCTGTAAATATAAATTTTTTTACAATCCTTCAAATTCTAGAGAATAGGGAAGTTGGCTGCAGAGCTATAACAGTAATGATACTGAGAAACAATATCGCTCGAATTACCGTCAGAAATTAAAACGAGAAATTGTCAGTTAATCAGAGTTTACTCAGATTTAAACCAGCAGGTAACGTCACTGCAGTGTTTACTTAACATAATTTAATCGTCCATTGGTGTGGACACTAATATAGTATTCTTATATTCTTGTTGTGTTAAGAACATGTTTTTTTTACCATCAGCTGAAAAAAGCATCACAGCTCATACACACTAGTTATCTTTCAAGTGCATGTAATGATGAATGAATGTGTGAGTTTAAAAAATTTCATGTTGACATCATCCATTATGTCACTTGTCAGGCAGCCAGTTTTATCAAATTTAGCAAGACACGAGTTCCCTGGTAAGCTGTGGTCAAGTACTTGTTTAAATGGAAGACTGTTTAATGAATACCAGGTAAATATTCCTCCACAGGGCCTCTTAAGAATTGATTTCTGGGTAGAACAAGAGTCTCTGAGGGACTTTGTTCACTTGTAAAGACCTGTAGAGCTGCTCTATCTCTGCCTCCTACACTGCATCTGTCAGCAGATCGCTGGTGGTCAGGTGTGGTTTTGGAAGAACCTGAAAACTCACAAAATCTTCACACCACATGAGCCCTGGAGCCAATCTGGTGGCTGATTCTCTGAATAGAGCAGTGGAGCCTTGTGGCCTCTGTGAAGTCTCCTACAGATTTCTGTTTTGCGGTGGGGGCGTTTAACTAATATGGTCATGGGCTTTTTTCATTTCTTTCATTATGTATCTCAGTTCCTTCTATTCTCTGAATCACTGTGATTATCTCTTTTGAAATACGGTGACCTTTTGGGGTTGTCTGAGGTGAAACTGTCCATATCATTTAATATCCTTTTTTGGGGGAGGGGGACAAAGTCTTCTGAAGTCACTCAAGTTGTTTGAATAAGGCCACTGTGTCAAACACCCGAGTGCAGCAGAGTGAGCTGATCACATTCATTGTTAGTTAATGTATTGTGGGGCGTCACATCTTCGTAGAGGAGTTCTTAGAAACAGCAGCGGTAGCGGCACATGACGTATTGTTTTGAAGGTGTGGATTTGTGGTGAGACATCCATTTCTCCCTCGGCCTCTGTCATAACAGACATGTACCACATAGTGGTTTCGCGTATTCAACCTGCATAGTGTTAAAGTCAACAGGAAATCCAACTGACCCTTTTTATCTTCTTAAAGCACGCTGCCGGTCTTATAAAGTGCAACAGTAGGCTTCCAGCAGTAAAAACTTACAAACCTAGTTGCTAATCGATGCTAGAAAAAGCTAGCTGTTTGCGCTGTGTCAACTTATGTTTAAGATAACTTTGTTAAGCAGTTTAATTTGTTGTTAAATGAAAAAAAAGCTCATTTTCCAACTCCCCTAAAGATAAAAATTTGAGTTTTACAGTGTTTGATTTCTGGGTCTGGCGATAGCTCTTTAAGCTGTAGCTTAGCATAGATCATTGAATCTGATTAGACCGTTAGCATCTCTTATTTCGCTGTAATTTCAAGGAACTTTGCTGTGTAATAGCATTGTGCCTCTATTGTACGCCCGCAAAGTTGCATAATTATCATGCCAAAATGAGAGTATAGTTCCTAGATATATCAGCCTAAGAAGCCATTACTTTTCATTTTTACAGCGGTCTTAGTACACATTGTAACTACAAAAGTTTCAAGTTTTAAATAGAAAAAATTTTAAGAGCATGATGCTAACGGTCTAATAAGATTTAATTAACTATGCTAAGCTAAGCTAAAAGTGCTACCGCCAGACCCAGAGATCGGCTGAATGGATTCAAAAACGGTAAAAAAATAAAAATTTTAACTTTAGGGGAGTTGGGAAACGAGCCTATTGTCAAAAAAAGTGTTCCTTCAAAAATCATATTACCTATTATTATGCACAGAAAATTCCATCAATCAGTGAGTCTCACTTATATTTCTACATAGTGTGTAATTAGATAGTCATTCACAGACAGTGCTTCGTGTGTTTGTATTTCTTATCTTCAAATGAAAGTTTTTACTGTTGTGACTCACCTCGGATGGTTCATGACAGAAAACTCTTTTAAAAATCCCCATGGGAAAAATGTATCTGAAATTGGTTCTGCTGAAAAAGTGGGTCGACACTAATGTTGGCTACTCTATTGTGTGTGTGCTGTATGAGTTCACATACTAAAAAAAAAGTTTGTCTTTGTAGTACAAAATAATAAACATGCACCACTTCTCAAGTGTCTTGTCCCACCTTGCTTTACAGAAGTAAAATGGGTTGAGGGTTCAGGTTATTATCTTATTCCTCCTATTACCTCAACAGGTCAGGTAGCTAGGGAGTGCACAGTGAAACATTGTGTTTAAATCAAGCTGCCATCATATACCTGCTTTGTTGTTTTTCTGTGTAGTTATGAAATCGTGTGCTTTGCATGTTAAGCTAATTGAGAATATCCTTTGCTAGTAGGTTTTGCTCCATGTATGCATTTGTCAGTAAGAATGCGTTCTGATTTGTCCCTCTGTTCTCTAGTCAGGTCTGGCAGGGAAGGCCGAAGGTGCGTGTTTTCTCTGTCAGAGGATGACAGGCACGGTGGAGAGTGGGTTTAGAGCTCCGTGCACATGAAACAGGCATGTTTGTGTGACGTTTTTACATAGATTGACTATGCAAAGTGACCCCCACCTAGTTTCCAGTTACTTGCATTGTGCTACTAAAAACTAAAGCTTTGTGTGTGTGTGTGTGTGTGTGTGTGCGCATGCACTTGATAAACCTAAAATAATCCAACAGCTCAGGACATGATTGATCAAAATTAGCTAAATAATTTTTTTAATGTCTGTATCAAGTCAAAGTGTTGCGAATAAGCAAGAATAAAATTAGCTAAATTTAAGCTTTGGAATGCATTTATCTGAAGTGACTAGCATTTATCAGAAGTTATGCGTATTTATAAACGTGCATTATTGTAAAAAAAACTGTGAAACCTCACTCTAAACGTGCATGGTATTAGCAAGCGTGGGTTAGCTGATAAAATCCTCAGGCTTTGTGAGTTAATGCCAACCAAACATGAGAAAGCACAGTATCCTGTTTTTCTGCTTCACCCTTTTTTTTCTTCATCCTTTTGCTTCCATAGCTCTCTGCCTTTCCGGTTCCTCTATTTACATTCATACTCGTATTCTTGGCAAAGAGCTTCTTAATAAAGAGACTTTATACAAATCTGACTCACTGTCTCACATGTCTGATGCCCCTCCCACTTCCCTGCTAGGCCTAATCCATAAGCATTTGTAGCATGAATTCAGTTATCTACACACCTCACATTATTATGTACACACCTCACGTTGTCAGTTATTACCTTATCTATTATCATGCCTCCATGTCTATTAAAGGTTTTTGTTTACATAATATATGTGTGTACTGTGTGTTAGGGGTGGCACGGTTCATGAAAAAAAACAAAAAACGTTCGGTACGCTTGTCTCGGTTCGGTGCATGCATGCGTTGCACGGATAGACGGTTCATGACATGCGCAATGCAGCCTCATTCCCTGTATGTGAGGTCAGTGTGTTTCCCTTTCACACGAAAGAATTGAGGTGTCTACGGTGTGGAGTGAGTGCTGCAGGTCACAATACTGTTCTCGGTCACATCAGCACGAATGTGCGTCTGTGTCTTTCCCCTGTGTGCGCTGATGCTCTCATCCGTTGACATTTCGCCTTCCTACAGTTGCTTAAAAAAAGCGGGCTTTCCACACAAAAAAGTGCATGTGTCATTAGTATGAGAAAAAAATTCGGTTACAGCTCTGTCGGACGCGGGCCGGGCTCGTAAAGAAAAATGTGGCCCGATCCGCGCTCTATTACCTTTGAAGACAGCGCAAATAAAACATTAGATAGAACTGCTATATATCATATGCTGAAGTACATTTCTGGAGTGTTAAAGATTAAAAGAAAAAATAACAAGAACCGTACCGAACCGAAAACCGTGACCCTAAAACCACGATACAAACCGAACCGTGGATTTTGTGAACCGTGCCACCCCTACTATGTATATTTATTATGTGTATCTATAAACATGTACAATTTGTAAATGTATTTATATATAATATAAATTATATAAACATAAGTGTAAATATTTTTGTCAAATATATATATTTATTTAATTAAATATACATGGTATATATAATACATAAACATATTATGTAAACAAAAACTTTTTCCCTCCTTTTTTTTTTTTAAATATGGGATTAATTGCGATCATTTAACACCACTAACACACATATATATAAATGTATATCAGTCTGTCAATTTAGCATGTCTGTCTATCTATAAATCCATTTTTTCTTTCACTCCATATATCTGTTTATCTATCAATCTAGCCATCTGCCTGTCTTATCTGTCTACCTATCTATCTGTATCTAGTAGTGCTGGGCAATATAAACCGGTTAAAATTACGCACTGACCTTTCAGCTACTAAGCAAGAATTGAGAGTAGATCCGTGTAAAACCACTGTGTCAGCATGAGCAAGATCACTTTGCAAGATACTCAACATTTTCTAAGAAAATAATAATCCTTAATATAGAATTGGTGTGGGTTTTTATACAGATGTGTCTCCAAGGGGAACTGACGGTCTTCAGTTCAGTTGTTTTCTTTGAATCTTTCCTCCATGTAATGCATATTTATGTGCAGTGCTGCTTTGTTTACATCAGTAACCAAGGAAACATTCTATCGCTGCTGTTCCATTAGCGCCACCTGCTGTCAGAGAATGAATAGGAGTTTAATGCAGCCTGTCTGCTGTTTCTGTTTTGAGCAGATGTGTTATTTAACATAATAAGCTTAGGTCAAGCCATATTGTGTTTGTTTTAATTTTAGAAATTAAAAAGTGTTCATGCTAAGAGTGGGCTTGGCCATTTGTTAATTGGGGCTAGCTTCTGGTCTCATCTGTGTCTATTTTAAACTATGCAAAAACAACTCATTTTGCTGCTTGATATTAAAAAATGGTGTGTATTATCCTATTATTTGAATCCATTAACAGTTATGAACACACTGGTTAATAGTGCAAACAGTTTAACTCGTTACTTCCCTACAGCAGCTAATGATGCAGAAGTCTTACTCATAGGCTTATTTCTGCATTCAAGAAACCAATGGATACTGTATTATGTTTGTTTGTATTGTTTGTTTGTATCGTGATTAAAATGCAGTGGTTCTGCAACTTTCATGCAATTTGATTCATATGAAGGCTCAGTCAGGAAGAAAAGAAAACATGCTAAATCGTGAAACCAAAAGAATCCAGAAAGACAAGATACAGATTTTTGGTCAAACTGCCCAGCACTATTATCTTTCAATCTTTTCAAAACTGAAGCTCTCACATATCACACACACATTTGTCTTTGCACTCACATGCAACAAAGCTCCCATGCTCCTCTTCGACACTGTGTGCGATTCTTTCTTTGTCTGGTTTGTATGTTGAGTATGACTAGACCTTTCTGCGTGTTTGTAATTCCCGCCCCCTTGTCCATAAGTCATGTGCACAACTCACTGGCCCTGCTCTCCCTGTTTCAGGACTCGCCCTGGCACCTAGCCTCACCCCTGCACCGCAACCCACCATCTCCCTCCTGTCAGACAATGATGCCGAAACGCTGAGCGTGGACTCCCTGACCCTGCTTCCTCCCGCAGACCCTCCTCGCCTGCGTTCCTTCAGCACCCAGTCCTCCATCCAGGATGACTCCTCCGCAGACGGAGAAGAGACGGCGCCTGCTGGCCGAAAGGAAGACGACGACGCGGGGGTGAGGGACGCACAGTCTCAAGATGACAGGAAAGACATTTCCATTATTCCAGAGGAAGATGAGCCATCTTCCGAGTCTGGCCAATTGCTCAGTTCAGAAACAGAGGATTTAGTGCAGGTTCAGAGGGAGGAACCTGTGACTCAGCCCGAGACAGACTCTATAGGCGTCTCGGCTGACCAAGAGGACAACCCAGACCTGGAGGAGGAAACCGCAATAGACTGATACATCTAAAATGTACCAAGAAAATTAGGGCCAGCCTACTAAAGGAAGAACGCATGTGGATGTTGATTACTCAATGTGAGCATGACCGATTCTGGTTTTGCACAAGCTGTACTCAAGCTAGTAGGCACATGCTTTCATCTTTAGAGATTCAGGCCCTCAACTGTATCCGTGTGTATTTGCCGACAATGTCAACACAGCGGTTAGCACTACTTCTTCTTATATCAAGACCATGATGCATTTCAGAGGAAAAAGGCACTCTTAAAACAATGACATTATTGTTTATCGGCAGTGAGTGCTGCTTAAAGCACAGTGTTTGTTCTGTGTGGTGCGCGAGTTGATCTAGCTGTGTGACTGTTTTGTGATTGTGTGTGCGTGTGTGCGTGTGTGCGCTCAAATGGTTTTATGATACTGAGCAGATGGAGAGGAGGGGGCATGTTTGTATAAATCTGTATCTGATTGGGTTAGTGGGGAAAGCCCGCTTGATTTTACCAGTCTGAACACTGAGGAATGTACAAAGACTTCTGGGTCTATCCAGCGGTGCTCTTTTCTGAAGGTATATTTAGTTTTGGCTTCACTTTATCGTTTTGAAGAAGAAGAAAAAAACAAGCCCTTTTGTGTCTGTTGATTGTTAAAAAACCTGTATTAGCTTGAAGTGACTGGTTTTAATTCATCGCTGCGTTTAAGAGCATTCAACCCCATCAAGCTTTTTTGTACCAAAACTGCTGACTCACTTCATATAAGTCACGTTCTTTCGTCAGGTGAACAAACCTGATGTCACTGCCATACATACACGCATCTATTTTCTTTCTAAACGTTTTGAAATCTGGATGAATTTGCCGGTTTCTGTTCACATAGTTACTGCTTTATGTACCACTAAAGTGGTCTCTACCCTTTTTTTTTTAAAGCTGAGGCAACTTAACCGTATTTTTAGGTGCGTTTTAATGCTCTTTAACACTTTAATATTCTAGGTCATCAAGAGCTTGTGCTGGACACACGTAATCAAAGCTGGGTGTGATGTATTTGTGGTTTGGTTTTACTTTGGTGTGCAATAACAGTGATTCAAGACTCATTTATTTCACTTACAGATTCAAGTAGTCGGACTACCATTACTAATGGACTGAAATGGAAGATTATTATTTTTTTTCGGTTTATAGACTGCAGCGCATAGTGTGTGGAACCGTGACTGGACGCTTTTCTTACCAAAGAAAAGCACTCTATTGAAGCTTTATCGGCGGAGTTTGTAAAATATTACCTTTAAAGCAATACGATTGATTCTGCGTATATCAGTATTTTGAGGCAAAATTCATTGTCGAGAAGGGGACATCATAGTTTGTACACTGTGTAAAGATTTGTTTTGATCTAATGTTATCATTTATTTACCAACTGGAGCTAAGTCATGCAATAAATTATTCTGATGTACATTTTGGTTGTTGTTGTTTTTTTTATCGATGCGGCATTAAACCTCGCTCTGTTATAAAAATCGTTCCTCATGCTGTTTACAGGTAGGTATTCTCACAAAATGCATTTGCAAGTTTCCTGTTCTTGGGAAATATCAACAAGCCTAATTTGATTCCCAATAGTCGTTGTTTCCTAGAATAGGTGGGTTTCTCAGTGTTTGGGTCTTTTAATGATTAAGGGGAACTCTGTCTGGAGTCCAGTTCTGCTTGTTGTGATTGGTGAAAATAAAAAAAAACATGCACATCTTATTACTGCGATGACAAAGACACTGTGGGAGGGGACATTGCAAATGTAAAAATGACTTTATGAGGTGATAAGTTTGCTGCTTATTCAGAAGTTATTTCTCTAAGTCCATTTTCCAAGTATATTAAACACCCATAATATGGAAGGGTTTTTTTAATAGCCAGTGATGGATTTGTGTGATACTGAGAAAAATGTGATTTCTGTTTATTTTCTCTGAGTTTTCCCAGAGACTTAACATTACATTGACCTCCACTCTGAACTTCCTATGTTTGCTAAGGTTTTCACGATAAGTGAACGAAAAGTAACAGTGCATAATTCAAGGCTGGCAAGCAGATCTTCCTCGGCTAAAAATGAACACCGTGCAGTAGTCACAAATTGCTTTTAATTCGCTATATAGCTTTTCTGTGAAAAATCAGTCCTTGACGTCAATCTCAAAGTCGGTTTGGATAAAAGCATGTGTTACATGAACAAACGCGACCTTTATCTTCATTGTGGTTCCTCTGGTCTGAGAAACGGCTTGATGCGAAGCTTATTAAGAGCGTCTATAAATGCATGCACACAGACGGTCTCATGAGAGCGTGTTCTCTAGAGGTCTCGTTCCAGGAGCCTGTGCTGATGGTGTCTCATGCCTTCTGCTGAAAGATGTATCACAGGGTGTTATTTCTGAAGAACACACTCGCTAGCTTGTGGTTAGCATTATACGGCATTTACCTGAGAAGAGCCATATGACATGCCACAATACAGCACCCTGTATTACACTGTAAATAGATGAGATGGTGAGATTGCTGCAGGTGCTATGTTGCGAAGCCTTTACAATCATCCTCGTAGATGAGTAAATTTGAATGTTGCATGAAATAATAAAACATTTACGTCTGGCTGAAACTGACTTACTTTTTTTTGTTGTTTAATTGTTTTTTTCGCCAAAATAATGTCACAAGGGTGTTATTGCAGTACCGCCTTAAAACCCCTAGTGGCCCATAAACCCCTTATAGGGACATTACTGTACGAGTGCAAATGAAAAAATATTTTTTACTAATACTCAAACCATCTAAACCCCACCTGTTTGTGTATGGAAAAGGGGGCGAGGAGATGACAGAGCGGTGGTCTTTGTGTTCTGTTAGCGTGAAACAAGTTTATCTTTGTGAATCAGTGAATTGGAAGTCCTGCCCACATATTCTCAGTGAAGGCCATGGGGACCTTTTACCTTGATGTGGGACGGCAAGAGATGAGTGTTGTCATAGTAACCATTATGTGGGTAGCCCTATCACTTGCCTTCCTGGAATAAAGCTTTGTGGTCTAAAACATTGTCAATTTACAAAAACCACTCCCAGGGGGCTCCAGCATCAACTATTACTAGATTTAAAAAAAGTTACAGTTTGATCACGCTTGATGAGTTTCCAGGCCAACATGTATTTAGTAAGTAGGTTACAAAGACAGCTACTCTTCTTGTCACTTAAAAATCAACTAAACCTGTAGTATTCCCCACAAATGCTTCTATAAAACAGAACCAAAATACAAAAACTTATTTTTTTTTCACAGATATATATTTTGCATTATTACCAAAATACTTCATGCATGCAAAAATGAACTCTTTTCATTAAAAACTGTTGCTTTTTTTTATTATACTCTTAATAAAACGTATTAGCCTGCTATATACATTTTGAAATTATTTAATTTTAGCCTTTGAAGCTCCGCTCAGTTCAGCTTTTCTGCATGGATGAGGTTGAGGTTAAGCACTCAAAGCACACACCAGGGGCGTTTCTATGAGCAGATTACCCACACAGGCTTGTGTGTGTGTGTGTGTGTAAATATCAGTCATTTTGGAGGCAAGCGTTGTGGTTCCTGAAGGAAATACACGGCTCAGGAGTGTGTACACATGTATGTTTGTGTAAGTTGAGGCCAGATGCAGCGCAGATTAGGGGCTCTTCAGGGAAACACAACTGTCTCTTTTCCTGGAAGTGAGTATGCGCTTTCATGTGTATTAATCAGTACAGGCGAGCGAGGTAAGATAGGCCGATTAACCCTCTGTACCGCATCGACCAGTTCATGCAGTCAACCTCAGCGACCTATCTAACCTTATCAAACAAGGCTTCTCCGTTCAACTTTCTGAGTAAATTCTTTCCTGTGTAGCATGTGAATTAAATGTTGAAAGTTAATCGATAATCTGCGATTAAGAGAGCTGTGAAGGAAAAACCCTTGATAAATTAGCCACCCGGGCGCATCGGATGATTTCCCCCATCACTTCCACATTATAATAACACAACTTCATTAGAATGAGGAAGTTTTTTTTTTATCCCCCACAGATAAGCTTACTTGTATTTTAGACCTTTGACATTTTAATATACACTCTTTGGCTAATGATTGTTTATATCTCTACATACAGCCAAAAATCAGCTCCTTCTCATTGTTCTATCGAGTAGGATCTTCGAGAACTGGGTCTGACACTAAATAAAACGCAATCAGAGTGTTTCAACATCTTATCTGATGACTGAACAGAGCAGATCACTTCCTTCAGCTTCAAATGGAATTCCAAGCAGTGATCTAAAAGTTTACGTGAACCCCTGATGTTTTGTTCTTAGTCATTTTTCTGTGTAAGCCTGTCGGATGTGTCGCAGAGTTTTTATTGATACCGTGTACCAGTACGTCTCTGGAGATCACAGGCTCCTCCCCGTCACACTCCATCAGTCCTCGCAACCCACTTCATTTCTTGTAAATGTCTGTCTGAGCCATAAGCAGTTTACGGTCACCACAGCTCCTCCCCTCAACCACGCTATTACCTAGATTAATCAGCCTGGTTCAGCGCTAACTTCTGGCCTGAACTTCCTATAAGTCCCTGTCAGTTTGTCATTTCAGGAATACAGGTACACAAACTCTGTAATCTAGTAAAACACACCGTAGCTTTAACATGACCTGTCGAATTCTAAGAAAATAAGATATAGATCGTGAAACTTAGACAAGGGTGATGCTCAAATTGGAAACTTAGCATATTTAAGCATTTGAAATGTCATCTGGCTGTTGTTTTAAGTTCTGTTTTGTTGTATGTTGTGTGATCTAGGTTGTTTAGAAACAAAACTAATAAAAATGTATTATTATTTGTAGATATTTAAACATTTATTTGACTATAATTCAAATGTTTTCTATTTAAATTAGTATTTTTTAATTTGTTAACTAAGCCTTTTAGTCAAATCTAATAGTATAAAACAACTCCTATTGGATGACTAAAGCATTTCCATTTAAGTGTCCCGAGTGCATGAATCCCTCCCCCAAAAAATAAAGTAAAAAAAAATTGAGATGTTTTAAGTTGTTTACAAATATATTTATTATCTTTATAAAAAGTATTATCTTGAAATAAATCTTTCTGCATGGCAGAAATAGAATCAAAGGAACACAATATTCCTGTATAGTGTAAACATTCACAAACAATGTAAACTTTCATTGTGCAGTGTTCAAGACTGATATTCCAAAATGTGCTACAGTATGAGTCCTGCGTCCTAGAACAGAGCAGGGCCATGAGGAGTCCATCAAGTATCTCCAGAATATTCCAGCAGCGCTTTAATGCAAAGAGTCTCGTCTTCATAGCGGATGAGGGAAGGCATGGAGGAAGTCCTTGAGGATCGGGTGCACAGGAATGCGGTCGATGTCTTTTCCTCCACATGTTTGGATAATCCGTCTGCGGCACAGCTGCTGCAGGGACTGCACCGGTTCTTTCCTATAGGGCCTGGTGAGACCCTTCTTCGGGGAACTGCTGTAGTGCTCCAGCAGCTTGAAAAGACAGTCAAAAGATTGCTTGCTGCCCGTCAGATTGAATTTGAAATCCTTGAAGTTAATCCGGACACTGACAGGACCGTTATGTGCTGTGTAACTCAGTGTGAAGAAAACGTCAGTCTGACGACTGTCCCGGATCAGGTACGTTCCCACTGGCTCCTTCTTCAGCTTCTGATGCGCTTCCTCTACAGTCATGGGACCCCAATAGAAGCCACTCTCCTCTAGCATTGCGGTGGTCTTTGCGATGGTCTTGAATTCCCTGGCATAGTTGAAGGGCCTGAAATGTGTCTGGATAACCGCTGCCAGTTGGCCGGGCCTGGGCCTTTGGGATTGGGAGACCTCTGGGGAGGCTTCTGTCCTCGCTTGGGGTTCTTCTGTGCCTTGATTCCCATCCACTGAACTGTGCGCCACCATCCTACAGGAAAGACCAACCGGTGTGGTCTTCCATGCCGTACCACAGGAAGGTCATCTAGATGCGACTCATCTGTCTGTTGAAGAGCAAGCGAAGAGCAGAGTTAATCAGTGGCCTTTTCCAAATCTCCCCCAAATCAAATCAGTCACACGGTGTTCTGATAACCGCCACATGGTCAGCTATAAACTCGCTTGTTTCATGGCAACATAGATAGTGACGCAATCGGGATTCATTCGTAAAAAAATGACTAATCCTGTTCGCTTTATTATCAAAGCTTTATGCGTTTAAGTTTATTTTATAAAACTTTTATTTTAAAATAATGCTTAATAGAAGTGTATTTTTTATAAGTCTGTTTATTTCAACATCGCTGCCGTGTACAAAATGTTTAAAAATGCTAGTTTACTTGATAGGTGTTGTCGTGAGCGCTGCATTTTCACGTGAATAAACAAAACAAAAGTCCCACATTTAAACATTTCACTCGAAAGCAGTTCGTTAAACTGTAAACAGTTAACAGTAAAGTTAAGTTGCGTGTAAAACTAGAATCTTACCGGTTTAGCGAATGTGAACTCCAAGAGCAGTCAAACTATGCCTTTGACAAACTCTCGTCGCCGTTTCCAAAATCAGGTGTGTTTGAACTCCCATTGATTTATTCCACCGTTATATCTCGATAGAGATTTCCACAGCGCGCGACACAAACTCTCAGCGCGCTCGCGCTCCGCTCGCTCTAATGTCAGAATGAACTGACAGCGCTTTGAAACCACTACATATAGTGCGAACAAACCCGCCCATTTCTTAGAAGTTTTCACTTTCAGCTTCTTCTCTGAAATCAATTCAGGATTAGCCACTCCTCCCCCGAACATGATCATAGTAATTCGTCTTCTTTCACTTCTCTTTTAAAGTTTTACAGGTTTCCAAATAAAGTTCCTTTTTCTTTCTTTTTTTACCAAAGTGGGCCTATACCGAGAAAAATTGTCTGAATAAGCAATGAACAACTGGTCACATAAAAGCCACATAAATATCCTACTGTTATTCTGCGTTTTTTGTCTGATTCAGTGATATAATGCACACACAGCCTACATATATATATGTGTGTGTGTGTGTGTGTGTGTGTGTGTGTGTGTGTTTCTGATAAATTCAGAATTGCAGAACATCTGGAATAGTTACTATGTGTGTTTGGCAAATTTGTAAATAAACATTAAGAACATCTGAACTTTTATTTAATAAGGAATGCCTGGCCACAAGTCACTTCAATATATACAAATACACACACACAAATAAAAAATTCATAGATATATGAGTTCACCCATCTAGGGGTTAAACATGCTTCTTGCTTTATTGTTATTGTTGTGACTTATGCATGTCTGCATTTGTCCTGTTAATGAAGCACTGTTAGCTGTGAGATCAGTTCAGATCCACGGTGGATTTGATTTATGAAGCATTAGTCGTGAATGAAACTCACTTACATCCAATCAATCCACATCTGCAGACCATCCTTGAGTTTCATTTCTTACAAACCACGATAAATTTAAAGTTGCGTGACATCACGCAGTGTGCATACTAGCACTCAGACACGAACTGCACAACAGTTCTTCTTATTAAACAACATGGCATTTGTGGCAAAGTTATTAGAAAGAAGAAAAAAACCCTGCTTAAAAGAGTTGCATGCAATTTCAGGGGAGCCAAAAATGTATGGCCTGTATGAGCTTTTAGTCATTATGGCCCAGTCAATGAGATTTACATGTGAATAAGCCATCTCACCAAAGCCCATTTAACAAGAAGGATGACATCAGTGTACAACAAAATAGCTTTTGATTGAAAATGAACTCTTTTGACTCTGTGATTCGTTTAAATGATATCATTGTGAAACTGAAATTCCAGTCATGCAAATTAGAGGGTGTGTTTTCTTTACAATGAGATGTTTGCCTATCAGTTACTGATATACTTTCGTTTCTCGTATTTCTCAGAAAGGCACATATTTACAGTAGGAGGACAACTAGCGGAGAGTAACGTGCTTGCACTTCCACACACAAGGAAGAGAATCTAAACAAACAGGCATGTGTCGAATATCAGAGCTTTTCCCTGAAACAATCCTTTTTATCAGACGGAGGAACTGCTTGAACATGTTAGACGCATTTTTATTCAATGACATTTTGGCACGATGCCATCATCGTCTGAGTTCTTGCCTTCTCTAGGTTTCTCTGCAGATATTTAGGCTACAATCTGTGATGACAGGTCTATATATATACTTTTAAATAAATATTTTTATTTTAAATGCATAAACCCAAACAAGGACTGTGTTGTGTACGCAGCCACTTACAGATTCAAATAAAATCTGACTCAATCAGTCACCTCTCAAGTCACAGCACAGGAGAAATTCATAATATGCCTGCATCGTTACTATCAGTTTACATAATTACGTACTTGAGAATGATCCTTACCTTGTTCCTGAACGGCTGAAATGCATTATTTGCTATTCAAATACATCTGTCTGTTTAATCTTTGCTGCATACTCTAGTGCTTTACGGGAAAACGAAAGCGAAAGCAAAGTGACCTCCCATAGTAGCTATTGTCCATTAGATGGTGCTGTTTCTACTAAACTGTAATTGCTCTAGTCACCTTGTGCTATTTTTGGAAAACAGGGAACAGGCCTACTTCTTGAAATAGTCTTGAAATAATACAAAAATAGAAACTATAGTTGTTAAGTTGAGCTGAAGCTCACTTTCTTATTCATACCTACCTTAGAACTGTATCTGACCTCCTATCTCTGGAAATTGGCCACGTTATCACAAAACACTGCTGTAGTAATTTAGACATCAGATAAGGAAAATAAAGTCTGGTCAGTTTCATTTTTAACTTTTTTTTTTTTTAGGTCACGTGATCCAGAGGCCACATCACTAATTTCCAAACCACATAAACAAGCCTCCTGTGGTTTCCTTGAATAGTAGCCAATGTTTAGAAACGCGTCTACCCTTGCGTTTTTGTACGAAACCATTTGTTATCGTGACCCCATTTCAGTATTACGTTCTGCATCATTCTTGCACCTTAATGTTTTTCCCCCCCTGCACATTTTACATAGCGATTTACAAATGAACTTTATTAAACTAAAATTTCAGCTACTTAAAAATCCTAAAATAAATCATTGATAATAAACCTTATAACAAAATCAATAATGCAAATAATAATAATAATTGATAGTGATAGTAATGATGGTGTTCCGTGTAATGGGAATCAATCATTATGAAAACAAAAGTTTATGAAAACAACAAAAAATCCCTTGCATTCAGAAGTGTTCTTATCACGTGACCTGGCGTCAGTCGCGAGACACTGATGCTTTCACGAAAACTGCGTCTTTTCTGTAAGTGCTGTTGAATGAAAAGGCGTTGCAGGTCACAGGTGTATTGTTACATAACCAGAAGGCAGATTTTTGAACAGATGCTTTCCGATCAATCTTATCTCAAATACTATAAATGTATTTGTGTAACATTGCGCTTTAATAAATTTGTACAACTATATACTATTTGAACAATACAATGGCGGTATTTAACATATCTTATGTTCCACTGATAATGTTTATTTATTTATTTATGTATGACCACTATCCCTTAAGGTTTTTTCCTCCAAGGAAGTTTGTACCTTTACAGTCATTAATCACGTGGGTATATTTTGTCTTAAAGCTTTTGTGTGTCTGTATCGAATTTCCTTTTATTGCAGTTTAGCAAACTCCTCCTGTTTGTCCTGTCATTCCCATTTAAGTTCAGTTTCAGCATCCTGAGCGCCGGAGTTGAGCATTTCTTCATCACTGTTAATGCAACTCTAGCGCCATCTTCTGGATCGATACCATCTACCTCTATCACACCAGTGATGGGCTCGTTACTAAAAAAAATATGATTTGATACTAGTCACCTTTAAAAGTAAGATTAGTACTTTATTTATTCATTTCTGGCAACACTAATTAGTTACACTATAGTTACGTTACTTTTCCTTAATGCCCTCACATAAGTTGTAATTGAGTGTCTTTCTACAAAATTCTACTTAAATGCAATAACAATATATTTCTGCCTCATCATTTCACCAAAGTCCACATTGTATTGCTGTCATTGTAATGTTGTGTTGCTCATTTATTTTTTTTATTTACCATATGATTGCATTTCATGATGTATTTTATCAAAAGAAATCCCATATGTTTGTAAGATCTAATTATAGTAAAATAATTGAAATTGGGATGTGGGTGGGCAAGTCATGAAATGGCACACGACTTTCATAATGTCACAACTTACACATTGATCTATTCTCCTAACAAATTTCATGTCAATATTTCCATCCACTGTATGTAATATTTTCCATATTCAAAGCTTTGTTGATGCACTGCTGACTTCATGTAAATTATTAAAATAAATGTAGTAATTATTATATTGTTTAGCGAGGACTGAGGCATTACAATAACTTAAAAGCTGTTTTATGGATGCTAACTGTATTATTATTACACAAATCTTATTAGGAATTAGTTACATGACTAGTTGCTGTAAAAAGTAGTATTGTTAGATGCTAAACATTATTGATTAACACATACTTTAACATGGAAAAAGCAAATAATGTTGCTAAAAATGACCAGCGTAAGTGGATTTGGGCTGTTTTATCACATCATCATTTGTCAAGGATCATTACACATATTAAAGCAGATGGCATTATATCAAGTTTAAAAAGCTCTGCACATTATGAGAAAAAGGTGGAAAAAAAAGAAGACAATTTACATTTGCAGAGTGACTTAAATAAACTTTCAGCAACAGCTTTTCATATTTGCTTCAGTTCCCTCTTAAAATTCAAGTCTTATCATGTGTGAAGCTGTTATCAGGAAAGAAAGGCTGTTTTTTTCGAAGACCCCTTTGTCTTGAATGTTAAGATAGCTAACGTTTAATTTAGGTTAAGTCCCATTCAGACACATTCACCGGTCGGCAGTTCATGTGACTCTTCTGGCTTACAAACGAGGCAAGTTTATTTAGCGCATTTCATAATGGTAATAATTGTCTAAATGAATTAAAGTAATCATAACAGATGTCTAAGAAGAAAAAGATTAAAAAAGGGGGAAATCGATAAGAATAGCTACGTTAGATGATACAGAGCCACCAGAAGGACTATTATAGTCTATTAAATAAAGATAAAAGCATGCAAAAAAATATTGTATTTAAGTATAAGATCGACACAAACGTGCAATGGTTTGTAGAAAGAAAAAGACCATTTAATCACAATATCAGGCATATGAGCATTGCACAATGTTGATTTCTTTTCGTTATATATCAGTATATTATATTTACTTCTAGGTAAAAAGAAAGTCAAATAAATTAAATAAATCAAACGCTATTTGATTATTATTTGCGTCGGAACTGGAAATCTCCCTTGAGTTCACTCGACGGAATTTCAGTGACGGACCATCAACAATACGAACGTTACAGTCTACTCCTATCATAAACCGGTTTTCAGTTAGTTTAGCAAGACTCACAACTGGACTGTTACCTCTGGGGCTATTTTCTCATGATTTAGTGTAAATATTTTACATTTTTTGGGAGCATGCCAGCGTCGGTTATCGCACATAGTAGAGTTAACTTGCACGTCGTCCGTTACAAGATAAGAACACCTCCTCAGAAGTCCCTGCCCTTTAAATCAAACAAGGTAACTTTTGTAAATACCTAAATAACAATGGCAACATAGGGTAGTATGCCATAGCGTTTGTTCACGGTAAAATTGCGAATTAAATCGATGTGAGTTTTGCCCGGAGCGTGTGGTTTCCATAGAAACGACCCGAATTCACGTTCAATTCGTTTGAAGGGCACGAGCACAACAGAACTGTCCTCGCTACATGCCTGGATGCTTCTAAGCAAACTACATGTTATTTTTGTTTAAAACTTTGCGTTATGTGTACTCTATGCGTGCAAGTATTTTTATTCCCAGACCTTTAATTGTGCTTTTTGCTCATACAGGAGTGTATCTTTCGGACTTTATAGCACACCATCATGGTGCTGAAGATCTTCTTCCCCCAGTGCTGTAACACAGCCGACAGCGGTCTGCTGGTGGGGCGCTGGATCCCAGGTCACAATTCTGCTGTGGTACTGGCTGTCATTCACTACCCTTTCATACCGGGTCAGGTGAAGAAGTACTTGAGTGAGCTTCAGAACCAGACTCAGGTGGATCTGACCGTCCTGGGCTCCTGGAGCATGCCCAAAGAAGGCCAAGAAGGAATGGACAGCTTCCTTAAAGACCTGAGTACCATCTTTCCTCAGAAATGCTGGCTGCAGTTGAGCCGTGAGATTGGAAAAATAGGCTTTACTTGTCAGGTGGTCCAAAACAATAAGGGGGAACTTCTGCAAGACCAGGAGCAGAAGAACGACAATGATAAGATTATCTTCGTTCATTACGACCAGAGGAAGGTTATGCTGTCCCAGCTTCACCCGGTGCAGGATGTGGGCCAGAAGTCTGATGTTGATCCCTCAGAGCTGCGCTTGGTCTTCCAGACAGTTGCTCAAAGTCAGCCTCTCTTTTTCCTGGACAAATATGACGACGGGCCTCTCAAACTCGCACACTGGCAGTCTGAAGGCAGGGAGGCTAGTATTATTGCAGAGCTTTTAAAGCAAGCTTCTGTTCCGGTCTGCATCTTCCTCACATGGCTGCTGTCTGTCTGGCACTGGTTGTGCAGCTTCAGGTGAGTTGATGCATCTCGGCTTAAACCTGCTGTTGAAACTGAAGAGTGGTGATGAAAATTCATATTCAGATATTTTGGTATTTTACAGGATTTTACATTTGCGTCCCGTGCTGTTCATCTCAAGCAAGCTGTCCACCTGCGTTCAAACGGGATACAGAGCAGTTCATTTCAAGACTGTTTTCTCTCCCCAAAAAGCTGCCACACACATGGAATTCATGAGGTACAGTACTTGGGTCAGTGACATACGAGAGCATCATTGATACAAAAAGTTCATGTTTAAAATACATGTGCCAGCTTCTTAGATATATGCTCTTTAAATTCATGCTGGCTTATATATATATTTATTTATATTATTATTATTTTTACCAATATTATGAGTTAATAATTGCTAAATATCTCAACCTTGCAATATTTAACAATATTAATTTTTCTAAAAAATGTCCTTATTAGAATTTACAATTTACATTTACACACTAAACATGTATTTTAAAAA
This sequence comes from Enteromius viviparus, assembly GCA_032353835.1. Classification (NCBI taxonomy): domain Eukaryota; kingdom Metazoa; phylum Chordata; class Actinopteri; order Cypriniformes; family Cyprinidae; genus Enteromius; species Enteromius viviparus. The sequence goes on along the minus strand of JAUCNO010000710.1, from coordinate 7,812,146 downwards.
AAAAAAACTGAGCATTGTCATTGATGCCTGTATCCTGTTGCTCTTTTTTAATTTAAAAGATCGTATTCTCACACACTTGTTTTTTGATCCTCTGCAGAAAGGCAAACATTTTTGTGTCCTTTCTTGTGGACATAGCCCTTGGTTTGCTGCTTATCTCATGGCTATATAGGGAGAATCGTATCAGCAAATTAGCAGATACTTTGGTACCTGTGGCCGATGTAAGTATGACACATATCACATCACATTTGTGGAAAGGTTTGGGATCGGTACAATTTACTGTTAATATTTTTGAAAGTCTTGCATGCTTGATAAAGCTGCATTTATTTGATAAATAACAATACGATTACTGTTTGCTATTGTAAAATAAAATAAAGTCATTTATTTAAAAAGTATTTGTTCATGTGCTGGTAAAGCTGAATAATCTTTAGTTTCACCTGACCCTTCAGGGGGTCATAATAATAGGGTCTAACATAATAAAAAAAACATTAATTTGTTAAAAAAAAAAGTTATCTGTTTTTGCGAATAAACTCTTTATATATCAATGGGTAGACAGATGTGTTTTTGATAGTTGAGGTTTTTCTGACAGCGTGTGGCTAAAGAGCTGCAGGAGCTGTTAGAATGGCTGATGGGAGCTCCTGCTGGACTGAAGATGAACAGAGCTCTGGACCAGGTGTTGGGGAGATTCTTTCTCTACCACATTCATCTGTGGATCAGTAAGTAGATCTTCAGTTCAAGTGTTCTCATCGTGTTCCATGCTATGAATGAATCACATCTGTGTTTTATGATTGCGTCCCCAGGTTATATCCACCTGATGTCTCCTTTCATTGAGAGGATCCTGTGGTATGTTGGACTCTCAGCCTGCTTGGGATTGACCTTTGCTCTTTCCATACTCTCCGACATTGTGGCCCTCCTCACTTTCCACATCTACTGTTTTTATGTGTATGGGGCAAGGTGAGGTTCGGTTTTGTCATGTTTGAGCACTCCCTGTAGAGGGCAGTGTCAAGCTTTATATTTGCACCTCTTAAAGGGATAGTTCATCCAGAAATAAATATTCTGTACTCAGTCACTTTACATTGTCATTCCAAACCTGTATGACTTTCAGTATTCATAAAATGTTCATTAAATGCTGTTTAATGTATTATACAAGTAGATCGGAACCATAGTCTACTAAGGTCACCATTCCCTTTCATTGTATGAAATAAAATAGACATGAGAGAACATAAACCCTGACAGAATTTTAGGCGTCCTATCTCTTTAAGATTCTATCTCGTATTCTATCTCCGTCTTTTATTTACATATTAACCTTGACACAAGATTCTGGGGCTTTTAATCTTTTCTGAGAATCGCAGTGCAGTTTCTTTGTTTGTGAAGTGCACTTTCCTATCTGTGCTGTCAGACTCTACTGTCTGAAGATCTATGGTCTCTCCTCGCTGTGGCGGCTCTTCAGGGGAAAGAAATGGAATGTATTGAGGCAGAGGGTAGACTCGTGCTCATACGACCTGGACCAGGTACATTTTCTGCACCACAACTAGCTATTTAGCACATCCCTACAGAACACATCTAATACGGCTCTGTTTCCTTTGCAGTTGTTCATTGGGACTTTGCTCTTTACGATTCTGCTGTTCCTGTTTCCCACCATTGCCCTGTATTACCTCGTCTTTACTCTGGTGAGTGTATTTTCACACTTTTCACATCTCACATTTTTTAAATGTAATAAAAAATCAGTCCAGAATCCAGCTGCATTCCCCTGTTGACCACAAAACCAGTCATAAGGGCCATCATAAGGGCCAATTTAAAACTGGAAAACAGAGTAAAAGAACCTGGGGAGCTGCAAATAAAATAAACTTTCCACTGATGCATGGTTTGTTAGGATATGACCATATTTGACTGAGATATAACTATTTAAAAAATCGCCTTTATAGTCCAAATATTACTAATTAAAAATTAGGTTTTGATATATTTATGATAGGACATTTACAAAATATCTTCACAGAACATAATCTGTACCCAATATCCTAATGAAAAGAATTCTTAATTTTTTTATTACAAATATACCCATGCTACTTATGACTTCTTTTGTTGTCCAGGGTCACATATGATTGTTTTGTATTTTTTGATTGTCTTTATGAGTTCATTCAGAATATTAAGTCATTATATAGTTATTATCATGTTTTTGCTTTTGATTATTTTATTGTTTGTAATGGACTCTATATACTACTGTTCAGAGGTTCGGTGTCTGTGTGATTTTATTATTTTGTTTTAATTGTTAATTATATAAAAGTCTTTTTTACTTACTATCACTGCATTTATCAGAACAAAAATGCAATAAAAACAGGAATATTGCTAAATATTATTACAATTTAAAACAACTTTTCTAATGTAATTTAATATAATTTAGTATATCTTTATGTGATGGCAAAGCTGAATTCTCGTTAGTCATTACGTTATCACATGACCCTTTAAAAATCGTTCTAATATGTTGATTTGCAAGAAACTATTTTTTAACCATTCTTAAAAACCAAAGCGTATGATAACATATCTTAATTCTGTGTTTCTAGCTGCGTCTGGTGGTGGTGCTGTTTCAGGGAGTGATTCGTCTTAGTATGGACTTCATTAACTCCTTCCCCCTGTTTGCCATCGGCCTACGTATCTGCAGACCATACAGATTGGCAGGTGAGCCATACTGTACCACAGTGAAGAAATCAACTAAAAATTACATTTTGTACATTTAGTAACTTTCTCTCCTTACATAACACTTGAATATAGAGATGAAACTATGGATGAAAGTACGTCTGGCTCATGTACTGACCTTCTGTGTATTTGTACTGATAAGTGCTTTATGAATCTCTTTGTTTTCCAGACGGCGTTAAATTCAATGTGCTTTGTCAGGAGGCGGGAACTCCTCTTCACCTGATGATGGAGGTAAGGTTGATTGTTGTTAAAACAGCTTGTCGACCCATAGTTTATTTATGCTTGGCTTTCATTTGTGGTTTGGGTTTGACCTGTTGATTTTGTGGGATGGATATGAGGGTTATTTAAAAGCTTTGTTTGGCTCAGAGTACAGTGCAAACACTGGACATTCTTTACTTGTCTCTGTCCCAGATGAGCAAACATGAATGAAAAATGTTTTTTCTTTTCTCCTTCTTCAGATCAACCCTCTGAAATGTAGCTCTGTACTGCAGTGTTACCGAACGCCCACTTATAGCTGTTACCCGAAGGATTCCTGGGCCGCACTGTGCAAGAAGCTGTTTGTAGGAGAACTCATTTACCCCTGGAAGCAGAAGACTGCCAAGACCGACTAACTGTGGGACCTGACGCCAGACACATGAACACTGGGAGAACGTTGCTCTATTGGCCAGTGGCGCTCAAAATAGTCCTACTTGGGTTTTTAACAGAAGTTTATATCCCTTCATTGTAGATTTAAATCATGGTATTTCCTGAGTAGAATCTTTGATTGAAACTGTGATTAATATTTGTATTTATTTTAAAACTACTTTTTATAACACTGAATATGTACCATTTTAAAAAAGAGTATTACTTATATTGTACCTTTGATAATTAAAACTTGTTGCTCAATCATTATCATAATTTAACGAAGATCATTTGATCACTGTTGAGGCCTCCTCAGTTTTTTTTGCTGACTCTCACGATGGTCAGTTAGAAAGGGAATGACTAATAAAAACGAGCTATAATTAAAAAATCTAGCAGACTAATGTGTACTGGCTCTAATACTGGCTTTAATACAGATTACAGTAAATTGTTTGACCATGAACCACTTGTGTCAGTGTTGCCAAATTGTTGTTTTGTAGCTATTATTATTATTATTATTATTAATAATGTAAATTATTTAATCATGATTTTTATAAATGCAGTTGATCCTGATCAAAATATGCATTTGTACTGTTAATTTTCAACTTTAAACATACCTCAATAAAGTTTATTTAATACCTTATTGTTGACTGCGGTATCATTGTACATCTTGTTTCGACTATAAACAGTTGCTGTTTAAAGTTTACTGATTTTCTGAAACGTGCTCGTATAACTAGTCTTGCATCTTTGTTCGGGAGAACGGCTTATGAAGAATGTGCTCGGACTGGACAGAGAACACAACACAGCAATAACAGGCTTCTGGCTATTCAGTGAAAATACAAAACACATGGAAAACACCTGAGCTGGGGATTCACCTTCATGTTTTTAAGGGCAAATACCCTTGTGTATATCTGACACAAAGATGAGAAGTCAACAAGAAAAATATAGAACATAAAGACTTCTATAGTGGAGAATGGTATCTGTTTTATTATAACTATATAATATATAATTTATTGTTAGTATGTTTGTTTTACAGTGTAGACAGTTATGATTGATAATGTGTTATGAGTTCTCCATATGTGACTGTAAAAATGGAAATTGACAGAATTCTATTCAAAAAAGCTGTCTCATATCTCATCTTAGGAGAACAAGCACTATTATGTATGTACTGGGGGAGAGCGTTTATGTTTTTTAATGGCTGGTATAGAACTTGAAGCGGGGTCCAGATGTCCCCTTGTCTCCCTTGAGACCCTTGTGTAGCTGTAATCTCGATGGGCAGACACAAAGACTTCATACAGCAATTTGCATTTTAATCTATTCAGGGGGAGGGGGATTATCTTCTTTTGATCCCTGAAAGTGAAGAGACCCCTGGCTTGTCCCCAACACATTTACCCTCCTGCATCTGCCACAAAACCAGCAACCGGTAATATAAGTACTGGAAACAGAAGGGGAAAGCTATAGATATTTTAAACATAGTTTTTAAAAGAACAGTTTACACAAAAATCCTTATTTAGTCACCTAGTGTGCAGAATATTGGGTACTGCCAGCTACAGTCGCCATTCACAGCATGAACATATTTCATACGGTGGAAGTGAAAGGTGACTGAGGCTGTCATTTAGCCTAGCATTTTCTTTTGTTCTAGTGTTCCATGGAATAAAGAAAGGATTGGAATAAAAAAGGTTCCACGTCTTTCTAATACAAAATATTTCAGAACAGACAGACATTATTAATTTTATTTACTTTAATTATAAATAAATGTTTTTTTATCTATTTATATCAATATGTTAATTATTCTTTCAAAACAGAATAAAAATATTTAATTATGCTTTATAATAATTTAGTAACATTGTTTATTTATATGTTTATATGTATTTATTATAATTTAAGTGTGTTATTACTTTTGTATAAATATTTCAATTATTATTTATATTAAATTGAACATAAATACTTATAATAATTTAAGTGTATTCGTTTTACACATATTTTTATTATTCTTTATATTAAATACCTTATCAGTATCTTCAACTTATTTATTTATTTGTTTGTTTTTGTCCCTGTTTGTGATTTTATATTGTGTGTATTGATATGAATGTAGCTACGTAAAAATAACTACGTGTGTGTGTGTGTAGGGGGATGTACAGGCAGTCAGAGCGCAGAGGTGAAAGCTCAGCGTGACAGTGTGTGTGATGTCTCCTGTGTGAGAGAACATGGGATATATTTGGATATCCGAGAGCATTTACAGCACAAGCAATAATATCCAGCGGCTCGGATTATCGTTAAATAATCCCTCACCTCCCGCGCCTCGCCCCAGAGCCGCCTAATAACGCGCGCAGATGCCGAGACGAGACGCGTGAACCTTCAGCAATCTTTGTAATTCATAGGAAAACAGAAAAGGAGCCATGATTTCTGCCAGACGCGCTAGCATCGGCTGCTCAAGCTAACTCAAGCGCGACTGGGGATATCCATCTTAATTTCGTCAGCCCAACGTTTCTGTGCCACATTTCAACAGGGATGCATTGTAATCGTGAGGAGTTTCTGCTTTACTAAAGAATTATGGCATAAAATCAGTGTCGTGCGTCTGCTGTTGACTCGCTAAGCTCAAAGCTAGTAGCGTTAGCCGATGATGCTGTGTTAGTACATCTGCACAACGGCTCGTCTTAATTGTGTTTTAATTAGTTTAAACCATTACAAATATACATTCTTATTAGTAATATTGTTTTAACAGTGCAGGTGGTTACTAAATAAAATTGTAATGATATAATTTCTTTGTGCTGACAGTTTGGCAGGCGCATGCTAACAATGCACTAGCTCGATAGCTCTATTGATTTTCTATCATAGCAATAACTTGCCATGATGACGTGAATGCGTTTTTACGTGTGCTCTTTTCATTTACTATCATTATCGGTGATTTGCGATTTGTGAAGAAATGTAAACAGCCCAGCTGTTCAGTTTGCCAGCCATTGTACACAGATATTGTTTTAAGACTGGAATAGTGAACACGACTGGACATTTTAAAGACTCTGGACTGGAAGGGAGGGAAATGGTTTGATTTGGTCTGTCTGCAGATTTGGCCTTTCAAAGATAGACCTGACCCAAGAGACTCATAGACCCCCAGAGCTCTGGAGGAATCAAGAGAGGGACACGCACAGTTGTCTCCTATTCTTTACTCTGGCTCTGATGTGAGCAATCATGGGCACCCAGGGCAGCCCTGTGAAGAGCTACGACTACCTGCTCAAGTTCCTCCTTGTGGGAGACAGCGACGTGGGCAAAGGAGAGATCCTGGACAGCCTTCAAGATGGATCTGCTGAGTCTCCATATGCCTACAGCAGCGGTGAGTTAGTAAACACTTCCCACTCATCTTCACGCAGACTGCGAGTAACACATCCTTCAGCCAGAGCAATCCCACTCTGTGAGCCATTCATATTATTGTGTTTTTAACCGGTTTACAAGCTAACATGGTCAGTATTGTTTTTTAAAAATATGTTGAGTCATTCTGCAGGTGCCATATTGTTGCTCTCAGTGACTTACAGGAGGTGGAAGCACGGTTTATTGTTCTCTTTATCTTATGCAGGATTGTGTAATGTTCACTTTTGCCAATTTAGATTGTTACTTGAAAAGCTGCGCTTTTTTTCTGCTCAGCGGTTGTATGACATACACGTCATGTTTGTTAGAAGAGATCTGGTTATCGGTTTGAACAGTATTTTATTTTTTAACCAATATTCAGTTTGATTGGTTGTTGGTCCACAAATAAGTAGCACAGCAGTATTTAATAGCTACTCATTCATTTTCAATCAGTGGTTTGTGCAAATCAATTTTGAATAAATATAACATCACAAATAAATCCGCTGTTATTAGAATAAAATATTCATTATGCATATGAATGTTGTAGTGCAACGATCAGTAAGTTATTCAATGAATAAATCATTAAAATTAGTTTGTGTATTGGACACTTAAACATATAATAATTAGATTAACCCATATTGTTTTTATGACTGATAGGTGCCCAATTAACAATACCATGTCTTGCTTGAGAATAAATGACTGTTGAGTAATAATTCAGTTATGATGATGTTATTCAGTGCTCCCTTAATCAAATGTTTCCTTATTTTCTGTAGGTAATATAAAAAGCCTGAAATTAATATCAATCAAATGCATATGTCATAAGGCACTATCAAATATAACGTTCATTAGTGTTTTGCGTAAAGTCAGCACTAGTTAGTCACTCTTTTATGTATTAGTCAGGACCGTACAAGATGTTTTTGGTAAGTGCTCCAGTGCAGAGGTCTCCCTCAGGATACGAGACACACAAAGTAAATATAACTAAGAAGTGTGAAGTGTGTTTAAATGTGTGTTTTCTTTGAACAGGTCAGTACAGCACACCGTCAAGACCGGTTAAGCACAAGCTTCTTTTGATTTGATTTCTTTCATAGCTTTCCATTTGCTGTAATGAGATCATCCACGCTCTGTCATTAGGCTGAAGCCAGTGAGGTGAAAGACCAATTATAGGCCGATATGCCTTTCATATCCAAATGAGCCTCAGGTGTGCAGGCCTACAGAAGCTGGGTTGCTCTTGTTCTGTCCCTTTTCATACATATGGGCTGCTGTTTATCTAGTTGGTTGAAGCTATTAGGGAACAGTGTGTGTTTTATGGCTGTGAGAGATCCCGCAGTGATGGCTCTTCTCTGAGATCTCTTGGGGAAGCTTGCTGGTCCAGCTTCAAACGAGTTGCCTTGTACCATCACTCAAAATCAACACAGATGGCTCCGCGAGCTGTCCGTGGATTCAGCGATGGTGAATTACGCTGCAGGCATGTATATTTCCCTGAGGGACATGCCGTCCTGACATGCTCAGATGGGTTAAACTTTGAAAGGCTTTTTTTTTTATGAATTATACATGGGGTGTGTAGAGGAATCGGCAGTTTGCAATGTGGAATACTAAAGACTGATGAATAGAAATGCTACATTTTTTTTTTGCATTAAAACTGGTTTTAGATTTATTTTAAATATTAGATTTGCTTTTCAATTTTTTTTGTTAAGGATCTAGACTGGCAACCTCAAAGGTCACTGGCATTTAACCTCACTTTGCCCTTAAGGGGACTGTCCCTAAAATAGGTACTGTAACTTGCTTTAGATAAATGCATCTGCTAGATTACAAATTACATTTTGGGGTTCTTCAGTTCAGAGAAGGCACGTTAAACTGCCTTATTCAGTAGTTTATATTGTGCAGTTTGTATTCATATCAATTGGGTCTTTGGTTGTTTACACTGATCGATCTGTCTTTGAGTGGACATCTGTAAATATTTAGAGGCTAAAGTTGCAGATGCAGGCATCTTTGGCTGCTAGTGTTCGGCAGACGAATTTGGCACAGACAAGCAAAGCGGTAACAACAAGACTAGAGACTGTATTTTTTCTTATTTATCGGATCTGGTTGAGTCACTGACGGTCAGGAAACAGCAGTGCAAGTGAAGTAAATGTAAATTGCAGCAAACTATATAATTGTGTGTTGTTAGAACAGCATAATAAATGGGCATGTTGACCTTTGAAAAGGCGGAGATTAATGTGCTTTTCCATATCCTCTTTGCTTTGTTTGTTTAAAAAGGTTTCATGGTCCTGCCTGCAATAATTAAAGTCATCAAAGAGACAATTAGAAACCAGAATTTACGTTTTTTCTTTTAAGGTTATGTCATGTTGATCATTAAGTATGTTAATGGATTTTTGTGGTTCGTAATTATTTTCGGTAGCCATTTGGTGTCCATTACTAAGAATGGGTCATGACTGCAAACATTTAGGGATAGGTTAATTCTGCCAAAAGTGAAAGTCTTCATTTACTTATCTTTATGACATTCCAGACCTGTATGACTTTCTGTTATCTGGCACGTAAAAAACATTTTGCGAATCTGTTTTTTGGGGGGTTTTTTCATACAGTGGAAGATAACACTCAGATTATCTTTTTTTTTTTCTTTGTCCAGAATAAAAGTCATACAGGTATGGAGCAACACGAAGAACAAATGATTTTGTAGGTCTGCCCTAGTCCTAGTACAAAACCACTGCTATAGATTCCCCTTGTTGTAGTTAGAGTGAAAGTCTATACTCTTAGGCCCAATCCCAATTCTATTTTCTGAAATAGAGGGGGAAGGGTTAAATATTTTCCCCTAAGAAATGGGACACCACTACTACACTGTTATACGTCATCATCCATTGTCACTAGCTCCTAATGTTACGGCAGAGGACATGCGCCGATGTAAGCACCTTTCATTTACATGTGCACATATGGCGTAAGCTAAACAAAACAATGCGTTACCGGGTATATGGCATAAAAATATATTTCCTAATATTGTGCAATCGATGCTATCTGCTAGCAAACTTCAGCGAATTTTTTTTTTTTTTTTCAAAACGTTTCTTTACAGAACATCACCGTAAACACAAACACAAGACTGATTGTAATATACATATAGGGAAAAATTGTCATAAAAATCCTTAATAATGGCAAAGATTACTTACATTTATGGGTCTGTTTGCCCAAATGAGCAGCCATGTTGGAAATTTCTCTTTTAGCCCTTCATTTGAAGTGAGGTGCCGAAAAATCTTAGTTTGAACGCGCCAAACGGAGGGGTAGGGGAAAGTGTAGGGGTAAGGGGTAAAATTGGGATTGGGCCTTAGTCTTGCAACTAAACCTTAGAGTTATTTTAAGCAAAACCTTTCAAAAAAGACATCATTATGGCACTGCTCTCATTGGGCCTCATTTATGAAACAATTTTTGTGTGAAGCCATTTTGATGTGAACTTTACAATTCATCAAAATGTTAGTCAGAAAGAAAGAAATGTACACCTGCTCCCTACAAGGTGTAAAGGTTGTGTGAAACGTTCTGTGTTCTTTTGGCAAACTCATGACTCTTACTTTTAAAGTTCCTTTGCTGTTGCTCTCTTTTTTAGTAAATTTTTTTCAGGTTAAGATAACTGTAAAATGCTGTCGCCGATCTATCATGCAGTGTGAACACATGAGCAAATAATCTGTGACTTTAAAAAAATATCTGTGACACGACTACTTTGTAAATCATGCAGTCTGAACTCTGCATAAAGCTAGTGCGTCGAGTCCAAACCAAAGCTCGTCAGCCACAGGTCAGCAGCCTGTACTGTCCTTTATTAACTGGTGACAATGCAGAAATGCTTCTCTTTGTCAAGACAAACTTGCCTTAAATATTCAAGTAATAGTATTTAGTACTAGCATTGTTATTTCTAGCCGTTTTAAGAGACTGCACTCTTTGTTATTGTCATGTAATTAATTCCATAAGAATACTCATTGAGGAAAGTTAGTTTAGTTTTAGCTGAGTTATTGTTAGTAAGTTGTTAGATATATGTTTCTACATTTCAAGATGCAGAGCACTTAATTTTTTTTCTTGTTTATTTTTGTTGTGAGAAGATCTGTAATGTTTATTGATTTTTTATTTATTTAATTTTTTATATAAAAAATTTTTTTTTTAGTATAACTATACTAGGGATGCTCATTTCGATTATTTCTGGCAACCGACGCTCGTTCTCCGATTATTAATGGTTAACTGACAACATTATTTTAGACCCGTCAAAAATAGTATTTAGTATATAGTAAAAAATACTTGTTTTCTGCGGATTTATTGTACATGTGCAAAAACTAGCAAAATACAGAAGAAGAAGATTCACATGATCATATCTATTTCATATCATACGCCTGCTGCACTTTTGCGACTATACTAATGTTAGTTATATACTGGAACTTATTTTATACCATACAACGCACTTTATTTATTTAGATCCTGTAATGTTTAATGATTTATTTTATTATAAAATAAATTTAAATAAATGTCAAATGCTTTCATTACAAAAAATCGGAATCTGCAATAGTCAGAATTAGAAGGTCACACTTACTGTAAAATTGGAAATCTGAATCAGCCAAGAAATTTGGTGCATTTCTAATTAACATACATGTTTATCAAATCTGAAGTTTATGAAGCATTTGTGAATCCAGAGGAGAGTTTCAAGATGGTTGGTTTTACATGCAAACTACTCAAGTTTCATATTCATATTTACCCATTGTATTTAATTTTTAGTGAGCATCCACAGTTCTTCTCCTTCTGGTTAATGATAAAGTGGTGGTCAGATATGAAAGTCAGAGTCATGTTGGGTGCTGTTTGAACCCATGCACAAGCTCCTGTTAAAATGCATGGTCTCAGTAAAACCAGCTTTTCTACCATTCTCAGACTCGGGCATGTTCGTTTCATTTCTCTCATGTGCTTCTGGTCTTTGAAATTATCCTCAAAAAAAGACGCACAATGTTCTAGCTCACCAGCGAAATGCATTTCACAGCATCTAAAATATGCCATAAATAAACCCAACAATGAAACACAAAGACATCATGCTTTGAAAGCAAGGCCTCCTGCTATGAAAAAAAAATCTACGTCGCTACATTCTTTAATTGAAAACACTTTTTGTTTCCTCTGTCCATTGATAAAAGGCTGTTTAAATTAAATTAAGCATGCCTGCATATATCCCTGTCCACTTGATCCCTCTCATGCGTCCTGTCAAAGTCCTGCTGGATCTTTCCCTTCCAGGCTCTTCGTAAAAAATATCCTCTTCAGGCTGTGATTGCCAGTGGGAATGGGAAGTCTTGGCCTGCGGCCTAAGCTGGAACCTGAGATGATAATTACACCGTACTGCCCTTGTCAGGCCGCGTAGCCAAGCCATCTGCCAATACAATTACCCAGAACGAAGGAGGAGGGATGCTAGAGGAAGGAAGTGTGATGCTCCTTTGACTTGATGTGCTGCCCTGCTTAAGAGCAAAGCTTTTGCAGAATGGAGAGTAGCAGGAAATCAGCCCCAGTGGTTCTTTAAGTGCAAGCTATTTTCCCTCTTGTTACATTCTCTTGTAGATGTTTAATAATGGAGGACTGAAGAAGTCTATGGTCTCAGAAGCGGCTGACATTCGCCTGTCAAGAGATCTTACGCTGCCTGTGTAGCTTGTGAGAGAAGACCCTCCTACAGACATGCTCTGTTTCAGAGTCATCAAAGCTTTACCAAGTATCTTAAAAAAGACTGCTGCCCCATCTTTCCCCTTCCTTTTCTCTATTTAAAGCCTCTGCTGTAGGGCTGCAGCATTCATCAAAATAGTGAAAGATTGAAAACCGCATCTTGACGTCTGTTACCAAAATAGAAAACAGTTTAACATTTGAAAATGAAGAAACTAATGATTTTATTATTGTAATTTTCTGTTGTATTGTAACAGAAAAACTGTTTATTGTTGTTATGGTGTGTTATGGTTTATTTTACAAAACTATTGTTTTTTAATTATTTCATGCAGTAATGCTGCACAACTAATTTAAATAAAACTGAAATTGCTGTTTAATCAGCTGCTGTCAACAAAAAAGCAGCTTTAATTTCCCGGTTTACTGCAATAGTGGATAATGTTACCATTATTTAGCTGCTTTGTAAGTCAGTTAGTAACAATATTCTAACCACACTGATTTTCAATCGTTTTTTTTTATGATAAATATTGCAATTAGTTTTCTTTCCTAATTCATGCAGCCCTACTCTGCTGTGTCCCTACTTTTCTGACAGCAGAGATCAAAGTGTAATAGATGACAGAAGGGTGCGACTTTGTTTTTTGCCTCTAATCAGAGAGGAACAAAGTTGATTTCCTTTTTAGAACTGATGTACCAGAGGAAGCAATGGTCAAAACTGCTCTTTTTTTTTAATGATGAATAATCTCTCTCTACTACTTCAGGTTGGGGACAAGCCCATGTCCATGTTGTCAGCTTTATGGATAATCAGATTTTTCAAGTGTGCAAAAAGATAATCCACTGAGACGAGTGCTTTTGGCATGGTGAATATTACAGGCACTGGCCTGTATGAAAAGAGACGCAGTGAGCCTTTGTTAGAGACAGAGCTGTCTATTAAAATGCAAAATAGGCTTGAATGCTGACCTGCTGTGAAGCGCCTGATAATGCAGATAGTGCCATTCAGCTGATGAAGGACTTACTGTTAATTTTTTTCAGTTTTATGAATGATAAATGTAGATACGCAGGTCAAGGTAATCGTCTTATGGGAAGCGTCCTGGTCACATTTCAGCTATGATAGCATTAGGTAACAGAAGATTGGTTGCAGCTGTCAAGCTTTCCACCAAATGCGCACAGTCACTATCAAGATGGTCATTTCAGCTTTAGTGCCTTCTAATGAAAAGAAGAATTGGCTGAGAATTAAATTAGGTAGTACACCAAATGCAATCATGCTGTCGGCCAAAGCTTTTCGAGTTCCCGATCCTGTCTAGAGTATTTTCTTTTCAGTTTACAAACTTGTGTGATATCTGATGGCATTCTCTGTCTCTCATTCTGCAGGAATCGACTATAAGACCACCACCATCCTGCTGGATGGGCGGAGAGTGAAACTAGAGCTTTGGTAAGTGGATCACAACTGCTGTTTTTTTTTGTTGTTGTTCCCCTCGAGAGAGAACAGTGCAGCAATAAGCGTGACTGGTGTAAACAATGGTAAAAGCAAATGCTGCTTGCTTTCTATATCCACAGTTCTCACTTTTCTGGTTCCCCTGATTGAATGCTGAATATAAGCTACTGCCATCTGCTTGTATGATAGTTATGTTCTCTTGTGGAAGAGCAGTGCGTTTATGCTGTTTGTCTGTTGACTGTAGTCTGTCCGGTGTGTTCTAGTGCAAATTCTTTTTTTTTTTGCCATGGTTCAGGTGATTTAAGGCAATTCCCATATAATAAATCAAAACTTACATGTTATGCAAAATATAGTAAAAACATCTTTAGACTTAATTTCTCTCACAAAATAATAAACTGTTGATGAAGGTTATTGATTCACAACTGGTTTTACTCTCTTTATTTACAGTTGAATCACTGACATGATGCATATTAAAAAGTAGTTTGTTTCAAAATACCTGCTGATGTATCTATATTTGAATGCATTCGTAAGTATTTAGTGCTATAAGTAGTAGTAAAAAGAAAGGGCTGGTCGTGTTCAGTCATCCTTTGGACTGAAACAGAATTTGAAAGATTCTTTTTTTTTCCAAAAGTAACAATACCTATGAATGATAGAAAGGTTGATGGAAAGGTATATAATGAATTAGGTTGAATAGCTGTCTGTTGAGCCGAACCATTCAGGGAAAATAAAGTGTGTAAAATATAATGTTTTCAGTGCTATGCTCAACGAGACCGGCAACCCACTGTCTGCCCCTCCCGCCCCCAAACAGACGAAAACTAGAAACGCTCACATTACGAACTGCCAAAATCCAGATGCATTTCAACCCAGCATCCAGCTGTTTAATCAGACCTGCATCGTTCCACCCTTACACACTAAAATAATGTTTGTATTAGCGTTAACAATACTTTAGCATTAAATGTAACTTACTCTCTTAAGGGTACGTCTAAAACGAGTGAAAAACACAAGGTGCGTCGCTTTCTCCACCTATTTCAAAGCGCTTAGGCGCTCATGCATCTGTAGCGTCTGCTGTTACTAGGAAACCAGGAAGGAGCTGTCAGTAGTAAAATCATTTTTGCTTTGGATTTTAAACTGCGCAGCTCTGTTGAAAATAAAGATGTGAATGTGAACATACAAGACATACTTTATGTTAGTTTTAATAAATAAAAATGTGGAAAACAAATTTAAAGAAATTCTTGTTTTTTAATTTTATCTTTGCTGGATTGAAAACATACTGAATCGTTACACTACTGTATCGTATTGAACCGAACCATGATTTTTGTGAACCGTCACAACCCTAATATGTATGTGTGTATGTGTGTATATATATATATATATACACACATAATTGCAAGAGCTCACAAATCATCAAGTAAACATTCCATTGAGGAGGCTAAGAAATCTTGAGCCCACTTTCTGTTGAAAGCATTTAGCCATTTCCCCAGAGAGCAAGAAAAGTTTCCTAATCAGGGAGGCATTGGAGTATAAGACAGCAGAATTACACATTATGAAGACAAACAACAAGCTCATTAGCGTTAACACACAGTGTGGTAAGTGCCCGAGGAGCAATTCTCAAAACCCAAGAGGAAATTCCTATGGTCTGCTGTAATGTACTGGGCTATATAATGTAATGCTTTATAATAATTGGGTTTCTTAGTGTATATTCCTGACAGAGCCTCTCCACAGGGCTTTAATCCTTCATCTACATCTATCTTTGCTAAGGCATGTTTCAGAGATCCCAGGTATATCTGATGAGCTCTCTGAAGTGAAGCACTAAACAGCTTTCTCAAGAGTGTACACAAAAATGCAGCTATCACTTGAGCTGTATGCAGATTTATTTAACACTTTCCATTCCTTTCCAGTAAGCTTAACTGAGTGAGAAACTTCTCACAGATAGAGAGTGTAGGCAGCTGGAAAGGTTATTTGGGTGCGGACGTGCCACAGTGGAAAACTCGTTTTTCTAGCCTGTGACGCCAACACAAGTGCCTGAGTCATCTTGTATTTGGGTTAACTCTAAACTCAGCGTCCAAAACAGTGTCGATTTCAAACACACAGCTTTGTTCTAAAATATAGTGAGCTGCCTATCTATTTACTGCCTACATAGACTGCTGCCTTGTAAGGGAGCATTGTAACTAAAATAGAACCGCTTAAGCAACCGAATTGGAACGCTTTTCAAAGGCAGCTACATATATAGTGCTGGAGTATGGAGCGTTTGTTTGATGTTATTAATTTAATGCGACGCTCCTAAAATCATAGGAAATATATAGCACACAAATCTATTTTTATTCAAGATTGTCTCATAATTGTCTGCCATAAATGAAGGTGAGTTTGTCATAGTGCATTCTGGTATTGCCGTCTTTGCTAAAGGAATTAATTGCGGCTAATAGGAGCCTCCATTATTTTGATGCCTACCTTTTGGAACAGCTTTCACATCATAAATGCACTTATGATGCTTTAAAATGCTATGAAAGATGCTCACAGTGTTAAGTGTCAAGCTTTACTGATGTAGTGTTTACAGGTGGTTTGCTCTGTGATTTATTTATTTTTTGTCCTGACATGTCTTTGTTTGCTTTCAGGGACACCTCGGGACAAGGCAGGTTCTGCACCATTTTCCGGTCGTACTCCAGGGGAGCGCAGGTAAAAGCACTTTTAGTGTTCGAGTTTCACCCTTTATGCTCACTCGGAGGATTGACGTTGAACTAAGTGCTTTGCTGAAGGCAAAAATGGACATACACACTTATACAGTGTTTACATAACAAAGAATATACCAATGTGTTTATATATAGTTTGGTTCAAAAGTCTGAGTCCAACAACAAGAAAAGAAATCACTAGTGGGCTTGGAGTGTGTTGAAATGCTTTTGCAGAGTGCAGTTCATGTCCTGTAAGTGCTGATAACGTCCCTCTTCACTGCATGAACAGGATACCGGCTAACAATACACGTTTGTTTGTACTCCACAGGGGATCCTGTTGGTGTATGACATCACCAACCGCTGGTCGTTTGACGGGATAGACCGCTGGATCAGAGAGATTGATGAGGTATAATTTAAGCTACTCCTTAGGATAACAGGAAGTGACATCACTAATATACCCATAATCCTGTGGGATATAAGCTTGAGACTTATAGATGCCCCTGCTTTACTGTATGTGTATATTATGCACGTATAGTATATTGGTCAGTATAACAGCAAGTTGAACCCAGATTCATAGCACACAGTGTCGCTGTGACTCTCCTTTTCCTTTCCTCCTCCTGTTCCTGTTGCTGTATTTGATATCCAGAGAGGATGTCCTCTCTTACTACAGCACCCTTCCTTTTAGGCTACTCTGTTACGGTCTCTTCCCTCCTTCCTTGTTTGAGAATTGTGTGTTCTTGTGTATGTTTAAGTGGATATGTGTGGATATCTGTGCTTAGGGAGTGTGTGTTTGAGATTGAGATTGAGATTTGTTCACACCAAGTGCTGCAGAAGGCACAAACCGCACATAGGATGGAAAGAGGGAGCGTGTTGTTTTAAGCCTGGAATATACTACACCTTGATTTCCCCCCCCATTTTACAGTCTGAACAAGTTGACACTAGTTGAGGAAAGTCAGAGTTTACCCTTTAGTTGGCAGCAGAGAATTCCACTTGAGGACTTTTGACCTGCTTTGGTAAATATTAGAATACTTGAGGCTCTGCTTTGACTTTGCCGCCTTTACTTGAGTCAGACTTAAGCTGGTGATTCACAGTGAGTCATTTCATTACAGAAGGAGCTTTGACCTTGCTGAGCTTCGGAAGGGTGCATGGTGCAGTGCTTTGCTTTGCTCAATAAGCTTCGATTTAGAGTTGGGAGGAAACTTTTAAGGTCTCTTGCAGTCAGTTGATAAACATTTTGTAATCTAAGGTTGAGACATTTTTAGGTTTATAGTTCACAAAATATTTACACTAGCTTTCAGACTTTGCGGTTGGAAAGATTTTTTGCTGTTCTCTAAGACGGCATTTGTTTCATCAGAAATGCAGAAAAAACAGTGCTATTACAATTTAAAATAGAAATGGTTCCCTTTTATAAATTTATTTCAGTATGCAATTTTATTTTTGTGACAGATAAAAGCTACTTGAAAAAGATCTTCAGTGTCACATGATCTGTCAGAAGTCAAGTGTTGAAAACAGCTGTGCTGCAACATATTTTTGTGGAAACTTTCAGAATTTCTGAAGTTCAAGTGATGTTAAGATAACCAGCACTGATATGAAATAAAAAATCTTTTGTAACATTATAAATGTTTTTCCTGAATAAAAGTATTAATATTTAATTGAAGTAAAAAATTACTGACCCCATACTTTTGGTAGAGTAGATATGTTTCTATGCGTATTACTATTGTATACATTGGTTTTCTATTTTACTGCTGCCAATAATGTAACATTATTAATATGTATTCATTTGTAATAAAATAGCTGGTTTAAAATATTAAACCATGCATGATATAATACTGTTATACAATACAATTTAAGATTAAGTTCTAAAGACTAAAATCAATCATTTATTTTTTAATGGAAAGTGTTTTTTTTTTTTTTATAGATTTCCTTTAAAATTCGCTGAAGATTACATCAAACAGTGTTATTAAATTATTAGTGTTTTCAGATTCTTAAAGGAATGAATGTAATTATTCAATATCCAATATTAGCTAATAACTGATGTGATGCCTCAATATTTGAGGAATAAGATTTGAGACTTACGGCTGCTCAGTAGAGCTCCTAGAGATGAGTGAGTGCTCTTTTCTCTGTGGACTTGAGAAAGGCACAGATATGACAGGCCTCATTGAATGAATAAATGAGACGGGCCAGCTGTGACACTGTTTGAGATTCACTCAGCCTGACAGGACTGTGTATCTCCCTCGTACTCATCTCTCCGGTCCTCCCATCCCCCTTTTTGTAATCCACTATCTTGTCTCTTTGTCTTTCCTCAGCACGCACCTGGTGTACCCCGTATTCTTGTGGGTAACCGGCTGCACCTGGCATTCAAGCGACAGGTCCCCACAGAACAGGCACGGGCGTACGCAGAAAAGAACGGCATGACGTTTTTCGAAGTGAGCCCTCTCTGCAACTTCAACGTCATCGAGTCATTTACAGAGCTGTCGCGCATCGTGCTGATGAGGCACGGCATGGAGAAGTTCTGGAGGCCCAACAGAGGTGAGTCCTTCTCAAGCATAACCAATGATATGCCAACATCTCTTCACTTTAAAATCAATGAAAAAGTGGCATTCTGCATTTCTGCTACTTTAGTTCGGAATCTCACAAATACAGTGGAAATCTTTGGTTTCAAACTTCTGGGTGATGCAGGAACACTGGCGTGATCAGCATAGCTTTCCATTAGCGTAGAAAACCACGCTGTATGTCGTCCGTGTAATTGGAGGCAGAAGGCTTTCAGTGAAGCCCTTCTTTCTCTGTCTGTTTCCACTATTATGTGGGATTTTCCCATGAGACCTCACAGTGCCTCAGATGAGCTGTTTAGCAGAAGCAGCGTCCAGCAGTTCTGATAATGGGAAGCGCTTTAAAACAAGCCTTTCAAAATGGCAGAGATTTACACACTTTATCACTCTCCTATTGCAAATACATGTTTGTTTTTATTAATTAATGAATTAATTTGAGCTTAATTCTTAAAGCAGCGCTTTTTATATTTGATAATGTGAAATATTACTTGAGCACCGCATTGGCACATTAGAAGGATTTCTGAAGGACTATGGGACAAAAATAAATGACATTTAAAAATATTTTAATTGCATAAAAAAAAGTAGTGCAATTTTGTATTTCACAATATTATTTACTGTACTTTTCATCAAACAAACACAGCCTGAATGAGAGTAATATATTTCTGTCAAAAATAATAAACAGTACTGACCCCGAACGTTTAAATTATATTGTTAACAGCACCATGCTGTTTTTTGCTAAACATACCAAATGTCCTTTTCCTCGTAGATCACATTCTAACACAGTTAACCAATATCCCAATGTCAGGCTTCCCATGTGAATCTCAATTGCATTTGAGTCCATCTGAACAGAATACAGGCGGCGTGTTAGCATCTGCTGAGGGAATGCTGAATAATTTAAAACATTCTCATTACTTTTGTAAAGAGATGCAGCTACTGTTGAATCCCTGGAGCATCACATGCTTATTTTTTCTGTTTTTATGGTTTGATTATATAACTGTTCAGGCTACTTTTGATTGCCTCTGTCTTGTAACTCAAGTGTGGTTGTTTTGTCTTTGTTTCGTTGCAGTTTTCAGTCTGCAGGACTTGTGCTGCCGTGCCATTGTGTCCTGCACCCCTGTGCACCTAATTGATAAGCTGCCGCTTCCTGTGGCCATCAAGAGCCATCTGAAGTCATTCTCCATGGCCAACGGCATGAATGCTGTCATGATGCACGGACGGTCCTACTCGCTAGCCAACGCCGCTGGAGGCAGCAAAGGCAACAGCCTCAAACGCTCCAAATCCATCCGGCCTCCTCAGAGTCCTCCACAGAACTGCACCAGGAACAACTGTAAGATCTCCTAGCCTCCGGGCACAGGGGCGGGGCCGCCCCCCTCCCTTCCCTTACATAACACTCAGGTGCACTCGGACAAACACACAAGGAAACCGACACTGGGCTGGGCCGGTGACACGGCAGAGGTGTGGCGCCCCCTGGTATGGGGAGAGCAGGATATGAACAAACACTTCCTGCCGCTACAGATAGCTACATTTCTCTCCTCACATTGCTGCAGTACAGTTGACTCCTCACTCACAGGTCGTGGATAAAAACAAACCCTTGGTCAGACTCTGATTTTGTTGCAGTGGCATGTTTCGTACCGCACTAGCGCCCTCTGCTGGAGAGCACATGCCGCTCTAACCCTGCGTTGACTGAGAGGCCTTGTTTTGAAGTTGTTTTATGGGCTTATACGCTTTGGTTGTGTTCTCGTTTGCTCATGCTCATTATCTTCAGTGCTCTGCATATGGTGTTTCTCTTTTTTTTTTGCTCTTTGCAGGGGCTCGTTCTACCCTGCAAAAACTTAAGTACCTCGGTCACATGGTCTTGCATGCTTGCCAAAGATGAGAGAGGGCCGATGCGAAATGTCATGTAGTGCTTACGTATGAACTGATGTATTAAAAATGTGATTTGCACTGCAAATTGGTGGTCTCTGAATTTGCCGGTCGTTTGCACAATGACTGTGTTGTTGAATGTGGACTGCGGGACCACCGGGCCGAGAGCGACGGCACAAGCATTTCCAGCCACCTTCTGTCCAATCACAATCTTTTCTCGCTGAAGATCCAGGAAATGGTGATGTTGGGTCAGAACTGTCTTCTCCTTAAAAACGGATTACAGGAAGTTTCTCCTCAGGGGACAGTATTGGCAAAGGGTTTTTCGTCTTTGTTTACTTTGGGCTTCTCCTCGCTTTCTCTGTTTTGCTTTTTCCTGCATGTCTTGTGGGGTTATTTGTCATACTTAAAATAGTTTTAAGCTTATACTGTAATTACCTCTCTCTTCCCTTGTTCAGAAGTCAATACCACAACTGCCTTGCACCCCGATTTTCTCACTTAAACACATTCTAGTGATTTCCCATTATACTTTCCGTTTGCAGTTACAAGTTTCCACCCTTTTCCGGCTAAAATGCCTGATGATTTCACAGTTTGCGCGTTCTCCCAGTTTTCAGTGTTGCAGCATGAGTTCAAAAGTCAGGTTTTTGCTCGAAGCCCTTTTAATCTGCATATACAGCATGGTTTCTCTATAGATGTATGTCAGAATGAAGGATAATAAACCCAGTCAAGCTTGCTTCTATATATCAAGCACAAACAAAACCAGTGGAAACCACAGCACTTCCTTTCGCTTCTCCCAACGCATTTCTTCCAGGTCTGATGAGCCGTAGTTATCGAATAGTAGATGCTCTTTATTTCATCGAGCCTCTCAGCAGTCTTTTCCCCTCTCTCGTCCACCCCCTTCATCTCAGGGATGAGCCCTGGCCTCCAGTGGCAGACCTGCCCAATGAAGCCTGTTTAAACCGGGCTGAGTGACAGGCAGCCAGCAGGGGGCCTTTAAACTTCCCCAGAGGGCTGCAAGCTCTCCATGTTTGACCTATAAGCTATTTGCTACATATATAGCTGATAGATCCTGGCACATGTTGGCTATGTGTTTTAGAGCAGTTGTGCGTATAGCTGTCCATCCGTTGGGTGACGTAAATACTAAAAGGGTCCACAGAAGGTGTTATTGCCCCCCTCTTAATCTTTGAATACTCCCAAAAGGTTGTGGTAATAGAAATACTACAAAGAAGTGTTGTTTTATTCCTTTTTGGGCACCTGTAGGTATTAGTTTAACCCTCTCGCTTGAGAGCAATGGTTGTTCTTCTGTTTTATGCACATTATATGGTGCAAAGAAATTCTGTGACTTAGTTAGAAGGTTCCATTTCAACTTTTTTTTCTATTGTAAAGTGTTTTTCTTCTTTGTAACTGAAACCTCTGATTATATTTTAAAAAACACGTTTAAGTCGGACAGCGCGATGAGACCCTCCTGGTGTTGCCAAAGGGGTGGTCTCTTTAGTTCTGTGTGAATGGGATAAAGGGAAATGTGATTTGGTGGAGCAGTAGGAACACAATTGTTAAACACTATTTTCCTTTGGGTGAAGCTAAAAGCTGCTGAATATCTTGCGTAATTATCAGAAGATCTTGCAACAACAACGAAAAACCATTTTTTTAAATTATTGATTGTACAGTTCTTAGTGTATGAAAAGCGAAGACTTTTTCACAAATAAAATTGATAATGTTATCAGTAAAACAAAGCCTCGAGGTTCTTTGCATCCAACATGACCTTCACAGATGACACGGTATTTACATAGTAAAATATTTATTTGCTGATATTTACAGATATGACAGGATGTGTCAGAATATGTGTTAAGAAAGAAATATTCTAATGAAAAACAAAACTGTCAATATTTGTTCTCTTGTTTTTTAGTCAGCCATTATTTACCAAAACTAAAAATGAATAGAATTTAAATAGTACTACATGGTCGTGATTCACCTAAAATAAGGGAACAAATGAATGCGGTGTGATATTAACTAAAACAAGGGAATTAATTAATAAAACATTTTTAATCTGACCACTCTTACTAATTTATTTCATACATGCTAGATGCTAGACGAGCACAAAATGCAGTTCTGCTAATTCTTCCAATTCAGTAGAGAGATGATAATTGGAATTTCTAAATAAGTTACAGATTAATGCAATTTATACTAATAAATCCATGTACAGTATAAACATAAAGAACACATTTCACATGTCCAAGGGCAGCGTATTCATCCAGTTTGGGTTAAAATGTGGCGTCTGGTCAAAGTCCTACATGACAGAAATTAGGATCACATGTTTAAAAGTGCTTTCAAATGAGCAAAATGATTTAACAGTAGCAACAGAACTCATCAAACCCATAAGCTTAATTTCTGACATACTCAATATATGATCTATGAATAAATGCTTTCGGCACTTTTTCCTGCTTTTACAGGGCATCATAACCGGTGAGATACATAAATGGAAACAACGAAAACAAAAGAACAAGCACCTGAGGTCTGTAGGATGCCATCTCCCTTCTCTCTTTCTGTAGATTTTGCATTCTATTCAGGAGAAATGCTTTGTCCTTCCCTTCCTGACAGGCAGACGGAAGAAGAATGGAGGTTAAAACTATTTTACTATTTATAGTAGTTTTTGATGACACTGAAGTGTGGTGGATGCTAGAGTGAGGTTTGTATGATCTCAGCACTCACATTCACAATCTGCTCTCGCAGACTCTTGATGAGCTGTTTTCGTCCCTGAGTGATTTGCCAGAGAAAATAAGTGATGACTCTGAAAGAGGAGAGAGAAGAATGAGAACAAAGTTTCCAATCCGTCCAGAGGGGAGGGGGGGAGGGTATATTTAGCTGTAAAAATGAGAATAGTTTGTGGACTTACAGAATGATGAGGCTAATCAGGTAGTAGAAGAGTTCACTTCTTAGTATGTTTTCAAATATCCACCAGACCCAGTGATTTTCAGACAAAGAAGCGGTCCAGTTGAAAATAGTGTGGAAGGGTGTGTCTAGACCCTGGAAGGGCCCACACTGATCCGAGGGCTTCAGACTGCAAGACAATAGGGGTCGTTTCACACAGTGCATTTTAAGACTGCTTTTAAACAGTTTTTCTATGTAAACAATGCACTAGACCAAGGGCCTGTTCCATAAAACAAGTTTACCAAATTAGCCAGGTTTATTTCAGTTAGTCTGACTTATTGCCAGTTAATTTG
>JAUCNO010000710.1:7773714-7788015 GCA_032353835.1 Enteromius viviparus | reverse complement strand
AAATCTCCGCCTATCACTAGTGGGTAGTCGGTCTGTTCAAGCAGACTATTTGAGATGTTCATCAAGAAACTGCTATCAGTCTCGTTTGGCCCATAAATCGAAACTAAAGTCAGACCAACATTATAAATTTTGCACCGCATAAATACAAATCTACCTTCATTATCTCCCCCTGTATGTTCTACTGTTATGGGTAACTTCCTATCTATTAATATAAGTACTCCTTTCTTTTTTTTGCTGTGATCACACGAGAAGGCCACTAATTTGTAATATTTATTCTGAAATCGCGTTACATCACCAGATTTGAGGTGAGATTCCTGTATCAGGGCACATTTGCGGCGTAGATATTCCAGGACTCGAGTGCGCTTGACAGGAGAGTTTAAACCATTCACATTTAAAGACACGATGTTCAAATCCTGCATCAGCCCTTTACTCTTCTATATATCAGTATACCTGAAGTCATATAGGGTCGCGAACTCGATGAGAGCCCTTGACGCTTGATAAACTGCTCAGTCATTAAATCTTCCCTTAGCATGGTTCGAGCGAGAAGTAACCTGAGAACATATTGACGTCTGTCGTGCAACAAAAACCTTTTAACATAACTAACATACTGAACTATAAACAGTAACAATAACAGGCCTCCCATTCTAAGAATGTAGGTCTGTAACATTAACATATAAAATATCGGTGCGTGATCGACCCGCATCAACGCCATACAAAGGTCCGCAGGGCTCGCTGGGCTATAAATAAAAGTTTGAAATCCCACCCCATAAAATCAACATAACACAAAATCGCAGATACTAGATCATAAAGTTACCATTGGCGAGCCGGTGAAGTGGGTCCTTTTGAATGGGGGGGACAGGATGAAAAAAAGGGGGAGAAAAAGTAGAGACAATGGCCGAGAAAGTTTTTTTTTTTTTTGAAGAAAAAGAAAAAGAAAAAGAAAGTTAGCAGGTACCGGTGACCATAACATTGTCGTCGACCTCCTTTGCCGAGTCGGAGTTGTTGCTAATTACTTTACTAATTTTCTCTCGGGCTCTCGCAGCCCTTACATCCCGAGATGTCGCCGGGCAGACATCCACTGAAAGTGAGGCGAGGAAGTCCTCCGCCTTCTGTACGGAGTCAAGAGTCAATTGTTCACCGTTATGTCGTAGCTTGATCGTCGCTGGGTAGACAAGAAAGGGCTGGAGACCCAGGGCCGTCATTTTCTTGAGCATCGGATTGAGATTTTTTCTTTTAGCCGAGGTGACTGGGCTGAAATCCGGAAAGAAAAGCAGCGTAGGGCCATTTTGCATCGTATCTTACCGGATAGGCCTGTCTAGCGGCTTTCAAAATCGCCGACCTATCCTGCCATCGTAGGAGTCGAAAGATGAGCGTGCGTGGTCGGTCAGAGATTTTCCGGACATCATAGATGCGGTGGGCCCGATCGATTTCCACGTCTTTGCTTTCCAGTGCAGGGAGCCACTTCGGAAGGCTAACCCTGAGAAAAGCGGCAGCGTCCGGTCCTTCCACCCCCTCCGGTAAGCCCACCAATCTGATGTTATTCCTTCTGTTCCGGTCTTCCATGTCCGTTATTTTTTCTGTAACTTGATCTAACTGGTGTCGTAAGTTGAGAACGGCCCTCTTGTCCTCACGAACAGTCGCTTGCATTGAGTCCACCCTAGCGCTCGTCTGGCGCAACGAGGCGGTTAGCTTCTCCACTTCTGACTTGAGCTCCCTAACAGAATTATTAGTAGCCTGCATATCCAAGCGAAGATCCCGAAGAGCAGGAGTCAACGCAGTTTCTATTGCTTCTTTTACCGTACCATTTACCATCTTATCCAAGCCATTTTGTTGTTCCCTCAGCGCTACTCTGATAGCATTAGCAATGGCCTCGTCCAAGTCCTCTCGGGAGATGTTGGAATCCCTGAACTTTTTCTTTATTGGTGACTGTTCATTTTCCCTTTTCCTGCTGTCCTTAGTCATCGAGGGATTCATCTTGCGTTAGTAGGGGCAGAAATCAAACTATAATCGCAGTAATTAAAGTAAATTTGCCCAAACGAGCGGAGCCGAAAACTATGCGTGCATCGGTGCCGGAGGTTCACGTCACTCTCCGTAAATGTCATTATTGTCACTTTTAAACAATTTTATGTGTCCTTTGCAACAATTTTCTTTTAAAAAATAAGATCTTACAAATTTAAAATCTTTATCTTTAAAGCTGTTATTTATAGATTGAATTTTTTTTTATTGAAAATTATTTACAGGGAACGCTCTTGTAACTTTGGCTAACATTCTGTAAAGGTTATATGGTAAAGGTTAATGTAACATTCTAAAAACGTTAGGATAAAAACATTAACATTGTGTTGTTGGTGGAATGTTTTAAAAACGTTTTGAATAAGGTTCTTATAACCAAACAAGAACGTTAATACAACGTCTAAAAAAATTGACAGTTTAAATGTATTAAGAACGTTAAAACAATAATGTTTTTGTAACTTAATGGGAACGATATATGAACGTTTTTATAACGTAAAATTGTTAGCTGGGAAGCCAATTAGCCTATACCCAAATGTACAGTACTATAATTTTATTTGATCAGGAATTACAAACAGCTTTCCTGTGGTCCTAGGACAACTCAACAGATGGAATTGTTCATAACACAGAATAATCAACAGAAGAGCGCACATAATCCGTGTGTTTGTGGTCAATCGGCTACACACTTGTATCTTTTTTGAATTCTTGTTTGAGTATGGCCTAAAAAATTAAAATACTCTCTAGATTTTACAATTCCATGTAAAATCTCTTCAGGGATGGTGCCTACCTTTCACCTGCCTTTGGTTTATTGTTGAGTTGATTTCCTTTCTCTCTTGATTGTAATCACAGATACAATTCGAGAATTTTACCACGCCATTTTTATCTTAGCTGCAGCATATCATGACAGTGATTGAAAGCCTAAAATGCTTTAAACAGTGTGGAAGGCCTCCAGTGCAGTTCAGATTAATGTCGCCACCCGGCTATGAAAAATATTTGCCTGAATAATTAATCGCACTTCCTTCCTTTCTCCTCATCATTCATTTATTCCTTCATTTTATTCTGGAGCAATTACTGTAGCCTGTGTCCTGTTCATCAGTCCAGGGACTATTGTTAAATCCTCTCCTCTTGTTTTTCCCCTTTTGTAGCGCAGATACAGAGCAGACCAAAGGTTGGGCCCACCTGCTTGATTTAAGACTCCCCTGAACAATTAATGACCGTGTCACATTATCACAAACAGGGAGAACAGAAGCCGGAGGATTTGTTGAGTGTTTTTTCAGCATTCGAAAATGGGCACCGCTGAATAAATTAGCTCAGTATTGACTTGGATCACGCTATTTCCTGCCAAATGCTAGAAAACATAAAATCCTCCCTGCAGTTAAACAGGCCCAGATCCAGGGAGAAAAAGCTGCCCTGGAGGGACTGGTTTCCTAATGCTTCACATGCTTACAGGGTTCATGTTTACAAAGACAGTCAGTGCCACAGGTAGCATGTTAAACATGTAGCAAATAGGGGCTTTTTGCCTATTTATGATGCACACCAAAGATGTGGTATCTGAGCTTGATGACTTAAAGAATAAGTTTGTGCCTTGTGACAAACCACAGTGGATGATTTAGGACAAATATACATTTGGGATTTGCATTGGCAGGCTTGCACAGCATATGTGTCTTTGCTTTATAATCTTTGATTTGCTGGATATTTCTGCCTCTTTCATGTTTGTGAATTAATTTGAAGTGCTAGGCAACTGAAGCATTTCAGAGAAACAGTGTTAATCCTCAATGACTTTAAAGCAGTGTGCTGTTCCAGCTTTATAAATTGAGCCGCTGACCTATGCTTTCTTTTAAAATGCTGTTGCTACACTTGTAGACTCGTCTCAGTTTTTTGTACACATAACATTTATCTTGAGCTCAGCGCAACAGCAACAATAATTGGTAAGAAAGCACAGCTGGTATTCAGTTTTTATTTAGATGATTTTTCTCTTTAGAGAGAAGGTATTTGTTATTATGAGCACCGATCACCTGTTTGTATCAGAGCAGTGTGTCTGAGGATAAAAATACTAAGAAACTTGGAACTTTGTCAAAATTAAGGGGGTTTGTTTGCTAGTGTGTTGGGCTTTGTAGTTTTGGGAAATAGTTATATGTGTATGAATTGCAGAATTAAGTAAGCAACAGTCTAGAACACCCTATCAACCAGCCAGAGGTGAGTGGTGTTTGCTCTTCATTGTTTTATGACTGTTAAGATGTAGTTCCTAGGTGGTATAAATCCACACACAAATCAATAAACACCATTTTTCAAGTTCAAGTCCACCAACTTTAATCTTCTCTTCTGTCTGGTTTTGTTTATCAGACAAAAATGGCAGATTCAGCGTTCAGTCTATTGGTGTATGACTAGGTTCAAAGGATCACATCACTTTTTCTTTTTACAGGTTTTCAAACTCATTTAGCGGATCTCTAGGTCTGGTGGTAGCACTTTTAGCTCCAGCTTAACACAGATCATTGAATTTGATTAGACCAGTTGCATCTTGGTCAAAAAAGTTGTAAAATATGTAATATCATTGCGCCTGCTGCACCCAGCAGCGAAGTTCCTTGACTAT
The DNA here is from genome assembly GCA_032353835.1 of Enteromius viviparus. Lineage (NCBI taxonomy): Eukaryota > Metazoa > Chordata > Actinopteri > Cypriniformes > Cyprinidae > Enteromius > Enteromius viviparus. The sequence continues at coordinate 7,783,418 of JAUCNO010000710.1, read as the reverse complement.
TACTCTGTAAAGAGAGTATAGTTTCTAGCCATATAAGCCTAGAATATCACAACTTTTAATTTTTCGTCAGCCTTAGTATACGATAAAATGGCTCATCAATTATCCACGTTCTATATGAATTTAATACTAAATGCACCGATGATAATAATCAGACATAAAGTGGCAACATTACCGCAGTATAACAGATAAAGAAAGGTAAATTAACTTACATTCGTGCCTGCACATTTACCACTCATTTAAAATTTTAAATAACCCTAGTTCCTTGAAGGAACGAGACGCTGCATCAACAAGATGGTATGGGGAACTTGGGTTCCTCTACAGGAACTTGAACCACATTAACAAGATGCGATGGGGAACAAGATGCCCATGCCCCCAGACTTGCCTTCCTAGTGTGTGCATTTGCACAGCTAGGGCAAGAGAACAGAAGAGTGGCTCGCAAGTCCAATCCATTGAAACATGACACAAGACAAATATGTGGGGGGTAGACCAGATCTCCTGTATAGAGACCCCAGATATCAAGGCCATGGAGGCCGTCACACTGAGAGTTAAATGAGCCTTGACGCCTAGTATCGACAGGAGACCAGAGAACTCAATAACAGTAAACCTTCTGGGTGGAGTGGGTGACCCCAGTGGAGAATCTGGCCTGCAGGAACTCCAGCACTGTACCAACTAGGCAGTTAACTGCATCCTGCTGGTGTTCTCTACACCAACAAGTGAATTGTTTCCACTTCAGGGCATACAGTTTCCTTGTGGATGGAGCTCTGGATTGGCCAGAGGCTATGAGTTGTGTCGTCTCAGGGGCTGCACTCACAGCTTCCACAACTCCGGGCGAGGGTGCACCATGGTGCCCCCTGCCTGTAAGAGGAGGTCCCTCCTGACTGGAATCGCCACGGCGCTACAAGTAGTAGACTGACCATGCCCTGGCGCACTCTCTCCAAAACTAATGGGAGCAGAGCGATCAGGGCAAAAGTGTACGCACAAAGCCTCGGCCACATCACCATTACAATGAGCCCCAGTGGAGCTTGATAAACTAAAGAGAAGCTGGATGAACATTGCGCATTCTAGAGCTGCAGAGAGGTCCACTTCTGCTCAAGAAACTCTCCATATCTGCTCCACCACCTCAGGGTGGAGCATCCATTCCCCAGGCCTCAGCCCCTGCCTCGGGGGATGTCTGCTCCTTCTGGGTTTAGATGCCCGGGAATGTAGATGGCTCTCAGTGAATGGAGTCTGTTCTGGGCCCACACAAGGATCTGGTGTACCAGCTTGTATAAGGGGCGTGGATGTGGATCTCCTTGGTGGCATCAGCAGCAAACTCTTACTCAAAAAGGGGGAAGAACTGCAGCGCAGGCTTCTGTTCTGAACCCTGAGTTATAGAGCGCTCGATCTAAGGAATACGGGTGGAGATAGGGTGAGCCCGTCTGTAACCTGTCCACCAGATCCAAATGCAATCCTCGTGTCTGGCAGGGGCGGAGCATTTGCAGAGGAGAGAAGCGCGATCAGCCCCCTCGAGAGCTAACAGCACGAGCTCCGCCCCCAGAATGCTCATCATTCATTAATTTATAGTAATGATAGACAACATGCTTGTGCATATAAAGTAGATCTGGTGAGAAAGGCAGAGGATAAGGATCACCTGTCTTGCACCAATCCCTGATTCCCTGAGTAAAGCGGGGCTGGCACCATGAGGAACGCCAGTGAAGACTCTCTTCTCAAAGAGAGACCTCTGAGAGCAAAGCATACGCAGAAACAGACGTGCCTTGCTCTTGAGCAAACAAAACTCAAACTGTGTGTATCCCCACCTGTAACGTAGTTTGGGAAGGGAACAACACAGCCGGAAATGCTGCCCGCTCTCGCCCTTGCCTTCACTTGTCATTTTTAAAAAAGGAGTGATAATAGACAGACAACACCAAATAAGACTGACACACACAGAGCGCTTGCTGAATGATAAAAAGCCGGATGCACTCCACTTGCTTTTATACTTCCTGGCCAATGATGTCATCCACCTATGACGTCTTGCCCATTCATTGGACTGGTTACACATACTATTCAAAACCGTCATGCTGGAGGCGTTCCCAATAGTGTCTTGTCGACGCCGCTCAAGTTCAAGTGGAACTAAAAATATCAACCCAGGCTCATAAAAAAATTGTGTCTGTGCTGACTATTCTGATAATATTGTGTCTTGTCTTGCACATCTCATAACACTTTCAAGGTGAAATGTCCAGTGAGCGCACTAAAAGCATGTATAAAAGCAATTTTATACTGAACAGATTAACATGAATCTATATTTTATTACACTGTACTTTATCAGAAAAAAGCCATGCGTTATTTTTATAAACTCAATAATCTGCCCCTTTCATTATCATTGCATGAAAAAGAATTAAAGGTAATTGTGCTTTTACATTTCAACATGGAGAGACAATTTTGTGCAAAATATTGCTCTGAAATATAAGAAATCCTGTCATGAAAAGCACCTCCCATGATTTGTATTTTTGTTATGAATACTTCAATATACTAATTGCTGTATCAAGCACTAAAAATAAGATATTAAGGTGTCTATCATTTATTTTCCACCTGCTGAAAGCTGATATGCATTTCAAAGGTATGAGTAATATAATTACCGTTCAGAGAGAATAATTAGTAAAGTAACATCCAACACAATTTAGAGAAAGTAATTGATGCAACTTCTGACTCTTAAACGTACATATTTTAAATATAATATGTATTTTAATGGCTTACATAGTTGTGAAGCGACATGAACTGAAGCTTGCTACTCAGAAAAGATTTAGACACCTCTTCACTTAGATCAACAACACGCTCAAAAGACATAAACACTTCACTTCTAACTGACGTCTGACACATCTTCTCACCTTCCGATGTGACAAAGTGTGTCGGGGCAGCGTTCATTCCATCTGGTGCCGTGCTTCTCTCTCTCTGGTTCTGTTAAAGAGCAGCAGGCCCATTATCCTCTTATTTGTCTGACATTGTTGTTCATGTTGGCTTAATGATTGGAAACAGCACGGCTCTTCATTGGCAGGCTTGTCATTGTGTCACAATTGATGAGGTTCTGTAATTAACACAGTGGAATAAGACAAGCTCTGTGGAACACGGTCCCCAGAGGTTAAAGCAGCGACACTCACCTCGCAAAAAGCTGGCCAATCCTTGAGTTTAGGGTGGGCCCGTCTCGACTCGCTGGCTCCAATATATGTTATGATTTAGGATGCCAGTATTTTTAATGAAGTCTGTGCAGATGATTTTCTCATCTGCGCTGCTTTCGTGCTTGTTTGAAACCACGCTGTGACTGTTGTAAAGTGTTCAAGGATGGCAGACGTGATGATCAATGAACACTTTATATATATTTTCATCTCTGATTATATTATCCAGTCTGGGCTTAAACTAAGCAAAAGTGCTGATGTTATTGAACCCGAAACCAGACAACAAGGACATGAAGTGTTTAGGCTATTCTTAGTCAATGAAGCAAGGTGGCGGCGACGTTTAGGTCATATTTGGGTTGACGCTAAGAAGTGTGCATTTGTGTAGGGCATATTGTCCTGTCTAAATGAGGCATGGTTTGTTCATTTTCTTGTTTAGGAACGTTGCCCGTGGCTGGCGAGAGGATCCCGTCTCTGACAATCCGTAGTGAGGCCATTTCCTCTGGCCCCTGGCTGGACTGGCTGTGCTCTGTTCTGATGGGTGCTGAATCTAAACAGCTCTGCCTGTTAGCCAAACTGTTTATCTCTCTGTTTCTCTCTCTCTTTCTCCACCTTCAATTTGTCATATGTCTCCCCAGACATTCAGCCTGTGTTTGCAGCTACAAAACCAAACCTTTTTTGTTCCCCTCTGGTTAGAATTCACATCACTCTGTTAATTGGCTATATTAACTGTGTCTGATTGAAGCACATTTGTGGAGGCAAAGAGAGAAAGATGCACAAATAGCCAACTCGGGGGACAATTATCTTTTAAATTTGAAGGGATGTCTCTATTACCAGTCAGATCCTTTGTAGTTTAAATGATTTGCAGTAACACAGGGTTCTGTGGTGTTTTTTTTTTTTAATTTTAGCATTTTTAAATATAAATTCTGCTACTGTGTTTTTAGCAAGCAAGCAAAGCTTTATAGCAAAGCCTTCCCTCATTGGAAATCCAGCTAGCCGATGCTTATTGTAATTAGAAGCTCATTCGAACATGAATAAGAACATTGTTTTGAATCTGGGACTCTAACCTAGGACTCTATATGCTGGCTCTGTTTTGGAATGGTCACTTCAAGTTCAATTTGTTTTTTATTTTTTAAAAGAAATACTTTTATTCAGCAAGGATGCACTGAATATATCAAAATGGACAGTGAAGGCATTAAGATTTTTGCATAAAAATGTTCTGTTTTCTATATGGTTGTTCTGATTTTACAATTCATCAATCCTAGTAACAGCGTTTTGTGGTTTCCACAAAATTATGAAATACTAAACTGAAATATATGGATTAATATCACAACTAATTAAGAGATAATTCATACACTTTTTTTGATCATTGATATCATCATTAAAATGTCTAAGAACAAGAATTTTTTTTCAGCAGCAAATCTTCAAATATTATGTACATATAATCAAATGATTTCTTAAGGATCACGTGACACTGAAGACGTAATGGCTGCTGGAAATTTAGCTTTAAATATATAGATATATATATAAATATATATGAGAACCACTATTTTAAATGATAATATTTTACAGTATTTTTGTTTTTATTGTATTTTTGATCAGTGAATGCAGCCTTAGTTAAAAAACAGTAAAAGACATACTTCTGAACGGCAGTGTAAAACAAAACATTCTGCAGTGCGCTCATTAAATTTTATGTACTGCTGGTTGCTGAAGCACCTGCTGTCAAAGTGTGACAGTGTGAAACACAGAGGCACAACACAACTGCTTTAATATTAAAGTATAGTTAAAAAATAAACAAATAAATACATTTTAAAAAACCCATTTTCTTTTATAGAAAAGAATAGCATAGATATTCTTTATTAACTGGCCATTTTTAAGAAAAAAAAATGTAAACAGATTTGAAATGATATTAGTGTATACATATATTTATTTCATTATTTATATATATATTTTTTTTATCATTTGAAAATTATCACCATTTATTTCATACTGATTGATGCAATCCATTGTTTCACAAGAAAGACAGACTTGATTTTTGCAATATTAACCAGACTGTGTTGTGTTAGAGCAGTCAGGTATGTTGAAGGGTGTGGTTCGCCGTCGTGCCTTTCTGTGTCTCGCTGCGTGACGGAAGAGGTGTTGGAGCGTTGGGAGCTTTCAGGCCTGCTGTTATAACTGTGGGGGTTATGACACTTGTCGTTGTTTAATTGCCTGCAGCTCTGTGGTGCCAAACTCCTGCAAACTTTTCTTAATTAGGACCACTGCCAGCTCTGACGATCACACAGGAGCTAGAGACGCAGGAGAGGATGAGCTGAGATATTTTGGCAATTAAGAAGCACGATGGATGATCTTCTTCAGGCGGGGAAAGAAATTCTTTAAACTGTCTCTGCATGAGCCTCGTTTTTAAGACCATGGATGTCTCGTAAAGATGAGAAACACGGCAGTGACAGCTGATGCATGAAGGATCAGTAGACAATGACAAGTATTTGATAGCAACGATTAATGAATTTAATTAACTGGTTATACGGTGAAGTACAGGAAATGGAAAGATGAGATATGTCATTAATGACATATGTCTCATCAGCACAATAGCAAAGCCGAGAATGTAAAACATTAGGGAATGATTTGTGCCTGCTGATAGCACTGAAGATCTTCAAATGTTGGCTGTGCTTTAGTACCCAGTTCACTAAAGAATTATTGTTCTTTTGGAAAATCAATTGAATTTGTTCAGACAGATTAAAATAGGATGTGACATTCAGTGGATATACAGTATAGAATTGTTTGAATATAGCTTGAAAGTAACTTCTGGTGAAAGCGAAGTTTTCAAATTCTAGACGAGCATGAAACATGACAGTTTTTCATAGAAAATCCATATGCCGCTGATTTATTTTTTCTCTCTTTTTTAGCTCCAAGACCATTGTGATAGCACTTCATAAACAGAACACATTAACAGCCTGTGCAATTGCATATCAATAAGAATTTACTGCGTGTAATTTTGTGTTGGCAGTTGTAATAAAGATAAATGAACTTGTGGAGTGTTATGGGAGAGACTTTGTTTATTATGATAATTAATGGAAGAAATGTGAGTGTGGGGGTGACCAGTTTTGTTGTCAAACTGATTCTGTAACAATTAACAAAATCTAAAGGTTGGTTAACCAGTTTTATCGTTAGTATATGTTTATAGTATTTATAAAAATCTTAATGTTGTATTTTTCCAAATTTTTTTTTTTTATCTAAATATTTATAGATGAATATATTTTATTTTATATTCCAACTTTTTTGTTTTACTTTATTTCAATGAATGAAAGTGAATTTTGAAAATGGTTTTAGTTAACAGTAACAGGATTGTTGATAATATTGCATACTAACACCCTGAATTTGTTCCACGACGGCACTTATTACCACTAAAACAGATGGAAATTGTGTTCATCATGGTGCAAAACACCAATCATCCGACACTGATAATTCCTGTCAGAGAGCGGAGTGACTTAGTAATTCAGCAGTAGTCAAATTATTTTGTACTTACATGCTGTAGCTAATGCATTTGAAGAAAAACCTGAAATATGAAGACACAGAGGGTTGAAGTTCTTACATTAACAGCCTCTCAGCTGTGTGAGGAGCTGTAAACAACATACATGACTGTTGTCATGACAACTAATTTAGTAAAAAAGCACTTTATTTGGAGTTAAAACCTTTTTGTTTTGTGCTCTTCGGCAACCTGCTTTGGTGATATAAAATGCAACCCTTTTGTGAATGGTTAGAACAGGACAAAGTTAAAATACTTATATAACGGGAGGTTTTTGACCAATAAACCCGTTTCTGATTCTCAATAGACGTCTGTAGGTATTGGGATACAAATGCTTACTTCATACTGACACCACCATGTTTATGAAGTTATACATGTTAAGGCAAATCAGCAACCGAATCAAACTTGGATGTCCATTCATGCATTTATCCACTGACTTTAAAAATCCCAGGACCAGCAGTAGCAGATGCAGGGGAATATGTCTCACGTTTATCTGAGTACTTTTAGAAGCTTGTTTCTGCCACAGAATAAAAATGTTTTAAAACATTTTACATTTTCTGAGTATAGTCAGAATCTAATAATGTTTTACTAGCATATTGCTTGAGACTTGCTGATATAAAAATTATAATTAAACTTTATTTTGAATACTACTTATGCACAATGCACATATATTTCTTAATATTAAGCCTGAAATATCTTATATCACACAAGAGAGAAAAGGTCACAATTAACTTTTTATTTTTCATTCAGTGGTGAAATTAAATGTTTTTGACATTTTAAACCTTAGTATCCTCATTTACATTTCAGAATTGCCTTCAGAAAAGAGCAAATCTTCATCTACAAGCCTGATCTCTGGATCAACACTAATAGAAAAAGTTTAATTATTTGAGCACATCACTGCTAGCAACTTGTGCTCCTAAACACTTTGTAAAATGAAATGATCCCCATGTTTGGTGTCAATATGATCTCAGATGAGTAAAATGGGAATTTTGAATCCCACCACGGGTTCGAGAGCCTCCACCATCTGTGAAGCGTTCACTTGCTGTTTCCCAGCCGTGAGCAGCTCATCAGACCCACGGAGCTCCTTCAAGGCACCTCTCTGTCTGAATGCAGAAGGTTGGAGAGAGGAGGAGGAGAGTCTGATGTGTTTTGACTAAATCCCAGGAGGCAAAAGGGGTGATTGGGGGGGCTGTGAGCAGATGCCCAGCGCTCTGAGAGTGGGTGGGTGTATCGAGTAATTGGATTTGTCAGACATGAGCCGCATGGTGTGGAAAGAGACAGAATGAAATCTTTGATTAAGCTTGTCGCCCTCTCTTCCCTATAATGCTTATGGACAGAGCAGTGAACAGTGAATGCCATCACACAGCACCAGTGCCCCAGCTCATTTTCAACAGGGTAATTTTATACGCTCATTCTCCTGAGGTTAAAGACACACACTTCTGTAGAAAGCACAAATATATGAAGAGATTCTGTGTGTGGTGAATAGTTGGATTAAAGAAATCAATGGAATATCAGACTCAGCCACACACAGTTGGCCCAAACTAATTTGGATGAGAAATGCACATTTAAAATTGATGAATGTGTGATTGAATTTGATTAAAGTAGACAATATATATATGTATATATATATGTAATATTTTAGGACATTTCTTAGCCATTTTTCAGAACTATTTTAACTTATTTATCATATAGTATTCAAAACATTGGCAAAATACTTTTCGAACAATATATTAAGTATTCTTGAATTATATTTTACTGTGTATCAAAACTTTGTTTTGCAAATACTATAAAATGTGTGTGAGTGTGTGTGTATATATATATATATATGTGTGTGTGTGTGTCTGTAAAACCACTTTAGCTTTTAGCAGCTTGATTAAAGCTCAGCCAAGTTAGATCTTAGATGAGACCTTTATTTCTCATTAAAACGGCATTATTAGTGCCAGTATTCTGACAAATGCTGACTAATTAATGTTCTGTGCCCACAGAATGACAATGAGTGAAAGAAGATTCCGCTTGAGAGATAGTGAAGCTGTAACAAAGCATCACAGCAGACAGCAGGCCAGGTGGGGAACTGTCCCCAACAATTAAACCGCATTGGCCGGGTAATGTTTTAGTCTCAAAATTGCCCTTGATCTCATGACCTTTTTAAAATGATGTTATGGACAGTGACTGCCAGCCATGCAGGGTTAATGCGGCCCATCTGTTAGAATCTGCGGAAAGCGGGCTGGTCTAATGGCAGGGGACACATACAATTGGCCAGTGCCCTGACTTAATTGCCTTCAATAAAGCGCTAACCGCTGCACCTTGATGGGGGTATTTCAGAACGACAACTCTCTTGTGCGTCAGGGCTGTTCTACTTCTCTACATTACCCTTGATTGTCAAAGTTAAATGCCTTTGTGTGTGTGAACATAGAGGAACTCATCCGTAGAAGTAAACTGCATCGGATGCACCGGAGGAGGTTGGTGGCTGTTTGACAAACAGCACAGGAACATTTATATGGGCCTGGAGGCATTTGCATAAAGATGGAAATCAATACAGCTATGTGTAATGCTCGGTCTAGACTAGGGGGTGCACAATTCAATGTAGCTCTGCTCGTGTATAAATCAGACTGTCTGTAGCTCCTCTGGTAAATTAGAGACAGAGGAATAATGAAGGAAAAGCCTGAGCTGTGCACAGCGCTGAATTTTGGAGACAACAGAGAAAAGAGAAATACAGCTGCACACAGTGGCCTGTGGATGGAGGGGATTTGAGGCGGAGGTAATTTGTGGGATGTGAGGTGAAGCCAATGCCAAAAATCCCAACCTGATTAAATTGCATTTCTATAAGAAGTTCAACCATGCATGATGTCATAATGCATAAAAAAAGCAAACCGGAGTTGCTTAAGTTTTACTTTTTCGCAAGCTTGCACTTTATGACCAATATGTTTTTTTTGGAAACTGGGCCTGTAAGGCGTCTTTTTAGACGTGTACGTGTCTCGCTTTTCCGGCTGCTACAAGGAGAAGCTCCTCCCAGGTTTTAGGTTTAAGTTATA
>JAUCNO010000710.1:7744947-7757489 GCA_032353835.1 Enteromius viviparus | reverse complement strand
CCTGTTTCAAAGTTTACAGATAGATGGCTAATGTGTGTGCCATTGATATGTTCAGTGTTCATGTAAACTGTTTAATACACACTTTTTTAAAAACTCTTAATTAGTTTTGTTTTTTATGTAAATGATTCAATAAATACCATACCAAAGTATTACTGTACAGTGAAATTTTGATACCGTTACATCCCTAGTAGTAGTTAATAGCTAATACTTAGACACTTTCTCTCAGTTTTTTTAAATTATTATGAAAATCCTTTTATCCTCTGTCCTAGTCTGGTTAATAAATCAAGACCATTGTTAAATAAGCATGATTGGCAAACTTATTCATTTTATACATATAAACTCCAAGCTCTCAATTCAGCTACTGAATAAACTAAATCATGTTAAAGCTGATATCTTTTGTTGTTTCCTTTAGGGTTTTGTATTTTCTGCTCTGATTTTGAGAAATCAGCATGATAAAAATATGTTAGTTGTACAACACTCTTATTAGCAGTCGAAAGCACAGTCAAATTAGTCACTGTTTAATTAACAGTCAAGGGGTGGGTGATACATGTTCTGAGTGGCATCATTTCAGTTTATTGTAAATCTGTGCACACAGTTGTGGTATGTTGTTTTACAGAAAAAAAGCTAATAAAAATAATAATAATAAAAACTAGTAATAAGTGACAAAAGACTTTAGGTGGGTTTTCTGGCAGAATAAGCCACCGTGATTGATTGTGGGTAACAGAGGATAAGCCTCATTCTAGGCCAATTCCACTACTACAGTACTTAAAATATGTGTAGCTCCAGGTAATATAGGGCTACACTCAATTTTTTTCTTCATAGATTAGGGTCTAGAGTTAAATATTTACCTTAACACCACTTTATGTGACTTATTTAAATATACATTGTTCTCTGTTCCCATTATTAATACATTTCTTCCAGTTAGGAAAAAATAACATCAAGAATGTTTAAAGAGGACCAAGTTAAATTTAAGAACCCTGGACCAGCATCAAAGTGCACAGGTAACATTACTTGTGATTTGGCAGACTGATGATTATGATCATGTTCTGATATTTATCAACAAATTTACTTTCTAATGGACTAACCTTTAATCTCAATAGCAATTGTTTGACTCAGAACCCTGGAGATGATGTAGTTAAGGCTTCTACCAGGGGCCAACGGGGTCGTGCGAACTCGCCAAACTCATTGGCTTCTGTTGCTAGACATCAGACATGTTTGGGTGCGATGTTGTCATGTTGGCTTGAAAAGAAGAACCCAACCCTTGTATCAGCGATGGCCTCTTATTGGTCCCAGACAGTCTTTTCACGGCCCAATGAGACCATAATGTTTATTTTGGCTTTCATCTGTTATGAAATGCCCTCTTCTCATTCCAGCTCTGTTAAAGGAGGAGGGCATTGGCCTTGTTTTCTGTGAACTCAGTGAGGACACTCATCTGCGGCTTCTCTCTCTCTCCCTAGCTTTCTGTTTGTATGATTTTATAATGCTCTATAAATTCAGCCCCAGAGGCCATATTGAAAGACAAGGTCGACAATAAACCAGCAGGGGGGGGTGTGTAAATTGGAGCCTGTAGAGCCAATATTGCACAAATACGAGAGATATACTTTCGGAGCTGCTCACCTTTTCGCCTCATCTCTGAAGGCCTGATTTGAAAAAATATAATGGAAGACCAAGATTATCCTTCCCAGCACATATTCGTTTTAAAACATTCAGATTTTAAAGATACTGTGGACTTGAATCGACCACTTCAGAGACAATGCTCCCTGAAAAACTAAAGGATCTATAGCTTGAACTAATGTTTCAGTTCTTTGGTGAGCTGTGGCGAAGCTGAAGTAAATACTAATGGAAATGACTCCAAAAAGGTTAATATTTTTACTAGAAAATGGGGAAGTAAAGTGATCGTATAGATTTTAAAATCTTGTTAATTACTTATAAAGCCCTGAATGGCTTAGCACCTCAGTGCTTGAGCGAGCTCTTATCACATTATAGTCCTCCAGGTCCGCTGCGTTCTCAAAACTCTGGAGCAATTTACTGAATACTGTTCGGGAGGCAGGCACAATCTGTCAGTTTAAATCTAGATTAAAGATATATTTCTTTACTCTGGCTTACACTTAATACACTAATACACATCTATTAATCAAACCAATTGAAGTATTGTTAGGCTGTATTAATTGTATCAGCTGGAAACCCACAATGTACTCGTTACATAATAAAAAAAATGGCATTTACACTAATATTAGTCTCTCTCTTATTCTGTTCCTCAGTCTGTATCCAGATCAGATTGTGTATCAGCACAAAGAGATGATCACCTAGATGAGCTCACCGGACAGATCACCGGAACCAAATTCACACAAACACACACACTGTAAGTCCTTTGCACAATCTGACATGCGCTTAAAATTGAACTGGAAATTATGTGCTGGGCATCGGACCAGAGGAGAACTGGCCCAAACTAAGCCTGGTTTCTTCTAAGTTTTTTTTCTTCATTCTCTCACGGATGGGGTTTTGGTTCCTTGCCGCTGTCACCTCTGGCTTACTTAGTTGGGGGCATCTAATTTCTAGCGATTATCGTCGTTTTGATTACAGGGAACAAATGGGAACAAATGGGGCGAAGCGGGACACAGACACAAGGGATTACAATATTTCAAAATAAAAGTCCACACACAACTAGACAAGGGAACACTGACTGAAATCATAACAGTAAGGTTGTTTAAATTTATTTAATATTTAAATAAAGATAGAAAGCAATGGACGAATGGACAGACAGACAGATAATGGACCCTGTGTATATTCGCACGAGACACGCTTCAAGATTTTCAGCTCTAATGCCAGATGAAAACTGGCATCATGAAACAATTGTGCTGATTTCTATGATTGTGCTTCATAATTGGTGGTGCTATGTGTCATACAGTGAGAAGGGTTCAGAGGCAACTGTTGTTAGGGTCTTAGGACCAAAGGTATCCTTGTCTGACAGTGTTTTGACAGTGTCATCATTGTACAGTCTACATACATGTTGTACTCAAGTTTATTATATCCATCTTCCACAGTGTGATATGCAATCATCTTGTATTGCTAAATTGGACTGCTAAAATTGTGCTTTGTTGTTAGGTAATAAGGTCCAGGTGTTTCCGATTACCCCACCCCAACTTGTTTGTTCGGTTGTGGTTGCTCAGGGGGGTGTAGACACGTGCACTCTTGAACCTCACATCTGATAAAGAGGTGCGATTCACACGACAGCTGCTGTAAACTCAGCCATTCATCCCAATGAACGTGATTCTGCTTGACTTGCTTTATTAATAGAAATCAAAGGTTTCTCGTTCAATAAAGGGCAGCAGTTTAATGAATTAGTACAGGCATCTGTAAATGTCACTGATTTGAGCTTTTTACATTTTCAGATTCTTTCAAAGTTTCTCTGGTGCCTGTCAAAGCCCAAATTGGTATCATCCCCATTGATTGATTGGTAGGTTTTTTTGAGAAAAGCCTCAAGGGTTTCTACTTTGATCCACCAAGCCGAGGTTCTCATTATGCCTCCCTCATGAACTGAATCTTTCTAGCCAGTAAAGTGGATAGAGAGGGAGGAACCGAGAAGAAATTATTTTTCACAGTCTATTTTTAGCCATTTTGGTTTCTTATTATACAGAACCGGTCAGAGATGTACGTCTTCGTGGCCTTTCAGCAAAGAGTACATGATGGTAGACTGTCACCTGTGTGAGACGAAACCCACGGCTGGTGTCACATAAAGTGTGTGAGTTTGAATGTAATGATTACAGAGTACGAATAGATGGGGAGTGGCAAAAAAGAGAAGAGATCAAAAGGCAGCGAGAGAACAAGAAAGTAAGTTCATTTTCCAGAAAGAGCTTTTCAATTGCCCTGAAAGTTGGCAGACCAATTGCCATTTGAGGTGCCTGATCCATACTGCTCCCCCAACTTGTTCTGACCTTCAAGATAGGACTTTGGAGAAGCATCTAATCTAGTCTTTTTTCTCAGCCCATAACCCTTCAAACCCCTTAGTGTATGGATATATTGAGCTATATCTGTGTGTGTGTCTATGCTATTCCCAAACTTAGCTTCTCGCTGCTTCTCATTTAAAATTGGTAAAGACAAACAGGAAAAGCAGTGGTCCATAGACTGCACAAATAGACCCCTGGAAAACAGAAGCAGCGAGAAAAGTTGGAGGTGTGAGGATGGTAAACATTGGTTTGTTTTTCTGCTCTAATGCTCTACCCCGCTGAGGTGCCTCAGTTATTTTGAACCTCTGGGACATAAACACCCTGTCTCATAAATACCATGTGCCTCTCGCTCACCTTCAGGACTGCAGCCCTGGTAGTGATGTAGAAGCTACTTTGAAACTCGAGATTATCAAGTTACAAGCAACTCATATTTTATAGTTGTGAGACTAAAGCTGCTCTTTTGTAAGGTTGTTAGCTACACTATAAGCTATTATCATCAGATGCTATTGCATTTTTCCAATTTTTACAATCTGGTAGGTATTTATCAGAAATACAAAGATGATCTGGATCTCTGCATTTTACCAGTCAAAGATTTGGGATAATGTAACAAATAGTCCACCCAAAAATGAAAATTCTGTCAATAATTACTCACCCTTGTTTCGTTCGAAACCCATAAGACCGTCATCCATCTTCAAGACTGAAATTAAGATATTTTTATGAAATCTAAGAGCTTTCTGACCCTCCATAGACAGCAAGGGTACTACCGCATTCAAGGCACAGAAACATAGGACATCAATTAAATAGTTCATGTGGTCATATAGTCACATTAGTGGTCAAGCTCTATTCAATATTTCTGAACAAGCTTTATGATTAGGCATTTTACAGAACAGTGTTCTTATCACAACGTCACAAACAACTGTCCCTGGATCAGTCACCGCCACAGCTCAGTCATCCACTCCAGAACCAGCTCCAATCACCCGATCACAATCACCTGTATACTAGCACCTGTCTTCAATCATCAGCACACTATATAGTCTAGCTCAGCCATACACTTGATGGCTGAGCTCAAGGTGATTTCCTGAGTCTTCCTACAAACGCTCAGTATACCTACCTGATACTCTGCCCGCCTGATCCTTCTGCGCTTACAGAGATCGCTAATACCCACCTGCCTGAACCTTGTGTATGCCTGCTTAAGCCCATCTGCTGACTTCGCTAAAGAGTATCGCTAAATTCTCTGAAACATTTGAATCACTGCCTTGCCTTCACCTAAGACTAACAACCTCACCTGATATACTTACTCGAGTGACTTACCTGCATTGCTTGCCTTTGCTTTGAGAAATTCTGCTGAAAAACAATAAATACTCACCTGTTTCACTTTACCTGTTGTCTCTGACTTTGACTGAGCCTTGGTTGAAAATGTGTGAAAACTAAATATTATCATAACTCAGACACAGACATTCTCTGATTATATACTATCTACAAGTTAATGTTCAACAGTGCCACCCAAAGTCATTATTTTTGTTTTCTTAGCACACAAATGTATTGTTGTAGCTTCATTAAATTATTTTTGAACAACTGATGCGTTTGCTACCTTTCTGGCCCTTGATCATGGTAGGACCCTTGCTGTCTATGAAATGTTTTAAATGTTTCTAAAAGAAGCCTCTCAAGATGCTCACAAGATACAGCAAAATACAACAAAAATTGTATTAATAATATATAATATTACAGGGTTTTTATATATATAATTTCTGTGTTTTCCCAGCATTATTACTTCAGTTTTCAGCCACTGTAAAAAAAAATCTGTAGTTTTTACAAAAACAAATTGGCAGATGTGGATGCCAGAGTAATTCTCTCATGGTACTGTAACACACATGACACTTAAATTCAAACTGATAACAAAATATATTAAAACATAATTAAGCAAAATCATTTCTAATGTACAGTGCCACGCAGGGAATTCTGGGAATATAATTTTGCAGTTTTTGACTGTAAATTATACATTTATGTGTTCTATTTAATTCTAAAAACTATACAATAAAGAGTATTTTACTGTAAAATTATATTAAATGTCTGGTTAGATTTTGTACAGTTATTCCCTGTATATAGTACGGGAACGTATACTGTTAACCTATTAACAGGTTTTCTTCCATAGCGTTTTTACAGTTAAAATTACACTTGTTTTTGTGTGCTTTATTTAGCAAGGACATATTAAATGGATCCAAACAATAAGTACATTAATAAAGTTACAAAAGATTTTTCTTTAATAATTTACATATATTTTTTTGCTTTGTTTTAATATAGGTATAAAAAATGTACCAAAATATTAAGCATCAAAATTTTCAACACTGATATTTATAAGAATCATTACTGATAATTGAGTGTCAATAATTAATCATTACTGAGCATCAATTCAGCATATTAAAAAGTTTTTTATGATTACAGTTTTTATAGTATTTTTAAATAAAAAAAAAAGCCTTTGTGATTATAAGAGACTTCTCAAAAGAACTAATATATTTAAAATGAATCAGATTGTTAATTATTTGTTTACTTTGTTGTTAACGAAGTGGCAACACTTTTTCCTTTTTTCAAGGTTAGCCTATTTTTTACTTAAAAAGGTGAGATGCTGTTTTGCTTCAGTACTAGTAGTTAGAAGCTTTCTAACACTCAGTCCTTGAGGTAAAGTGGGGTTACAGGACATTCTGTTTCATTTAGGACCCCCCCCCCCAGAAAAAGTGAAAGCCAGCAGTGTAGTTAAAATGCGATTCTGCTCTATATTCCCAGCTCTCAGCGAGACACTTGTAGCCTTTGAGGCCTTGCCGAGGTAACTCACCATCTTTGTGAGCTCAAGGGAGGCTTCCATTGATGTTTCTAAATGTCTGCCTCCAGCTGTCTTAATATCACACAAGTACACACAAAAGCACACAAGACACAGACACCAATAGGCCAGCTTGATTAAACATTCTTGAGGTGTTAGCTGGTAATCTGTCACTGAACTTCTAAGGAGGCGTTCAAGTTTGGCCTCCATGTGTCACGTAGCGAAGCAGTGAGCCGATCCTCACAAACACAATTTGTTCTGCTTTTAATGTGGCCACAGAATCTACAGCACTGTGAATACCTTTTAGACAGCTTTACTGCTTTACTCATTACATCTGAGTGAAAGCGCTGCTTTCTTTCACACAAAAAAGGTTTAATATAAAGTATGATACAATGTCACTTAAATATGGCTGTGTATGTAATCGTACATACTGTACGTCTGTACTTGTGTGTTCCCGAAGGAATGCTTAGACATCTTAGATATCATAGATCAGGAGACATAATGGAGCGCTCAGATATCTTTGCAAATCTTTGAATAAAGGGTTTCTTGATAAATCAAAACAGTATCTGACAAGATACTCTACAGCAGATTGTTTTGCCCACAAGGGGATTTTTGAGGATTTTTTATTGTCATACTGCTTGTCAATCTCAGATGCAGTGTAAATGTAATACAAAGTGAGTACGTTTTAACTCTTGTTTTAGTACACTGATAGTACAAACTGTATTTTGAGGTATATTTGTGAAAATATTATTCAGAATTGACGGCCCTTGGCATTTAATAAAAAAAAGAAGCTACTTTGCTTTTAGCATAAAAATCCTATATGCTCTCATTTAAATGAATTGAGAAACAACAGACAATAAACGGATCACTTTTATCCTGACAAATGGTTAAATGGTAAATTCCTGTAACATTTACTGTACATGGAAATAACTTATATTGATGTTCCCAGAATTCCCTGCATTGCATTTGTTTGAATTTGATGTTTTCTCTTTAAAATAACTATGTTTCTTTTTAGTTTTTCTTATCAGTTATGTTTATTAGGGGTTGTATGTTACATGTAATACAGTTAAATTAATGTTTATTGCATATTTCAGTTTAATGAATCTCACCATGATGATGTTTAGTGTTTCTGTGAATGACACTGAGCACCTTCTATATTTCTGCTCTTATTTAGTAGCTGCTTGTGATAGGCTTTAGTTCATCATGTGTCTTTCTCATGAAAACCCATTATCAGTGTTACACTTATCAGCGTATTAACAGATTTCTGTACTGTAATAGATTGGTATATTAACATTATATCAGTTAATGAAATTACGGTATTTAACTTTAAATTTAACTTAAAACTGTAAAACCAAAAATGTTGTTACCATATTATTTATGGTAGAATTCTGTCAACCACAGCTGCCAGTTTTTCGCCATAAATTTTACGGAATGTTTTTACAGTTAAATAATCAAATAAGTAGGATTCTTGTGATTGAAAATAAACAAATAACTACAAAAAAGCCCTCTTCCTCTAGAGGAGACACTTGTCAGATTTATAGTTGATTTTTTCCGACAGATGTCTCAGTATGCTGTGTATTTTAATGAACTGTGTATGAAAAACAACGAATCTCACTGGATGGGCTCACATCTGGACACTTTTGAATGTCACATCCCTTCACACTGTATCATATCATGCATCTCGTGTTAGGTAAGTGGCACTACTGGTTGAACACCATCTCAGTGGGCCACTCTGAATTCAATTAAGCATCTGAAAGGCTTGAGACCTCATGTGTGTCAAATGAATTTGAGGCTATGGTACGCTGCTGTCAGGAGTCAGTTGCCATGACAGCCAATTGCAAGCCTGCCCCTCCGCAGCAACAGGTTAGTGAAGCCATGCTCGACTCAGAGATCAGCGAGACCTTTGTTTCCACTCTTAGCCACACTGTTTGCGTTCGGGTTAAAAAGCCACAATTATTGCCTTTGTAATCAGAAGGTTTTGTGTGGGCAGAAAGGAAAATGACCACATGCTTTTCCTACCTCTTCAAAAATGCGCAAATGAAGTTGATACAAAAGGATAATGAAGAGATTTCAGTGTTTATTATGATCCTGGCACCTTAACTAGCTATGCCAAAATAGTTTTTCTTTCTCACGAGAGGTATACAAGACACTATGTGTCTAAAAGGATTTTGATGAGCCTCGTACCTATAAAAGGCCACTGCCTCTGGTCATTAGAGCAGTGATTCCCAAACTGGGGCTTCTTAAACCCTTTTAATACACACTGTATTTGCATAGATTTCAGTTTTATTTCTAAATAAAAACCTGTAAAACTGATAAATTAATCTAAATATATTTTGTTCTGATTCTTAAGGGGAAAAAAGTCCCCTGTTCAGTAAAAAATATACTTTTATTTAGCCAAGCTGAATTTAATTAGAATAAAAGTTATGATTATGTTATATATGTAACGTCATGGCGAACTCACTGCTGTGTGTGCATGAATGCTGAACCTCCCAGTGAGGCAGAGAGCAGAAGACACGGAAGGATCAGATCAACGGGGTTTAATAAATCAAATACAAAACAAAAGCTGGCAAGGCAGCATAAATCAAAACACACGAGAGGGAAACACAACTAACATAACTTCAACAAGACCTGAATGAAACCAAAAAACAGCGGTATTTAAAGGGGAGAAATAAACGACAAAAGTGAGGGCAGGTGCAAAATCACAGGTGAAACAATTGAACTAAATAGGGAACAAACCGAACAGACCGGACTAAACCAAAATACACAAAGACACGGGGGAGCACGATACAAGACAGAGACAGAATGTGACAATATAAGATTGGTATTTTAAATAAATGTATTTTGAAGCATCAGATCAGCATATTAGAATGATTTCTGTAATAATGCTGTATACTGTATATATACTGTATAGCTTTTCCATCACAGGAAAACATTTTGTGTGTGTGTTTACAAAAAGAAAACAGTTATTATAAATTGTTCTAATGTTTCACACTATTACAGTTTTTATTTTTTTTGGCCAAGTAAATCTGCATTCTTTCTTCTATAAAAAACATAAAAAATCTTACCATCCACAAACTTTTAATTGTAGTGTATCATGTTAACATATTTGTATAAATTTTTATTTACACTGTAGATGGAAAACACTGATTTATACTATAGAGAGAAAACATTTGGATGACAGAAATAAATGTATTGAACAGACCCAAGACTTACCAAACTGAAAAACTAGAAACAAAAAATTGCTGTCATCAGAAAAAGTTGCCTAGCTGATTCTCACATAAACCCAAATTACTGTGTGAGAATTGCATAAGTTTTGCATTGGTGGTTTGTGACTGATTTCCTATGCCATTTATGTAATCAATACAGTTGTTTACATGGATTAACAAACAAAGAGTGTATTATGTGTCTAATTATGTGTGCTTTTTCTAAATTGTCCCCAGCTTTCCAGGGTATCCAGTATGCCTGCTCAAAGTGGTCCAGACCCTCGGCTGAGCTCCTTTGGTCCAGACCCTCCGCTGAGCTCCTTTGGTGAAGACAGCACTTGGACAGCAGTCCTGGTCAATGGGGGCGATGGAGCCGGAATCACAACTTTCTCTATTAAATGTTAATTTCGAAACAATAGGGAGGCATCACTCTTTAACATGGTCCAGATGATAGCAGCGCCTCCCCTGCTGGGTTGTTCTGTCCTACTGCTGGATATAATTCAATGATCTGATTAGGACAATAACAATGGTGTGTTCTATTATTGCTGCTGCCTTTGCCAGTCTGTGGAGACCAGTTTGTGAGACCCCCCTCTCTGCTCGTTTTCATTCACACTCATTCTTTTTGTCTTTCCTTCATAACAAAAGATTTAACATCTGTTAAACAGGTTGTGCAGGTGTGGATGGAGAGATGGGAGGTGAGATCTATGCATGATGCCTGTATATATTTCAGCTCTTGAAATGCTTCTCATCTACTTTGAAAATATCAACTAACTGTTACTGTAATTTTTCCAAAGACCTTTTCATTTCCAAAAATGTAGCAATATTTGCCTATAAAATTATTGCCTATATATATATAAAGAATTCAAGTGCAAAAGCCTCTAAAAGGCATCTTTGGTCAAAAATGAGATTAAATGCGAATACTGTCCTCATAAATCATAAAGAAATGCAAATTTTAAAGTAAAAAATCAGAAATACTTACATTCTTCTATATATATATGTATGTCACAATAGGAAAATAAAAATGCAAAAAATGATTTTTATTCTTAAAGTTACAAGTAGCATGAACTTAACTTTAATATAGTAACTTAAGTAACTTTAATATTAGAGTTGTTTTTTTTTCTTTTTTTAGTTTTCTGTCACAACATACAACACACAACACAATCATATATATGAATATGCAGGTGATGTTGGAGTTGTTGGGCTGTCATAGGTCAAAGTTTAAACCACTCAACTGCACAATTACTGGATTACCCAATTACCATTGGGCCCTTGACCTCCAGTTGCTCCAGTGAACTAATCTTGTTCGTAACATAACTAAACATTGTTTAGAAATTGGATAATAAATCATCTGTCAATGTTAGCAGGCTTGTGATGGTTGTATTGTTTACTGAGTCTGTTTGTGTCTTTCCCCTTGCTACTTTACCTTTTGTCTTTCTCTGTGTCTCCGAGGACACTTTGTTTCGCCCCAGCATCGCCTTCTATAATGGAAAGCTGTTTTTGTCTTTAGCTCGACGCACATCCTTAACTGAAAATAACCAGCAGAGACACATTCTCACTAAAAAACAGCATCAGGTCTTACTAGGACAATGACTTGATACCTCGGCCATGAACGGCGGCTTAGATTGTAGAAGCGTCTGTGGCAGGAGCTGCCTAGCTGCTCTGAACTCTTCTGCTTAACACGGTGTGTAGTCATGGACTAGCTGGAGGAAATCTGTACAGATAACAATATTAATCTGCTCAGACAGCTGGGCTGGGGGATATCTAGTGGCATTAGACTAAGGACACGGGGACCTTGGTAGACCTAAATATATATCAGGGCTGGAATGAATTTTATCTTTGTTGAGCTCGCAGGATCTCTGCCACATAGCTTGTACTCTAATGGTTGTAGTGACAGTCAAATGAGTTCATAAGCTGTGCTGAGGGGCATGAACACCTGACCCCGTCACAAAATACGATAAGCAGAGGTGTAAATCTGTGTCATTGGATAACACATGCAAGCATTTAACTATAGTCATGGGACACTGTTTCAATAACATTCACTTCTTATAATGCCAATAATTAGGGGCTTACGGTTGAAGGTTGCTTAGTTCAGCACTTGTTTTGTTTAAAAACTGAATTTTTCAGAAACATCAAGTCATGCTAGCATTTTATAAAGTTGGGACATAAGGCCAGAAATATTGTTGTAACAATAAATACATATCTATCAGAAAACTTTTGTTATAGAAGCTGCATAGGAAATTGACTTTTTGTCTGAGGTTATAGCACACAAACTGCTCCAGGCATTTCTTCATTAATATTAATTATGTTATTTGACCTTCATCCCAACTCAGGGCTTTACAGATTGCAAAAGGGGTCTGTGGAAAAGAGAGAGAGAAAAAAAATGATATATATACACACACACACACACACACACACACACACACATATACAGTATATATATATACAAAACTATAAACGCAACACCTTTGTTTCTGCTCCGATTTTTCATGAGATGGACTTAAAGATCTAAAATTCATTCCAGACACACAATATTACCATTTCTCTCAAACATTGTTCACAAATCAGTCTAAATGTGTG
>JAUCNO010000710.1:7726984-7743865 GCA_032353835.1 Enteromius viviparus | reverse complement strand
AATCAGGGCTCTCAGGTATAAAGACCCAGTCTGTCGATACGACATACGTCGTAGTGTACGACAGACAAGGGAACCAATGACATTTCTTAACCAACATTGGTTAAACAACTTAACCCTCTCACAAATCAATAATTTTGCCTCAAAAGACTTGGAATATTAATATCTTTAAAATAAATTATGAAGTTGGTTGTATCTGCCTGCTATATCTTATGTTTTATTGACAGATGGTCGGTTTAGGAACAGGGGTTGGGTTACGTGCTCATAAATGTGTAAATAATCACTATTATAACATTTGTTACACCTCAAGGAACAAGGCAAAGGACTTAAATATAACACCAGTGCCACCAGCGATGTTATGGAGCGTGGAAATAATGCTTCATAAACAGAAAGCATATTTAGGTACAGCTGATCTGTGAAATGAAAGAACATTAATAGTTCCTTTCACTAGATATTCTTTAGTCCTATAAATGACATTTAAACTTGTGACCAAAGCCTGATTTGTGCCTGTGAAACACAAAATCCAGAGAGCTTGTGGTTCGATGATGAGTTGAAAGCATTTCCACCCGAAATAAAATGCTGACCGCTGATGGATGTTCTACCTGCGTAATCAATTAGGCCTGCATGACGGTCTCCACCACAGCACACTTATGAACCCTTTTCCTTATTTTACACCTGTTTTGCTATCTGATCAGCCTTAATATATGGCACAGCACACACTGACACAACTCATGAATTGTATCTATGCGATCACAAATTATAAATTGGCTTTTTTGATAACGCATTTTCTGGTGGAGTAATCAATGTACTTGTAAACGTTCTGACAGTGCACTCTCTCTCCTCTATTAGGCCTAAGGGCATGCCTTGTCTTATTGTTTTCTTTTGCATGCTGTCGGGCCTGCTGAAGTTGTTGGGATTCTAGGAGCAGCCTGTCGTTGAACAGTATCTCGGTGCTGAAGCGGATTGGACAGAGCAGTTGCCCCGGGCTGGAATGAGCGTTGCCGTGAGCGACCTCTCGCTGGGCTTACTCTGAGATTGCTCTTTATTCACCTCTCTTACTGTGACATAGCTTTGGACACACTGCATAATAAGCATATTAAACTGTTCTACACGGGGCCGAAAATATGTGGCCTTTGCCAATAAGCACAAACAGTGTCAATGAAAAATGCACTGCAACAGACAAGATGGACCCACTGCGCGGATCCCACAGGGCCCTTCTGAATCACACGAGCAGATGCGGAGGAGCCGCTTAACCCAGCTAAGTACTTGAATATTTCTATATCGAAAGAAAGATGCTTAATATAAGTTTACATCATTGCAGAGGCTGGTATTTCTATTGTTGTTCCAAAACCTAGTGAACTGCCTGCATAGACTGCTGCTTTCTAATCTAACCAGCCAACAAAAACATCTTCACAATATCTAACATTCAAATGAATGTTATTTCTGAGTGTACACGCTTACATTACAGTACATAAGATTTATATACAGTATGATTACCCAATGATTCAACTGCGAGAGAAAGTACTGAAATACAGTACATATTTCCTCCCATCTCGTATTTATTCCTTTTAAGAAGTTCTGTAGTACACGTCATCTTCTTTCCATACATAGAACTACATGAGCCCAGAGAAATGTTAAAGAGAAAACCGATTTTCATACAAACAAGTCGATGTAAACTACACATTCGAGTTAATCGATAAAATCCATTTATCACCAAGCACTACTCACAGCCCTGTATTGATGTATGTATTGGCAGTCGCAAGTTCCTGTACTTGCTCTTCAGCAGCGTAGCAGATCTATTCTGCCAAGACCCAATAATTTAACATTGTCATGCTAAAACCATGCTAAAATCGTCTGAGTCTCATCATGCTAGAAATAAATTTTTAACTCACATGTGCTTTTGCTCACACTTAGTTATGTTTATTGTATGGTATAGTGCCTGTGTTACATTGTTTTCAAACACGCTAAAGCTATTAGCAGCACTCACCAGATGTTTCATTCCCAAACATTATTTCTAGAGACACTTACCGTACCACACATTTCACCTTGAAAGTGTTGCTAAACCTGCAAAAGCTACAGGATGAGCCTGGGTTGTCTATAGAATTTGGTCAATACAATTTTAAATGAAATTTACATTTGTGTATTATAAATATTTCTTTTGTTCGCTTTTTTGGAATATCTTTTACTTAGCTGAAAGCTCACCACAGTGCATTGATATGTTTTTCTGTCTAAGGGGCCTGAAGGTGTCATAATTAAGTTGCCTTTGATTTAAAATAGTCATGAGAATGCCTTGCTGACTCTGTAGGCATCTGTCTAGTTTTTGGAACAGAACTAATTTAAACAGGCTTTGAAGAGAAGTCCAAGAGAGCCTCACAGGGGGTCAGGCACTGAGAAGTTGAAGATCATGCACATACCTGTCACACTACGGTTACACAAAGGTAAAGGAGGAATGTTATAGGCTGCAACACTTGCTTCCTCCAATCCAGCTCTCAAACTGCCTGGGGCTTCCGCCGCTGTTTCTCTTTTCAGCTGAAAGAAAGAGAGAGACTGAGAGAGAGACATCCACTTTTACATTATTCAGACTAACCACATAATGGAACAGGCAATTCCCCAAACTCTCCTCTGATGTGTCAGATTTAAAGTAGAATAAAAGATTTAGCATTCTTTGTCTTCTCATACTTTTGAACTGCGGGAGATCTGTGATTAAACTCGGAGTCATCTGCTTGGCACTGAATAATCTCAGCTGAATAATTCTTGGTTGTTAACCTACTTGGTAACTAATAGAGTTTTCAGTACAAAAAGCAAATGTTACTCTATTTAATACAGGATGTCCTAGCTTACATGAGACACTCATTTCACCTAAAAAAAAAAGGAAGAAATAATATTTTCCAAGGATTATGTATTTGTATTTTGATTAAATATTCCATATAGTTGAAATATCCAAATGCCTATCCAAATGAAATATTCAGTTCATGTTATTGTCAAATACTATTCAGTTATATCAGACTACATTTTAGTAATTAATTAAACATGTAAAAGTCCGCCAAATCCAGTTATATATCCACAATTAAAAAAAAAAAGAAAATCAATATACAGTACATAATTTCATTTTTTTTCTCCACACTATATATAAAATATTTTTGTAACACTTTATGGAGATCAATTCTCACTATTAACTAGCTGTTCATTCGAATGTCAATTAACATATCGGCTGTTTATTTATTCTACATGCCTAATCCTACCCAATACTTAACAACTACCTTACTGTATCTATTCATAAGCAGCAAATTAGCAGGGTTACTGAGGTAAAAGTTGTAGTTAATGATTTGTTAATGGTGGGTACTGGACCTTAAAATAAAGTGTTACCGTATGTTTTCCTTTACCGTAATGAAAGGCTAATTTAGTACAAATGTACTTAAATTAGATTTGAAAAAAATATATATTTTGATTTTAGAGCTGATCTAGACCATGGTGCCATCTTTCTGCCAGGTTGTGCGAGATTCGTTTCTTTACAGAAGGCACTGAGGGTGACCCACAACAACAACTATCCTTTTTTCTCTCCTGTGAACTGAAAATGCTCCCAGAGTGACAAAAGCAAGCCATCTGAGACATTGATCTCCTTCCACAATCACCTCTGTCGAGCATGTCCTGTAAATCTGGCCGCCTAAATCCCGCGCATGCCGCAATTGACTAGTCTCGAAATGGACCCAACACACAGTCTCAACTGACATTTACCAAGACCATCGATCTGTCCAAATACTCTAGCTTAGATAGGAAATGTAATGACCTCTGCCTGGGGAGAATTAGACGGCCGAGTGCAGTGAAGAGCAACAGAGCTTGTGATGACGATAGGGGGAAAAATAAAAGCAAACTCTTATCAGTATGTGAAACATCGTCTTCCTGTCAGAGGTGTAATCCCTCAGATGAATGTGTGCGGGGACGTCCAACCGTGATTAAACTTTGTGCAACATGCCATAACATCGCCACATAATACACGTTCCCCGACCCGCTATCTATCCTGGCTGCTTTGCTTAACTGGCTCAATAAATTATCTTACACTTGAGCCTAAGAAGAATCCGCTCCATATGAAACATGTTCCATATGAAATCATCTCTCTCTCTCTCTCTTTCTCTCTCTCTCTTTCTCTTTCTCACGGACAATGTGAGGTGTGAATGCTAATCAGCGAAAGCAGCTGACGCTTGTTTAATTGGTCTAACCTGCTTTGCTGAACTGTGGCAGTCCTATGAGAGTATCTTGGCTGTTGCGCTAGGTTTTTGTCCCTATCCTATTCGCCATCCATTCTGTTCCATGCTACTATTTTTATTGCTCTAACAAGGTCCCGGGCAAGGCGTGCAGGAAGGCTGCAGGTGCATCGTGGGAAATGGATGGCCTCGTCACAACTGGAGCCCCCTGTGGAGCGTGAGAGGTGTTGCCCCGAGGAGCAGTGGCAGCTGTGGAAGGTCAAAGAAGCGTGAGGAGACACAGGTGGCTCACAATGGAAAGAGACTGAGTGACACATCTGACAGACCTGACCTTCACTGCAACCGCAGACTCAGTATGCAGCTTACAGTTTTTTGTCAATCGCTTTGGCTCAATTCTCAAATGAGAAGTACATTTTTTTCTGAAAAAAATGTTCTCTGAACTTGGGTCACCTCTTTGCACAGTAAGCACAACAGCCATATATGTGGGCTAAACTGTCAAATATATATATACATTCAGTGACTACAATGTTAATTTACATTAACTGTTTTTTTCCCTCAGAAACAACCACGAACAAAATCCAATTTGCCCAATTTCAAAATTTAATTAAAAAAAAAGGATATACCAGGAAGATAAACCATTTTTTTTAACCATTTTTAATACCAAGGACACCTTTTCAAAGCTCTTCACAGTGAAACAGAGAAACTGTGGAACATTTTCCATTGCTTTGGCACAAAATACATTTACTGACTACATTTTTAAGATGAACCAAAACTTTCTTTGCCTAGTGAATTTGCATATTTACATAGGCCTGTGTTTTCTTTCTGTACTGTTACCCTTCAAAGTTCATGCAGCTGAACACAGGTGTTAGTGTTTTGATTTATGTTTACATTAATCTTTATTTAATTAGAATGTTGCTTTTACTTAAATCAACATTAGAAGGAGGAATACAACAAGCAATTCATCATAAGGTGGTCAAACATTGTTCAGAATATTACAAACTGGAAGGTATAGTAAAGTATTGTAAGTATAGGGAAAAAAAGGTTTTATAATACCAAACCCGAATAAGATTTTGAATTCTTAATTTTAATAAACAATTTGTAATTTTGTCCTGCAATGCATACATGGAGCATGTTACCTATACAGTAATTTTAACAGTACAGTATGATTAATTATTAAAAAAAAAAAACATAATCCTATGCCTGTTTTTAGGTCGCTGTTTTATAAGTGACAAGTGTTTGTCGGGTGATAGTAGGCTATTATGAATAAATGGTTAGATTTGGGACATGTATGGTATAAAGACTTTTGCTAGTTTGGATCTGAGGGTTATTACTGTGTCAAGCTAAAAAATAGGAACTGACCAAAGTATTGAGGAATATGTCTTAGCGATTCTTTACAAAAAAAAATGTTTTTACACATCTACAAAAGAGTAAGTACAAATTTCTTTTTATATTTCTTTTTTCTCAAATTGACTTACAGTATTGATCAAAAGTTGATACTTTCTTTCATCACGTGAGAAATCACATGCAAATGTATCTATTCAGTTTTAAAAAATTATGTCAGACGTACATGATCCACAATATGAAATGTTTATGATATTAGTTATATTGGCAAATTACTAATGAAACTTCCAATCAGCTTGAATTTTCCCAATAATATTTGCCTACGGCTAAAATCTGTTTCTGAAAGCACAGTAGCATTCAGCTGGGCACATTTTGACCTGCATGGTTTAAATAATAACCAAAAAACCCTTTTATTTAGGTGTCATTTGCAAGCAATAGAGCTGACAACTGTAATACAAAAGCATCTCTTCCAGGAGCTGAAAGCATCGCCGCCTCATAACCCACAATGTCAGAGCCAATGCAAACAAAAACAGAATGAACTCAGGCCTCGCCGTCACAGGAAACGTGAGCAAGAGAGGAAACAATTTGTCAGGGAAAATTAACGATGATAAATTATTCAGCGAATCGATGAATCGGGATAAAAAAAGATCTCTGTCTATAAGCACAGGATCCGTATCAGCAGCCTGGATACTGACAGATGCGAGCGCTGTGACAGATGAGAGCTCGGCGGTGTCTGAGGTCAAGGTCAGTGGTGGGACCGTGATGGGAAGCGCTCTATGACTTCAATCTCCCACTTTCAATGAGATATGCCATAAATCAAAGCCTGCATGAGAGGAAGGTGCAAGAACAACAGGCAGACCGAGCCGTTTTCCATGAGAAATTCATGTACTCTTAATTTATGTATAATATGGCAATTAACTCCAGTCTGAGTAAATGTCGTGCTTGGGAATGCTTCGGGAGTGTTTTATGGTTGACTGTGATGATTGTGTCACTGGTTCTTTCCCCTGGGACTGTGCTAGGGGTCAGAGGTTCAGCCTGATGATGTGTCACTCGCCTCAGCTCGTCCTGATGTGGCTCAGCGATGGATCTGATGTATGGAATTAAAATGCTGAATGAGTCAGCCGAGGCTAAACCATAGTGGGAGGATTCAAAGATGTCATACTTGAAGTGGCGGAGAGATAGAACAAGAAACAAACCCCAGTTGCGCTTGCATGGAGATATCTGTTATCTAGCCGTACTTGAAACTCAGATCTTTTGCTCTTTACGTTTTTTCTCTGTGGTGAAAATTAAATGTGATTGATTTAGTATGCAAAACTATTGATGTCCTTTTCAGAGAGGATTCACTGATCCATGGATTTATTCAGAGCGGCGCTCTTATCGGCGTGACCAATTTGAACGCTCTCCACGGTCTTAAGAGAGAGAATGAAGTGGAGGTCTGAGGATGTGCGCTGTGCACTGTGTACTCACTGCAGTCCCTCAGAGCACAGAGAATTCAGGAGATGCTTCTCTAACCGCTAGTGAAACTTAAAAACTGATGTGCTTTACAACACAGCAGGCCCAGATGATCAGCCTTTCAATACAAGCAGGACGTGTTTGTCACCATTAACACAAAAGCTGACAAAAAACGGCATGTCTTTAAAAATGATTTTAGATCAAAATAATGCAAAAGTAGGTTTAGCTGATTATTATAGCTGTGTATTATTACAGCATCTAAATGCTGTTTTTCTGCTATGATATACGCAAAACAAAAATGCATAGATGAGTTGATTTCATGGATTTTTGGAGGTAAAAATATGCCTACACTAAATTATAATCAGTCCCTATTGCCCTCTTCCCAGAATGCATTAGGATATGAATAATTAATATGGTGTATTGTTTGGCAGTTTGCAAGTTTTGTTTACTACGTTTTTGATCTTGTTGTCACTACATGGTAAATTCTTGTCTTGTGATTTCAGAATGAGTTTGATACTCTACTCAAAATGATCAGGTAACTGTCATGCTTCTTGTGTTTCGTGTAACGGGTCTTGAAGTCAGAGTGGGTGTCATTTCAAAGTATTTCAGTTTTTTTTTTCTCAATGAGATGGATATTTCTGTGACACTGTCAGTCGTTTAATTCTGCTAACATTTTGCTCTGCGTGATGTGTCAAGAAACACTTTTATAGCAATCAGCAATCTTGTAAATAAAGGGAATGTGAATTCATCCTTTTAAATTGATTCTTAAGAAATCTTCTCACATGTGATTTAAATAGATTATTGTTACGTTGATGGTAAATTTCAAGTCTTGGCAAGCTGACAGTTTAACATAAGAATCTATTTTATTAACTTAAATCTGTTGACAGTTTTTTTTTTTTTCAGATGTGAATCCTGGAGCAGAGGAGAATGGTGATCATGTAAACAATTTTAAGATATTTTTTAATACTGCATGTTTTTGTGACGGAATACTTCAAATAAGTGATGATCATCAGATCTTGTATTGCAAAAAGAATCTTTAAGATTGTTCATGGTTTCCACAAATATATTAAACAGCACAATTGTTTTTAACATATATTGATAATAATAAGAAATGGTTTTAAGCGTCAAATCAGCATATCTAAGGGATTTCTAAAAGATCATGTGATATTGCAACCTGATCTCACGGCAATTCGTACTTATTTTACGAGGTGGCTAATTCGTACGAATTTGTACAACCTGACTCGTACAAATTCATACGATTTATAAATCGGATGTATTTTACGAGATGCCAATTCGTATGAATTTGTACGAATTACCTAAACATAACCCCACCCCTAAACCTATCCATCACGTGGTTTTAGACAAATCGTATGAAATCATACGAGTGAGGTGGTACGAATTAGTACGAATTGGCACAAATTTAGCACCTCGTATGAATATGTACAAATTGCTCGTGAGATAGTGTTGGATATTGAAGACTGGAGTAATGATGCTGTAAATTCAGCTTTGCAGCACATTTGAAACTACAGTAAATTTTTAAATAGAACTGCTCAATAAATAGAATACTGTTCAAATAAATGCACCCTTAAAGCTTAAAGTGCCCCTATTATGATGCAGTGTGTAACACATAGTGAAGACATCCTGCAAAGTTTTAAATATGAAAGTGCACCATGTAATACATAAAGACACCACCATTTATAATAACCAGCAGCAAAACAAACAGCTAAAAAAAGATGGAAACCGGAAGCTGGACCCACAGAATTCAGTTTACAAATGGCCGTGCCCAAAAAGGTGGATACTACTCCCTTAAAGTATGTACTCTTTTCATGAAGAAGAAGTACACACTTTTGAGTGTGTAGTAGACAATGGGGAAGCTTTGGGACACACTATAATATCACACAACTGCGTCTTTATCCGTGCCTGTCGCACCTGTCACTGTAAACTGGCCTGCCAATCATTTTGTCACAGCTAACATCCTCTACATTTCATTTAACTTCCTACTGAAAGTAAGTAGCTTGTTGATCTTCCGATAGCCGGTCTTTCGTGTGGAGAACTGATTTTATTTTCTATTTAGGTAATTTATTTAGGTTGTTTGCTCATCTGCAATCTGCTATTGGATGATGTATTGCATGATAAGATGTTTATGATTTAGAACATATGTAAAACTGACATCTAAAAGACGTCAGCCAGACGTATTCTGACAGCAGATGCTTTCCAGATCAAGAGATCTTTCACAAACATCTTGCAGACGTGTGCTATCTGGGACACAGATATAAATATCTTATGATTTTTTTTACCAGGTTAAATGTTCATAATTATTAACTCAAACCCCTTTTTGGAAACCTCTGTACCTAACCGCCGGTCACACACGTTCGCCAAGGTCTTGGTGGATAGTATAAACATTGGGACGCAGGGCATGTCTCTCAAAAGAAGTCCTAAGCCATTTCATGAAGCATTAGCATACTGTTTTTTTAAACTTGCAGGCATATGGAGAGAATGTCTGCCCAAGGGCACGTTCCCTGACTTCTTACTCCAGTTCTGCTTCTACTAGATCTAACGACCCATACATGCTTATACTGACAGCGAATGTCGACATGCGTAGCCCCTTCGTAACTGCACACCTCAGCGTCTGCTGCCCGAGGGAGTTGAGGGGAATGAAGTGTGACTGTGCCCCGTGCTTTCTTTCAAATTCATCAAAGCCTTGTGATCTCCATCTCAATGAGAGAGTTGTGAATTATAGAGCAGCAGCATCAGAGAAGCTGATTCAACTTTAATGATGTCAAGAATGCTGTGAACAAACAGCAGTGCTCCCTCGGCTCTGAGCAGAATCGCATTCTCACGTATCTCTGTCTATATTTCTCTGTCTCCTGAACTTCTAGAGGAACGGAAGAGGGACACAGAGGGTATCCCCATGGAAACCGTGTCTCCTCGTCGTGCGAGTCGCTATGCGGGATGAAAGATGGTCTCGGTCTTGATTAAAAACTGTAGGTGATGCTTCACCTGGGTCCATTGTGTTAGGAAGTCATCTTGATGGCTCCCCAGGGTTATCGCTCTTTTTCTAAATCTGACAGGTTAACACTATCAATTAGCAGCCATTGATCGGTGAACAATAACAAAGGCTGGTTGAAAGATGATGTAGCTGTTCACCTTCACTCCCGAGGCTGTACTCCGCTCATACAGCAGCACACAACAATTTGAAGCGACTCACCAAAAAGGGGAACCTCGGAGTTTTGAAACTTGCTGATGTTTCACAGATACTTACAGATTTTTGTGGTTTCTGTATTTTTTTGTTTTGTTTAGTGCTGATTTACAAGTCTTACAAAGATTTATTCTTAAGCAAGCAAGGTTTTTCTGGTCCCTTCCCCAAAAATTTACATGGGTCATTCCACTAAATGGGTGCAATCATATATATAAATCACTTTATACTTTGTTCAGACTAGAGGACGGAAAGTTATCACAGTTGAAAAATAAATAAAAATATCAACATTAATTATCTTTCTTTTTTTATGGACCATATATACAACACTTTTTGGTGATGGGTATTACAAAACAAACTACTAACAGGAATGAAAACACTAAAATTATTGTGACTTATTATAACATGTTTTCATGTGGTTGGTTGATCTGGGTGACAAAAAATGCAACAATAATAAAGAAATAAAAAAATATGAATGTTTAAACAATATAGCCAAAATTATTAGAACAATGTATTTTCACAAGCTAAAAGTGGTCACTTATTTCTGCCTATTACAATTAACAGCAAAATGAATGTTTGGAAATGTATTTCCTACTGAAACCCTACAGCAAAAAATAGAAATATCTGACTTTTATCTGTTTTTGGCTGGTACAAAATACTAGTGTTCTAATATTTTGGCCACCACCGTATTTAAAATATGGTAGGCCATATATAAAAGAAATAAATATATAAATTATCTTTCTAATAAGTACCCTGTAGTATCATGACCTTGCCTTGAGCGCAGGAATGGTAATGAACTGTAAAATTGTCCACCTTGTTCTCCTCAACCAGTTGCTTTTTAAGCCCCAGCTATCCCTCAAACTATACCAAAATGTATAAGTGAATTAACACAACAATTAAGTCACTGTTTGCCAGATAAAATATTTACTAAATATGATAAAAATCATCTTTCCAAAATGGAAAGGCGCCCATTTGGTGGATGACCCCCGTGTAGTTTACCTGTGTTACCACGAGGGGGCGCAGCTTACATCTCACCCCCCCTTCTCTCTCTCTCTCTATCCTCCAGCGAAGCCCTTGCCAACCGCCCCTCTCTCCCTCCCTCTCCACTCTTCTCTCGCGTCGCGGAGCCACAAAGCGGACCGTCGGCGCACGGCAGAGGCACCTCGCCGCTTCAGGGTGAAGATGTACGGCGGTCTGTGCGCCCGTAAGCTGGCTCGCCGGTCGCGGTCAGCGTTAATCGCCGCGCTGACGGTGCTGCTGGTCCAAACGCTCATCGTGTGGAACTTCAGCAGTCTGGACACCGGAGAAGAGCGAAAAGACAACGGCAGAGAGAAGAGGGACCGGATCGGCATCAACAAAGCCTACAGCGAGTACCAGAAGAGCGGCTTCCAGAGGAGGCATCAGCAGCAGCCGCCGCTGGGGAAAGCGTCCAATCGACACAAACAGCAACCGGTAAGACGGCGGAATTTCCCCGTTCACCGCGCTCCATTCATTCCTCGCGGTCCGCCGTCATAACGGGCCCGTTCTCGGTCGGAAATGATGCCTGATCCCCAGACCGAGCGTTTCGGGGTGTTTCTGCGTTCAGAGACGCGGGCTGGGTGTTTTGTTTGTGTTGTGATGAGATGTAGCTCTTGTTGTCATGACTGTATTCGGCGGATGAGAAGGTGACAGTCGCGCGCGGCGCGTAAAATGCAGTTTGGCTGGGTACTTATGCATCTCGTGTGACGGATCGCTGTCTGTTAAAACTCCCATTAAGTTGTTGCCATTGCAATTGCGTTTATCGGCGGAATAGGCGTTGCTTTCAGGTTATGTTCGTGACATATTGTTGGTGAGAATGATCTCTTGATGACCTTTATGTAGAGTGAATGGATCTATAATCCCGTTTCGTCGCTGAGGATCGTGTAAAAACGTGTGTTTTATTATTAAATACGCGGTGTTTCTTCTTATCGATCAATTTTATAGTAAAAATTATATAAACCTTTCGTCGTGTAAATTAAAAAATGCGTTTTATTTGATGACATAATTGAATTCAAAATATCTTGTCCACTTGCTATTCAACATGTATGTATTGTATGTCATTGTTTTAAACGATTTTTTTCTCGATTTGCCTCTTAGGTTTATACATTTTCTTTAATGGCATCTCAGTTGATTTTATTGTTCAGGAAATTTTATTCTAGTGCTATTTAATTAATATTTTTTAAATATATATATATATTACTATTAGGCTATAAACTGCGAGTCATATAAATTCCTTTATATGTTATATGTGACTTGATTTAACGCTATTTAAGCTGATTTTTCTAGCAGTGGCACAAAAAAGCAGCAAAGAATCACTGACACTTTACTGGCAATTTAAAATTAACATATTTTATTATTGATTTTGTGGATTCATAACATCCTTCGTTCAGTTTGAAGCTTGAAATGCTGGGTTATCCATCTGAACATGATGCTCCTGCTCCAGTCTTTGCCTGCGGCTTTGCTGACAGACCCTTCATGCCTTGCGCTGCGGACAGTGACCCGACTTCATTAGGTAACATAGGGTCAGAGCAGTTAAAAATAGCTCTTTATAGTTAAGTTTTCTCTTTTTAAGGTGTATCATCTTCTAAAATTGAACTATTTGGTCAAAAAGCAAATGTTTTAGCTATGACACTTGTCCATGCCACTCGAAAGTAAACTTGTACGGGTCAGGGTTTTTTAAATATTGATGTTTATGTTATTCAAAAATATATGATGTGCATATATTCAGGCATCTCTCGCAGCCAGGGTGTAATAAAACATTAAAGTGTTTGTAATGAATTCACACAGAATACCTTAAGCGCCCCACCTCGGTGAAAGCGCTACATCATTTTTTTTTTCAGATTAATTGATACTAATTATCATGAATCATCTCATTAACATAATTCTCTCAAACATAGGTTTGCCTAATCTAATTAGAAATCTCTCTGTCATCAATAACTGTGCTTGAACAGCTTTCTCCTCATTGGAAACAAAATCATGTGTTCGTGTACAGTATATCTGGGTAATGTAAAAACACGCAGGCTGGAACAGATTTTCACTGCAGGCTAATAGTAACATCACCATTTGGCTTCCATGTGGTACGGTTCTTTTTAATTGCAGAGGTGTTAATTTAGCTTTCTAATCCAGGTGTAATGTAAACTACAGCGAGCCTGGAGCGACGTTCCATCTCATTTAGTCCCTCGCTAATATCCCCACAGACTTGTTGCTCTATCTGTGTCTAATGTGATAATTCTGTTCTTCTGTGGTCGTATTTAAGCCAGCAGTCTAAAGTGCACGTTATAATCCCTCCAGCACTAATCGACGACCGATATTCGCAGCAGTCTGCTTCTCAGACAGTTTTGCCTTCGAGTTGTCGCAGTTTGGCAGGAGTGTTAATGTCCAGTAAATGTGTGCATGTCAGCAGAGTGGCTCGATGCCATCCTGCCGCGGCAGTGTGAAGTGTGTCCGTCTTTCGGTGTCGTCTGCACTGAAATGCTCCCTGTTGAGCCATCAGCTTGCTTGAAGCCGGCTCTGCTGCAGGAAACGGCCCTGCTCCGCTCGATTCTTTCAAATGGTCGGAATAATAACCCCAGAGCCGGTCACCTTTTTCTTGTAAACTCTCTGCTCTTCCGTATCTGTTCTGCTCTCGGATTTGTTTGTGGCCCTCGATGGGCTGTTTATTCTGGCAAACAGGATTGGCT
This sequence comes from Enteromius viviparus, assembly GCA_032353835.1. Classification (NCBI taxonomy): domain Eukaryota; kingdom Metazoa; phylum Chordata; class Actinopteri; order Cypriniformes; family Cyprinidae; genus Enteromius; species Enteromius viviparus. The sequence continues at coordinate 7,729,979 of JAUCNO010000710.1, read as the reverse complement.
GAGGATTAAAGTGGGCACCCGATTGTTTCAGCTGTTTATCTCGATCCTCGTCCTGAGACGGTGAGGTGGGAAGTCTGGAGCGAGAGTTGGAAACATGAGAGGGTTTCAGAAGATGCATCCGAACCCCCTGAAGGCTCTGAAACCTGCTTAGTCCCACAGACAGGAAATAGATGCAGATCGGTTGGATTCCGAAATGAATCTTCATTCTTAAGGCTCGTCGCTATTGGAATTACTCGTGGCTAATTTGTTGTTTCAAGTATTTGTCACCCTGGAAAACCAAACCAATCATAAGTAGCATGGTTTTATTTAGAGCAATAGCCAATAATACCTTGTGTGGCTCCCAATATTAGATTTTTCGTTTTTATGCCAAAAATTATTAGGATATTGAGTAAAGATCACGTTCCATGAAAACATTTTGTAAATATTGTACTGTAAATGTTTGATTAGTAATATGCATTGCTAAGTACCTAATTCGCACAACTTTAAAGGCATTTTTCTCAGTGTTTAGATTTTTTTGCACTCTCAGACTTTGAAATGTTGTATCTCAAAATCAAAAAGTATCCTATCTTAACAAACCACACATCAGTGGAAAGCTTATTTATGCATGTATAAATCTCAACTTCCAAAAATTTGCCCATATGACTGGGCTTGTGTTCCAGGGTCACATTTTTCTGTTCTGGCTTCCGCCGGTGCAGATAATCAGAGTCTAGTGTGTTTGTGTCTGTCTTAAAAGCATTGTGAGCCTTTGTTGTCTGGCTGGCTAGTGCTGCACTCTACCTGGCCTGTGTTGACTCAAAGAAAGCAAAACAGATGAAGGTGTGACTATTTCCTTTTTGTACTGCACTTTGTGTAACTGCCGACTGCTCTTTAATACCACAGTCACAACTCTGCCGACTCAAATTGTCTGCTCTTCAGCCTTTTTGATTAAAGAGACGTGAGACACAGATGACCTCTCACCTCTCGTGGGCCACTGCGCTGCCTTCTTAAACTTGGCATTGACCCAAGCCCACACGCAATCTGTGCCCAGCGGAAACACTGCAGGAAAATCAAATCGGCTGTTTCTCGCAAATTGGTGTTTTGTCTTGATTAACATGTTTGACAAAATCAGTGCAGAAGAGTCAGATGATTTCTTTTTTCCCACACCATTTGCGTATTCTTTGCTCCTTCAGTTCTGGGTTGCTTGTTTGGCTTCTTGTGCTTACGCTTTCCTAAAACCGAAACTGGAAGTTCCATAGCTTGTGGAAACAAGGATGTTGGCTGTATGTTAAAGGAAGTGGATTAAAACCTCAGAAAAATTTTTGAGTTTCTGTAAATGGCAGAATTAGCTCATTTTCATCATCAGTCTATTTTACTTGTAACTTTTTGGGGATGATTTTGTGCCATGTAAACAAAGAATTTCCAAGCCCAAATGTAAAATCAGCCATTAAACTGGCCTGGACTCAAATTAAGCTATAAGTGGAAGTGGAATTTTCAGAATCATTTATTTGGTGGTTTGGTTCAGTGACTCTTCGATTAACTGGTCTTGAGGAGAACCTGTATAATTAGGTTGCATTTGCATTAACTTGACCCTGAAAAAATATAGTAGTAGTATTACATAAAGGCCCAGTTTCACAAACAGGGCTTAGCTTAAGCCAGGACTAGGCATTTGTTAAATTAAGATATTTAAGCAACTTTTACAAAAATGCCTTATAAGAAAATATCACAGGTGTGCATCTTAACACAGAACAATGACACAGACATGTTTTAAGATATGTCAGAGCATGCAATTTAGTCTGGGACTAGCTTAAACCTTGTCTGTGAAACTGGGGGAAACATCTGAACTAGTTAAAGGGCTGACTCAATGACTAGTTGAGTGAATCTTGTCCTGAGGTTTCTGTGGGTCAAAAAGAGAAATACACACATGCACGCATGCACACACACACACACACACACTTTTAAAAATAAAAAACTATACTACATTTATAATATATAATATAAATGTATCAAAAAATGCAATACGAAAAATATTTTATGTAATGAAATATTATTTTTTTACTATTTTATTTATCTTATGTATTAATTTTACATAATTTGTATTCCAGCTTTATATAGCTTTTTTCTCACTTCCTCTTTCTGTGCGAAAAGGAGAAACTGTAGATAAATTAGGCAACTTGACTAATTGAAAAATTTCAGTGAGCAGATGTAGGGTTGGGTAAAACATGGCAGTGAAGGGCTGTGATGTTGGCAATTAAGTTGATTCCACATGTGCTTGGCGTGTTTCGGGGCCCATGTTAATGCAGCAGTAAACGGCACTTCCTTCATTTGCTTTAACATGCTCTCATTAGCCAGATGCCGTGAGCAGGACGCCACATTTGTCTTGTTACTGCATGTTCTGATTCTCAGGTCAGGCGGTCCCACATGCTCAAATACTGCTTGGGTCCTGTCGCCGCAGGACGTTCCTGATGCGAGGGGAGTCGGGTTTGATGGTGATCAATCTCATATGTCGTGCTCAGCGGGTGTGCTGAATGTGAATGTGCTCGTTATCTGCCGACCAGTCGCCACCTGAATTAGCGTTGGCCTTCCAGTGGGAGTGGCTCTGGGGACCAACGGTGGCATAAGTGTCCATATAAACACACACACACCTGTGGGGCTCTTTCTCACTCACTGCATGTAGAGTGATCTTTCTTAGAAGAGCTCTAGGGAGTGAACCCATAGATGACTAGGCAAACAGAGCTTAGGAATAATAAAGCTTAGTCCTCACTAGAATTCTTAGTGTAAAGCCAATTGTGTAGGCATTTATCAGGGTTTCTGTGATTTTTGATGTTTATTGTAATGTACAGTGGGTACTGTACATATTCAGAACCCTTTGAATTTTTAACTGCTATATTGCAGCCATTTTTCCTTAATATACACACAGCACCGCATATTGACAGAAAAAAACAGAATTGTTGACATTTTTGCAGATTTATTAAAAATGAAAAACTGAAATATCACATGGTCCTAAGTATTCAGACCC
>JAUCNO010000710.1:7713541-7726884 GCA_032353835.1 Enteromius viviparus | reverse complement strand
TTGATCATGTTCAGTGCTTTGCTACAATCTGTATTGTTAAAAGCGCTATATAAATAAAAGTGACTTGACTTGACTTGATTATACTGATTGGACTTGATTAGGAAAGCCACACACCTGTCTATATAAGACCTTACAGCTCACAATGCATGTGCAAGACATTTACTGAATTGTAACAGCATTTATAGATAATTCCAAATTCAGTCTATCCTTTTAACAGAAAAAAAGGAAAGAAACAAAACGACGTTAAAACAAAAGTAACACTGTACAAAGTGCTTTTTGTTATCAGTAGCACAATAATAAAGCAGTTTTGTGCATTAATAAATAGAACCAGACTGATGCTTATCATTCATATTTTGTTAATAATGTGATCTAATTTGACATGCCCTGAAAAACCTGAAAAATACAGGCCCGGTTTCACAAACAGGGCTTAGCATAAGCCAGGACTAGGCGTTAGTTAAATTAAGATATTTAAGCAACTTTAACAAAAATGCCTAATAAGAACATATTGCAGGTGTGCATCTTAACACAGAACAATTACACTGACATGTTTTAGGATTTGTCAGAGCAAGATATTTTCATCAGAGACAGCTCAAACATATGCAATTTAGTCTGGGACTAGCTTAAGCCTTGTCTGTGAAACTGGGGAACAGATTCATAGTCTGTCATAGATTAAAATAATTAACAGAATTTTTAAATATTTGTAATTACAGTACATGTATTTCAAGGACTGCATTTTCCTCAATAAAAGAAAAAAAACTGTTCACAAGTTACACATTAAACATGTTGTTTTATGGTGTGGTTTTGGTGCATTCAGATAATTTACTTTCGTCCCTTTTAAGTTATCTGCTGCATTTTGAGGTAAAGAGTTGTAGGGGAACCAGTTTTTTTGGCCAATTTTTAATTATTCAAAAGATGCATATAATACTGGCCATAACAAGATGATATAAAAAATGATATCACAAATCAGTATAACATGACAGATGAGAAATTAGTCCATGACTGAGATTTTACATCTCGGTCAGTAGTAGATAATGAAGTAGATAATGATTGTTTACAGTCCATCATGTTACCGCTCAAAATAAACACCAACATTTTCCCCCTGTTGTCCGGCCAGCTGTGTCGTTCCCAGTCACGCAGCTAATTATCTTAGCAGAAACTCTAGTGGATACATTGTCTTTCTCTCGCTCTTTTCCTGTTATTGAGTTGTTCCATCCTCTCCTCTCCTGTGTTTGCCGTGCAGTGCTGACTCACACTCCGTCAGTATGCCTGAGTGCTTACAGGCCATCTCTCGGTCTCCGTTGCCTCTCTCTCCTCATCTCCTTCTTTGTCTCTCTCTCTCTGTCTCTCTCTCTCTCTCTCTCTCTCTCTCAACATTTGATCCAGGCTGGTCGTTGTTTTGCTTGATCATCAGAAGTTGCCCCAGGGCACTCGTTTGCCCCAGCATCAGTTGGACAGCTGCCCTGTTAGCATTTCCTCCTCTCCATTAGCTCTTAAACAGGGAGGGAAGTATGTCTGAGACCTTGTAAAGATTGATGACGGCGAACCGTTAAAGTTGCGCCATGTTGTTGTTGTTGCATGGCTTTCGAAGGCTAGAGGCGAATATTTGTTCGTGAGGCTACCTTCATTCTAGAAGAGAAGACCAAACAGAGCACTTTCATCTCTTTCTCTCTCTCTGACTGTTACGTAATGAACCGAGCCAACACCTATTGATTTGTTTCTCCGTGTTAAGCTGATGGTTATCAGAAACAATTCCATGATGTGCTCTCTTTATAAGCGGGCTCGGTCCCGTTGCCTCACCAATGACTTCATCTAGTAAAAACGAAAGCAAGCGTTAGGGACGATTTTATAGTTTACACAGAGCAGCGTGATAAAGACTTTCTTTTCCTGGCGCAGCCACCGTCGTCAAAATGCTTTCAAGAGGCTGAATGTCTATTGTGTTAGGGTAGAATATTTTGCTAGCTGTGCTTTATGTCCTTTGTAAACATGTCCATATAAAGTGAGCTAATTGTTATGTAAGGTTGACAGCACAATAGTGGCCTGTCACAGATATTGGAAAAACAGCAAATTGGTGCACCGTAATGCTACCATTAACATAACTGTGGTCGGTCGCTATTCTTACTTGGCTAAGTATGCCGCTACAGGCCCTTAATTCCATCTCACCCCTGTCATTGTTGGCATCTATTTGTTATCGCTCATTGTGTGGAAATGGAAGGGGGTGGGGCTCAAGGATGCTTGGTGAGTAGTGGGCGGGGTGATGGAGAGGCGTTTGTGTATTGGCTTTCTTTTGGAAAACGTGTGCGGTCATGTTTTGATGAATTCTGTAGAATATTAGGGGTGAACTGATATTAAAAAATTACTTCCTATAATGAGTGTATGAACAACATATATATTCTATTACATTTTGTCAAAATTAATTTATTTTTAAAGCTATGGGCTATAATTACTTATTCTATGAATGTACATTATAAATTATGAATATTTATTTGTCTGCTATGTTATAAAGATGTGCTAAATTATGAAATAATTAGTTTGTGACCAAATCTGAATGTAAATATAAAGAACACAGCCATGAACTATGCAAATGAAAAGTCGACTGATGCATATATTAAAAAAAATCGATATGTAATTTAGGCTGACAGCCAATATGGAACTGATATATTTCAAGTCCTATAGTAAAAACAGCTTAACTGGTGAAATACACCGCTGCTATACAAACACGAGTACATGTATTAATGCTGTATGTGTTAAGTTGATGACTGAAGAAGACGGCTGTTGAGCAGGAGCCGTGGCGGCTGCAGATGAAGAGAGGGGTTGTGTATTCATGTGAATGCGTTCAGTGTGAGCGGTGGAAAGGGTGTGTGTGACTGTGAGTGTCGAGGTGTGTCAGTGTGACTCTGTAACCGTGTGTTAGTCGCATGAATGAGGCTTGTGTTACAGCTACGGCCAAAGGAAAATGAAGTCCGCTTTCTCCACCCAGAAAGGTAGTGCTCCTGACTGTCTTTTTTGTCTGTGTGCTTTATTAGCATGACAAATAATTGCACACGCTTTTGCAGCTGAGTAGCATAGGGCAAATATTGCAAAAAACAAATATACATAATCAATTTAACATATTCCATTAAGATTAATTAACATTTCATTATGGATATTCAGAATTCATCCTATTTTACTCATTTATTCTAATCTAGTTTTTGTTATTTCCGTGGCTCAGATTTCGCTTTTTAAATTGGATTGAATTGTTTAAAAGATTCTTTATGAACAAAGTTTGTTTGATTTATTGCAAACCTCCCCTAATTTATACATAAGTGTAAAACTTGCTTAAAGTTGACGTAATAACACACTGAAATGAAATATTGTAAATCTCTAAATGGATATCCATTTTTCATTATGTCCAATTTAGTGCCATGATACCTAAATACATTTTTTGATTGTTTTTTAGTTTTTATGATTCATTTATTTATTAATATTAATAATTCATTTATTAATAACGTTGTCCTTTTTTTTTACAGTTCAGCTTTATTTTCAGATATATATATATAGGTTTTTTTTGATGATCGAATTCACGATAGATGAAGATCAAACTGATTTTTGTCAATTTCTTTAAAAACAAAATTAGTAACATCAATCAATGTGTTTAAAAAGGCAATATTCAGCAGAATTATCTCTTTCTGTTTCCCCCAGTAGCACTCCCACACATCCAACTGTATTCACACACATGGCATTCAAAGTTATGCACTACACACACACTCAACTAGAGAAGATCAGCTTTAGTCAAACAGGTTAAAGGGTCTCAATACACAAGCTCTGCGAGTTATGTCTGTCGGTCTCTCTCCCTGTCTCCTCTCTGAATAGGTCTCTGTCAGTTTCTGTCTGCCGTGTATATTGTGTCCTCTGCATTCCTGTGCTGAACGTGGGCCAAACCAGCCCGTCCGTGTATCCATCGCCACCATAATCCACCCAGCATCAGATAATCACGCTACTCTACAGCAGCCTCATTACACACGGCCTAATATCAGCCACGGATTTTAGCAGATGCAATAACAAATACTTCAAATCCATAATCCCAAGAGTAGACTAAAATCCCGTTGGTAAGCATCTTAAACTAGTTTTTGTGTTTGTTTGTTTTTGTCTTATGCAGATAGCGAGAGGCATCCTGGGAATAAGGCCTGGTGTTGTCTTATGCTCGAGTGTGAAATTCAGAGAATTTCAATCGCTCCGTGAAAACTTTCAAGGCCTCGATTGCGGCCGTCTTCTGCTTTGAGAGACTCGCCGTATCTCATTTTTGTTTCGTAAACTCCTTCGACGTCAAAGCTAATGATCCTCTTGTATCCGACGGAGAGTCATTCGCAGATGTCTGCGTCGAGTTTAGCACGCTAAATGAGGAGAATGTTATCTTGTTATATTATAATCACAAATAGCTTTGTCTGCATGCCTACGGGTGCTCCCAAAACACCACCTTTTTCAAGCCACAAATGCCATTTCACCCATTCCATTATACAATATGCATCCCGCAACGGAGACCTAATTAAAGTGCGCTGGAAGGGCATAATTCTAGGCAATGCCTGCTGGGGCTTGTGAATCATGTCGGCTGCATGTGACCAAGACGCAGACTCTTTCACAGCCCCGATCACATGACTCTTCCGCTCTCTTTTCTTTCTTTTTTTTTAAGCGGCAAGCGAGCGAATGCAAGTATATCACACGCTGGTGTGAATTCCCACCGAGCCTCTGAATGTCCTTTAGTCTGCAGGCTAGGTTATGCTAATAAACTCCCTCTCCCACCCACGGTTAGATTCCCCCGGCAGAACAGAGGGTCCCCTTCGCACTCTTTTAGGCGAACCCCCCTGCGAATCCCTCTTAACAGCTGGTCTGTGTGTTTGCACAAGCAGTGGGTGCAAACGCAAATCATTGCTATTGATTTCTGACCACTATCTGGAGATCCCCCCCCCCGAGCCCACTGTTGTTGGAGATACACTCACAGGCCGGGCAGAGAAGCGTCTCGAGCTTCCAGGCTCCGTCTCTAGCTGTGATGAAGTGCAGGCTCAATGTTAAAGGAGAGAACTGCTATTTATATGTATTTTCTCTTTTTAAAAAAATAAAAATCTGTTAATCCAGCGTCTACTCAAATCCCTGGCGTAATCCTCAGCAATCCCAGAGGGGTTGAGAATACTTTGTGTTGCTAGTGTGTCTTTATTAACTCTTTGTCTGCCCAGACCACTGACACTAGAGCTTCTTATGTGAGTGCGACCTCGGCCTCAGACAGCACGTCCACAGTCCACTCGCAGTTTGTTTGCCTGATGCATATTTCATACAAACCTAGAAAGCAACTTTCTCAGACTGGCAAGCTATAATCTAACTGAAGGTTGTGAAGGTAGTGATTTGCTCTGTTTTTGCATTTAGATTTCTTTTGCTGTCACCAAGTTAATCTCAACACTATAAATGACTACTAAATGTATAATCAATATATTTATTTGGTGCCAAGTACTACAAATACACTGACGCATTTATGTACTAATAAAAACACCCTGCGATTTTTCTTTTAGTGCTATATGTAAATAACTGATTTGATACTTAATTGCATGGAAGTAGTGTAAAAGTCCAACTAAAGATATGCTGAAGTATATTTGATAATGCTAAAGTGACACTATTGAAATCTCTTCCATTTAAAGAAGGCTAATCTTCATCAATAATGACATTAAAACAATTTAGGCTTAATATTAAGAAATGTACATTGTGCACAAGTAGTAATCGGAATAAGGTTTAATTTAAAGGTTTATATCAGTATGCGTCAGTAAAAATATAATTCGGTTTTAACTGTACTTTCTATGAAATAATGGCGTTTTAAATAATTACAAATTTACTAGGGAATATTTGAATACGTTTTTGTTGTACTTTTATTCAGAAAGTATGAATTTATCAAAAGTTAATGAAAAGACATTTAGAATTTTTCTATAAGATTTCTATTTATTATTTATAAAAGTGAGCAAATCAGTGCACCGTATTTATTACAGTGTAAGTAGATATTGGCTACTTTACGCAACTGATCCGTTCTGAGTGGGTGGTTCTTAGCAAGAACTTGGACCAGACCTTTTGTCGTTTAGTCAAAGGTCCGGCTGCTAACAGTATAACATGTGGTTGGTAGCTTGGTAAAGTGTCCGCCTTCCGGGAGACAGTCTTTTGATTTGGTGGACAGGTGAATCATCTGATTATGAATCATCCTCCCACACGGTCTGCGCTTCTTCGCTCTAAGCTGTGGAGAAAGAATCACTTAATGTCAAGTGTCTGGTGTACAGGGACAGACCAGTCACTGAAGCACAGCTCTCAGTTCGACTTTTTCACTTTGGGGTGCCCTTTTAGAAACTCCAGAGAAGAGAAATGGGGTATCCGTTTAAGGCCAAATTCACAACCTGAAAAGGTTGAATGGCTGAATGAAAAGAATACTAATGAAGAGAGGGAATTGGCTTATTCTGACTTTGCTTGTGCCCTCTTCTTCTCCATAGTTGAAAGCGAATGGATGGTGCCACTGAACTGAGAGGTGTCATTTTATGGTCAATTACAATTTTTTAGCTAGATTTTAAGTTTTATTCAGCCGGTAGTCTAGCAGACTACTGTGCAAAGAGCCTATATTGAGAACTGGCTCGAGTCCCTCCATCAGTGAAAGTCTATAGGACTTTTATTTTTATGTTTTGCTATTTTATCATGCATTAAATAACAATCTTTTGTTTCATTGCTTTAAACGTTTACTGTTCCCAGTACATTTTCATTTAAATTTCCAAGCACTTTTATCTAGCATGTTATTTATGTGCTAATCTCATGTTTTAATTGTAGTAATATTTTAATAATATTTTTTAGTAATGTTTGTATTTTTTTTACTATTTTTACTTAGTTTTATTTATGTTAATTTTAATACTTTTATATAATAATAATTTTAATAATTTAATAATAATAATAATTGTAATAATTTTAGTACTTTAATTTTTTTTTTTTAATGTAAGTTGTTAGTCGGATGTAGTTTACTTAATTGTATTACTTCATTTACTTTATTTTAGTTAATTGTTATAGTTAACAATAATAACATTGCTTACATGACATTATCCATTGTGTATTGAAGATTTCATGCACACTAAAAAAAATAAAAGTAATTTTTTACAAATTTATTTTAGCTACGTTTAAAAAAAAAAATTATTTTGAAAATTTGTCAACTAAATTTGGTTACGTAAAAAATTAAATGATGCATTTTTTTTTCAGTACAGTCCAGGCCTAGTGACAGCACAAGCACCACCAAGAACATCATGCACATGCTGATCCGCATGTACACTGATGCCTTTGAGTGAGTGCAAGAGCCTCCCAGATGATCTTGAGCTCGCTGAAAAGATCCAATTGAGACACACCACTGAGTAATGGTGACTGAAAGGCTGCCAAAGCACTGGCTCTTAGAGTCGCGCTTTGCTTCTGTAATCCACCCTTGAGCCAATAGGAGGGGGCAAATAAATGACCGTAATTATCCTGAGAGCTGTTATTTGCATATCTTGGCGTCCTTTTACTCTGACATTAGTTTTCAGTCACTTTGCCATTTAAGTTTCTATTTAGTTTGATTTAGTGTAAGTGTTGGGTACAGCCTCCGTGACGTTAATGCAGCGCCGCTCATAAAAAACGTTGCCGAGTGTGTAAGTCTTGCTGCTAATCTACCTCAGCCCACTGTTATTGCTCTTCAACACAGAGGCAACATGGAAGGATGGTGCCAGCCTGCCACTGTGCCCGCAGTCGGCTGCCTGACTGTGTCAGTGCGGCCTGCGAAACATTTTAGGGCAGTTTATAGAGGCATTAAAACACTTTCCCTCCAAACCAGCATAGTTAGTGTAATTAAAGTCTATGGCTGCCTCAAAGTTCCCTAATCATTCCTTTCCCCCTGGTGTGCTTTCTCTCTCTCACACACACATTCTAATTCTGTCTCTGCCTATATCGCTCATCCTTCTCTCTCTCACTCTGTAATGGGAAGGATTTAGTCGTCTGATGAATAGCACTGCACTGGCTAACTGATCCCATAGGGTCTGAAGGGATGCTGATTCTGGCCAAGAGAAAAGGCCACAGCCCTAGAGATCATCTGATGATGGCGGTCACACACTCCTCCAGCTGCACCGCTTCAAGGCTCTGCAGCTGAGAGAGGGAGGCTGCTTCTCTTTTACAGGTCCTCTCATCTGCCCTTTGGGCTTCCTTGTCATTAAGTAGCGTCAAAACCCTCGTCGCACACTTCATGCCACTTCGCTAAACACAATTACTTCTGTGGAATTCAGATTATTTTATCTCACAATGGACGGGTTTTCAGGCATTTTTTTTTTTTTTAACGTGTTCGTATGATGATCCCATGCAAGTGAGGTTGTAACTTTATATTTTATAAATTCATTTTTAGATTGAATGAATTTGTTTATTTATCCAGATTTTTTTAAGGCATGTTCAGTAGTGTTATACAGATAATGAACAAAATTCTTTTTTCAGTTGCATTTGCAGTTTTAACAGTAAGAAATGGAAAAATCTACAATTGTATGCAAATCTACAATTTATTTTGTGAATAACTACAGAAATGTATAGATTCTTTTTTTAAAATAGCATTTTTTCCTATAATGTTATAGAAATTTGGTAGCATGTGAAATAGTTCTATACAGCTAATAAATATTCCTTTAATTTTCACTTAAATGCAAAATGCATTTTAACAATTTTAACAGAAAGAAATAAACGTGCAGATCTACATGTAACTGTATGAATAATTTTATATATTTTAAGAAGTATGTTTATGGTATTTTTTTTTGTACAAAACAGCATTATTTTCTAGATTATTACAGACATTTTGAATTCAGTTCAAATGTATTTAATCTATTCAAATGTTTGTAAGCATATAAAGTAGTCCTATAGAATTGGTTAACAAAATACATTTTGTAATTGCATCTGTCTTTTTATTTTCTCTCAAATTTGCAAAATGCAATTTAGCAGTGTGAAATAAAAAATATAAACCCATACTTTTGAGAATAAGTTTATCTTTTTATTTTGAATTGTTTCCTGTCTTCTTCCTTGCATGTTATATGCATGCTTTTTCCTTTCAGGAAGTTTTTTCTCTTTACATTTGCTGCCAACCTATTTCAACCTATTTCTTTTGTAATATAATTTCTTTTCCCCAGTAGAAATGACTTGTTTGTACTAACATATTTTTTATATGCCATCCAAATATATGCCATATGGTACTGCCGTGGCACCTGTCCATCTTTTTTCTGCTTTTTAGTACTTTGTTCGGCAGTGACAAACCCCTCACGCCAGCAGGAAAGTGCATTGTGGGATTGCATCTGTAGTCACACTGTCAGAATCATCCATAAACCCTAGTGTTCTTTTTTTCCCCTTCTTCCCACAAGCACAGTGATGTACAATGCAACCACATTCAGCACATACCCCTGACCACAGCCACATAGTGTAAAGGAAATCAATACTTCATAACAGCTCCCAGGCAGGCAGGGAATCCTGCATCTGTGTCTACAACTTGTAGGGAGAGACAGAGAAGTTCAGGTGGAACAGGATCAATGGTAGGAACTATCACACACACACTCACATAGCGATAACTCTCCTGATATGATGCTGACGTGACGCTGGCCTGTGTTAGGGTGGAAGTAGACTGGCAGCATGAGGAAGAGCTGACAGGAGAGCTCAGGAAAAGCCTGATATGAGGGCCAAAGGCCCCAATCTAATAATCCATTTTCTGCTTGAATTCTTCACAGTCATTCGTCAACTCTGTATTCAGAACTCTCTCTCTCTCTCTCTCTCTCTCTCTTTAACTATGAGAAGTAATTGTGGGGTTTTTTCCCCTTCCTCATACCCTGGCAGTCCCTCTGACTGTGTCATGTGAAGAGTTGTTCTAATCTCTTCTTCCAAATTTTGTGAGGCCTTTTGCTCCTTTTATGTGATTCTTTTCAAGTTTTAATGGGCACATGGGCGCATTGAGTCTTTGAAGTGGGGTTCTCCACTCCATGTCCCATCATTGTTTCAAATTAAGGGCTTAAAGATAGTGCAGTTCCCTACATCTCAGCATTTTTGCACAGCCTCTCCTTTACTGCGTGCAGGCAAATTGAAGACCTCGGTGTAAACCGTTCTTAAGATAAGAGTGTCTGAAGAGTGCAATGGTGGGACTACGGATGCACGTGTATTAATATTCTGCTTACTGTAATTTCCCAATTTGTTAAATCTTCTCATTTTAAAGTTGTTACAGCTTTACATTCTCAATAAAAATAAAATGGAATAAATTGTATAAGTTAAATATTTAAGGTAAAGAAATGTCATGGTTTTGCTAAGTGAAGTTGCAACAATATTTGTAGTTATGTGTTTTACAGTGAGAATTCTTAATCAAGCTGGGGTGTGTTTTCCAAACAACAATGTAACTCGCTGATTAACCACCACAGTACGATGCAAAGTTTTGGAAATGAGCTAGCTACATACGACTGTTTCCGAACACGGTCGCATCTCTGTTGCTCGATCCACATTATTTCAACAACATTGGACCATTGTTAATGAAGTCACACGCATGTGGTGGAGGAATAACTTCTGCTATTTAACTGATTAGAGATCTCTAAGATGCTGCTGAACATGACACATATTGTCTAATTTACTATTTTTGTTCACTGTCATTTTGCTTCATTTGATCTTTGAATCATTGTGGGTTCCCTCTTACGTCATACGTCATAATGGTTCCCATAGCCATTTGTGCACATGTGCACTTTTCAAAAACAGCGTTTAGAATGGACGCGCAAAAATACATAATGAAAACGTATTTTATATTTAGATAGTAATACATGCTAGTTTGCTTCTGGTGCCCAACAGCATATTCATTAAAGCCCATACATTTTACTAACTATTCTAACCACAGGTCCAAAGCTGTAGTCCTAACCACGTACGTTTGTAACGTTGATTGTGAATGTTCGTTTGAACTATGCTTTCGGGAAACACCGAATCTTTGAACTATGCTAGTCACATAGAACTTGCAACCGTAGTAAGCTAACCATACTTTTGGGAAACACACTAAAGTGGTCAACCAATAAAGTCTTGTTAGTTAAGATGTCAGGTGGGGATATTAGAATGCAAAACAACATTTGCATATACTGTGCATGTAAATGTTCATGGTCTCAGGCCAGAGGTGTTAGAGATCAGGATTAGTTGTGCTTGGTTGAATGTTGGAAAGATGGGTGCGAGTGGGCTAGTGGTGGGCAGGTTCATTTAGGCGCCTCCAGCTTCTACATTTATACAGCTCTGACTGGTCAGAACAGACATGTAAAGAGTGGGGAAGTCAGAATAAACAGTACCTGGGTACCAAAGTGGGCTATTTTGATCAAGCTGAGAGTATAAATTACAGGGTATTGGTCTCGTACTGGTCAATTACAAAATATAATAATATAAAATGTTTTTAAGGATGCTTTCAATTGATCAAGTGTAGCAGTAACAACATATAGGCCCGGTTTCACAAACGGGGCTTAGCTTAAGCCAGGACTAGGCATTAGTTTAATTAAGATATTTAAGCAACTTTTACAAAAATGCCTTATAAAAAAATATTACAGGTGTGCTTCTTAACACAGAACAATGACACTGACATGTTTTAAGATACGTCAGAGCAAGATATTTTTATCTAAGACAGCTCAAGCAAGCTATTTAGTCTGGGACTAGCTTAAGCCTTGTCTGTGAAACCGGGGGTATGTCTTTACCCATAGATCAGCTGTAAAAATTGCCGTTTTGTAAAGAAAATGACTTTTATCATCCAAAATGAATACATTGTAGCCTGTTTGTAAGTTTTAAATTCACAAAACCACAGTGAACATGTATTTTAATTAAATGGACAAGAAATATGTCACAGTTGTTCAAATATTAAAATATCTACTTCAGCTATATTTTAAAGTCTGATGATCCACTGATCCAGTTTTTGCAAGTCCACCTTGACACAGGATGACTTCATCCAACCTATTAAATGTATTAATTTTTAAGACTTAATTTCTCGCTTATTAAAATGTTGTATCAGACCAAAAAGGTCTTTTTAAAAACTGTTCATGTCACATGATTAGTATAGTATAGTAGCTGTTACGACCTCTAGGGGTTGATCATAACAGATAAATGATGAGTAAGGTGGTGGATAGAAAATAACTACCATTAAGATAGATAGATAAATATCAATCTGATATTTATTTGGTTGAGCAGGGATAAATCTTCAGGGGTAGACCACGCCAATATAACAACCTCTGTCTTACCTTTGATGAGAGGGAAAAGAAATTAAAATAAAAACAATCAACTTCCCTAACTCCCTAAAGATAAACAGAGCGAAAAGATGTACAGAAAACAAAATTGGCATCTAATCCCCTACTTCCCTTTAAGTTAAGTGAATAAGTAATTTACAATAGTTGACAATGATACTAAAAAAAGCGAATTCTGCAATGCAATATACAAAAGGTACTTTGAAACAAAGTAACAAGAAACAAACACAGCAAAAAGTCTACATGACAAACAATGTGATGTGTTGTCAGGAACAAATTTAAAATCGGTCCAGTTAAAAATCACACAGGTCTAATTAATTCTCATGGAAGGGAAAGGATTACACACGAAAAGAAAGTCTTTATTGTTATTGTACTGTGCAAAAAAACTATGACATTTGAATACTGTGTCACTGCACACACATACACCACCATCGTTCTAATGATATCTGTGTTTATTAAATATACAAATAAACCTTAGAATGACATCACAATGAATGACACAGTTGATGTAGTAATTTTTATTGGCCACCAGATGGCGAAGTAGGGCACTGTCTCAAACGCTTCGAAGCATCAACGCAGTTTGTTGTAAAAGCTGCTTCAGAGGCTCCGTTCGGTACATCCCTACTTCAGAGTGTTCATGGTAATGCTTTCCATCATTTAATTTATATTTAAATGCAAATGTTAAAGCAAAGATATAATATAATATAATTTTCCATACATATTCCCCAGAAGCCGTTTGTTTTGCTTTTTATTAAAGGTGCCATAGAATGCATTGAGAGAATATTTTAAATTGTTCTCTGATATGTATATAGAAGGTATGTATGGAGTTATTTTTGTGCCAAAATTAAACAAACAAATACAGCGTTTTGCAAACAAACACAATGTACTTTGCAAAGAAAAAATCGACTTTCAAACAAATAAAAAGTAATATGCACAAACACAAGTCAATTTGAGAGAAAATGCAGAGGTATAGCAAATATATGCATTGTGTGTTGCAAATATATATATATTTTTTATGAGGAAAACCTGGCTTTCTCACACGTGTGCAGACAGATTTTCTCACAAATGCGCCCAAAG
>JAUCNO010000710.1:7647096-7713441 GCA_032353835.1 Enteromius viviparus | reverse complement strand
ACACAGAACAATGACACTGACATGTTTTAAGATATTTCAGAGCAAGATATTTTCATCTGAGACAGCTCAAACATGCAATTTAGTCTGGGACTAGCTTAAGCCGTGTCTGTGAAACTGGGGGATAATGTTACAAAAGATTTCTGTAACACTTTACAATAAGGTGTCATTTGTTAACATTAGTTACTGTATTAACTAACATGAACAAACAATGAGCAGTACATTTTTTACAGTATTATCTAATTTGATATTGTTAGTATACAAGAAAATACAGTTGTTTATTGATGTTAATGTTAATTAACTTCAATTGTTAATTGTTAATAAGGCTTCAGCATCAGCAGCATTACACGCATATGCCGTGTTACTCTTCTTGAACCGTTTAGTAGATCACTCATTCATATAAATTAAGCAAATGGCAGACTGAGCTTGGATTAAATGCAGAACTGGGACGTCAGATGTGGATAATATTGTTGTTTGGTTTCCAATCTGAGGGCACATTAATGCATGGACATCAGCCATGGGTTAATATCAGAATTGGATATCAGCTGATGGAATTGCGCCGTGGTGGATGGATCTGTTTCAAGAGATGGAGCCAGATAGGTGATTGGTATTTATTTAGGGCATGTTTGCAGATTTATTAAACTCTGACAGAAAAAAATGCAAAAGAAAAAAAGGTTTTGTTGGAGGCAGACAACAGAGCTCAGAAATCACAATCGGATTGAACGGTGTGTGAATATTCAAAGAGCTTCTTTTGTTTTGCAGTTGCAGAGTGAAGAGCAAAATACTGAGTCATGAACAGAAGGGGAGTGTTTTGAGCGTCTGCTGGCATTGAATGCAGTTGCAGTGGTCTGCTGCTTGTGAAAGAGCACCCCGATGCTGGACAGGACTGTTGCATCATTATTCTAGCCATTGATTTTCTCCTATCGACATCCGCTCTGCGTCACACTCCGATAAATGATGTAGCTCGCATGCTGCCAATGTTTGTCTAAATTGGTTCCCTCCTCGCACATCTAGTCTATAATTGTCATTAAATATTTTTAGATATAGGCCTACAGTGACTTGTCGCGGAGGAGCAGAGAAATTTGGATGTACCTTCTGTTCTCCTTTTCATGACTGCAACAGCTTCTAATTATAATATGGCTTTCAGTTTGCCTCTATTTTACAGTTTTGTTTGCTTGTTTTGTGTCAGCGCACCGTTTTATGAAGTAGCTCTTAATGGCGGATAATTAGGAAATGGTTTGTTTGCATGATTTGTATAGAAACATACTTTATGTAATCAGCACAATGACTGCCATTGTTGTGCGATTACATTTTACAAGGTACTATAGTTTCCAACATGCTGGTCTCCTCCAGATTAGTAACTATTAAAGTAAAGGTGTTATCAGATGCCATATATTTTATTCCTTTGCTAACTGTGTAAATTAATGCAGTTTGATACGGTGCAAAATCGCCCTTTTATAGTGGGGCAGCGTGCTAATGCGTTACCAAAAAATCCAATCGAGACCTGCTGAGCTGTGCCCTTGGCCAGAGCCTTTGAAATCGGGATGGCTTGGTATGCCAATTAATGCTCTGAGGCTTCTGTTAAAGACGGTGTATTGATACTCCATGTGCAACAGGGTCATACTGGGGAAGAAGCCATCCGTCAAGTCCCATGTGTGTATAAACTGATCGAGCCAAACTACACATCTGCAGAGTTTAAGGGTGTTAGCATGGCACTGGGATGTGTTGTAAAAGCAAAGCAGGAGTACACTGAGCCGAGACGGTCTCTGCCAGTCAGCTTCTGGGAGTCTGTTTGATGTTCTTATTTATCCACATGGGCCACAGACTACCGCCTGGACGTTTGAGTTCACTGTTGGTTGATGCCTCCAAATAACAGGCCTGGAAAACCGCCTTTTGTGCTGACCTTGCTGCTGTCATTATATCCAAATCTGGGTTGTTCCATGCCTATACCTTGCTATTAGCAATCAACGAAGAGATTAGCCCAAATTACATCCCCGTTCCAGTGTGCCGCTGCATGTGGCTGAGAGAACCGAAGGACCCGTGCCAGGGTGGGGCTGTTTTCAGTCCTGGTTCGTGGAAGGGTATTTCTGAGCATGGTGGGTTTTAGGATATTTACACAAGCGGAATGAACAAGCAGTCGTTCTTCCTACACAGACCTGCTTTTTACACATACGCCCCGCGGTCCCTGCGCCCACACAAAGCTGTAGTTCTCCCACGCTGCCTGCCTGAAAGAGGGCGGTTATGTAAAGGCATTGGGACCCGAGTCCCAGACCACTTCGTATGCGAGGAGGCCACATGTCGAGCAATCTGTCTCACAAGCAGCACCTTGAGCATTCATTAAGAAATCCTTAGCCGAAAGTGGCCGCATCCATTGTGTATTCTCTCTAATTGCTGCGTTGCCTCATTTGTATGCCTCTTTAAACACTCTGCCTACAAGGATTTGCCCCCCTCATTAATGACGGTTTCCTGTCGACCGAAAGGTGGTTGTTTGTTTGTTTTGATGTAACGGGTTTAACGAAAGAAGATTCGTGATGTTGTCCTCTGAAACAGGCAAGGAGCCGGATTCATGAATATTTCTTTAAAGAAAATCAAAGAAATGTGTAGTCATGTTCCAGTTCTTAAAGTTTACGTATATATTCTTAAATATGTTTTTCATTAGAAAAAAAATCAGTGTTACATGGAGAATAAGACGCAGGTGTAGGACTACATGTGCTGTGTATTTAAAGTGTTGGATGTTATTAAGATAAAATGTTTTTATGAATATAAAATAAAAAATGTTTGACTATTTGTTACTTAATTTTCAAATGAAACGATAAGGACATTATCAATTATTTCAGATTCTCATTTCAGAGTATTTGTGCACACCACATAGTAATAGTGGGCTTAAATTTCTTCACCTTTTTGTAGTTGACATGATTTTTATTTCGGATATGCCAATAAATTCATTTTCATCTTGCAAGTTGTAGGTTACCCCAACCTTAAGAGATTTTTAAAACCTTTATTTCAGGAATTATTATTTTTTTTAGAATATTCATGTAAAAAAATATTTTGACTGTAAAAAATATTAAGTTAGAATATAGAAAGAAAATATTAAATGTTAAGAGAAATTTTATTCTTAAGAATGTTTTTGTGAATTTTTAATTTTGAGAAAGTAAAATGATCAAGGCACACTTGGTAAAATGTCGACCTCCCAAAGACTTGACTGAACCTTTGGAAATAAAAAGGTTTATATAGTTAAATAGAAATCTTTGCCATCCTTATGTTGTTGCAAACAGCCCAGTCGCACGGCAGGTCGTGACAATATCACGAAATTATACTTTAATCTATTTATTTGTGTCAGGGACATGATTATTTAGTTATTTTTTTTCGGACTCCAGCACGACTCCATGGATTCATCCATTCGTGCTGGACTCACGAAAGTCGAGTAAGAATCGTGTCCATGCCACGAAAAAAAAACGTGCGACTGGGCTGTTCCAAACCAGTATGACTTACTTTCTTTCAAAAGATAATTTAAAATATGTTTTTTTGCAGTAGAAAGAAAAGCATGCTGATTTTACAATGGCATGTTTTTTTGAGAGCACCTTTTCTTTAAATAAATGAACATTGTGTTGAATTTCTTTGAATTGCAGTTCAGTACACGTCTTTATGTCATCACAGTTCAACCTCTTGGTCCAATTCTATTCAAATTCCAACTCACAAACTGTAAATGAGCCATTTCTTCAGTCGTGAATTTTACCCAGCTCTGCTACAGCAGAACAGAATGTGCAAGACTGAGGAGATGTGGGGCTGGCAACTGGAACCCTCCTTAAACGGGCCAGCTTTCGCTAGTTGAGCAGCGTGACTCTGTATCCCTCAGACTTAGGAAAGCATTTTCTGAGACAGTGCCAGAAATCCCTACCATAATGGATTACTGTTGACCACTTGATACAAAAGCCGAGGCCTTAAACCTTAAAGCAGCGGGCTAAGCTTGGCTTAATGTTTGCTCATTTGCACTGGTGAGGGCTGTGGGCCTTGCGCTTCAGAGAGAAGAGGATGATGCCAATCAGGCCTCGTGCCAACAGGTGCTCAGAGAGCTTGGGGCTGCGTTCAATAGGAAAAACGCCACAAAGCGCCTCAAGGGGAGGCTTATGGGGAATCTCAGTGCTCTTCACAGAGAATCCAAAACTGACGATTCTGAGCTTAGCCTACCAGCTGTGAAAGGCAGCTTAGTGCACAAATCACAGACCAGATAGCGGTTCAAATGCAAATCAATGCTTGAGGCACCAAACAATTAGAGCTTGTGCCCTCATATTAGTTAAGTTAATCTGTTAACAGAGACGTTTGCAATAACGTGCCACAGCTAAAAGCAGATACAAAGCTTTAAAATTGAATTAATGTTTGGGTTTTTTTTTCATAAAGTAAACACGTTATTCTCAGTAAAACAGCCTTTTCTGTAGCTTTCTATTATAATAGGTTCTAAAATAAGGTTAATGTTTTGTCAGTAAGTGGAGTTGATTAAGCAAGCTTAGCAAGGAAGTAGGTCAGGGTGCTTTTTGGTGACTATTTGGTAGATTTGTGCTACAAGTGATCAGTCATGTTGTGGCAGGCCATGATCAAGGACTGATGATCGCCTCTATCGTTACACGCTGGGAAAGAAAGCTGTATATGCTTTCAAGTTCAGAGGCTTCATAAACATTGAAGTTGTCACGCAGAGGAGTCGTCGTTTAAAGTCCCGTGCTCATGTTTCGTAGCTAGTTATCAAAGACTGTTTGAACTAGTTGCCTTCCCCATTCATCACAAGTGTTTGTCAGAAGTCTAAATGAGTTTATCTGAATGTTTTTGGGTGAGCACAGTGGAAAGCAACTAAGTGGCTTTAAATAACAGACCATATAGAGAGTGGAAATACAATGGAAATTGTGAATGCTTGATTATTGTGCACGATTTTCCAAATAGCAACGTTTTGTCTTTAATCTATCTGTAATAACTTATTCTCCCTTTGAAATGCAGGTAATTGGATAATGCTAGCAGATGGGCAGATATAGAGATGAACACTATTTTAGCAAACTCTCATTTGGTCAGGCTTCATTCTGTTATGTAATGGGCACTTTTCATAATTCAGACAATTGCGATGAATTGTTCCACTTCAAATTTCTCCACACTGAATATCCTGTTTCACTCTGAAATGTTAGGTTATAGAAGTAAACGTATTTCAGAAACATGGTTTAAAAAAACCTACATGCTTGCAAGTCTTAGTTGACCAAGACTTATTGATGAAGAAACTTTCTTCCTCTTGTGCTCAGTTTGTTTCTGTTTTTCTTAATATTTCTTCCTCTCTTGCCATTATCGTTATATTTTCTCCTTTTATTTTCTTTCTTTCTGTCTCGCCTGCTTTCTCTCAGAGATAAAACATCTTCTCTAATGTATTATCCTTGTGCTGGCTTTGCTGTGGTCTCTCTGACTCATGTTGGCCGTGTAGAAGAAGGTGTTATAGCTCTGACAACCTACTGAGTGTCTCATGCAGACCTGCTCTTCTCTGCTTGGGGGGCTGAGCTGGGCTTATTTGTCATCTCTAGTGGAAGTGCTTTTCACTATTTTTCCCAGTAGCCCACTCAGAGCTGTGAGCAAGAATGGCTACGGGACCAGCCCCTTCATTAGAATGAATCACACAGGACAAGAGCGTTGCTCAGAGCAAAACCATGTACGAGAAAGAGAGAGAGAACAAGCTGAGCTATGTCTCTAGGTATGTGAATACTGTAAAACTTGGTTATGTTTTCTGAAGTGTGGTTGCATGCATGCTTGTTGGACTGCATGTCTGGCTTGACAAACAATGAACTACTTCCTCTGTGGTTTCTGCTGTTTGAAAGAAAGTCCAGGTTATGCGTCAAGTTCTTTCTTTCCACCTGTCCTTGGCACCTGCATCATTGTTAGGAACTGTGTTCTGTTTGCAGAGGTGATGCAAGCCCAGAGGCAATTTTCACTCAATCGAACTAATATCCGAATCAATTTTAATTTAGTTCGGTTTAGCTTGGACTCAACCTCCAGCAAGAAAGCGAAAGGTGATTGCAGAAGATATAAAAAAAAACTTATAATAGAATATTTGGATGATACCTTTGGCCAACATCTAGTTCTTGGTCTTAGCAAACCACTTTTGATGAGTTCTGTGGTAAATAGCTTGAATAATGTGCACAATTTGCAGATTTTATGAATGCATAATATTGCACAGAAGAATGGATGTGAATTACACTGGCAACCCGCCACAGGAAGCTGAATTGCAGTTTGAAGTAAAATGTAAAGAATTTATGGAATAACAAAATAAAAAACATATATACCAAAATTTCTGTATTCGTTACCGATACCAGTGAAAATTCCGGGTTCTCGGCAACAATTTCAGTACCAAAGCAAAACACAAAAGCATAAAAAAAACACAATTTTTATTAATAAAGTCAAACTAAGATAAAATGTACAAAAATAAATGCCATTCTTCACTTTATTTTAACTAGTGTTTCAAGTTTTTCCACAAATAATAAAAGTAACCCAACGGATTTGGGTTTCACCCAAATTTTGTTTCTCTTTTAATTAATACAATTTAAACATTTTCTGGAGATGTTTACAGTATGTTTATGTATTTATGTCCTCATTGAGACAACAGATGCTAAAATCACAGCGAGCGTCACATGCTTGTAGTAAACAAAACTGCGTATCTCTGCCATTCATTCATTAACACAGAGATGCACAGAACATACGGGATTCATATTTCAGTCGACTTTTGTGGCTTAGTATTTACAGATACTAGTTCATATAGCAAACTGTAGCCTTCATTCCATTTTTAAACTGGATTACAAGAATCCGTCCGGTTTTCTGCATCACAGAAATCATGAGGGAGTACGATACCAACTTGGTACCTTGGGCCTGTTCCATAAACTACTCTAAAGATTAGAGTATAAGCCAGGCTTTTTCAGTTAGTCTGACTTATTGCCAGTTAATTTGTAAGTCAGACTATCTGCCATAAGCCTGGCTTATTTGGTAAACTTGTTTTATGGAACAGGCCCCTGGTCTTTTTTTTTTTTTTATTTATATAATCTAAATGTGACCCCTTTTTAAACTAGCTTTTTCATAGTTGTAAAATGTAGTTCAGCTCAGAATTTATCTTTTTTTTATTATTATTATTCACAATACAATTTACCATTCTATTTGCTAATTCTAAATTATTAAAAAAAATTGCCATTTAATTGCTTTTTTTTCCCCTGTTCAGGACTGAATGGCACAAAACCGTTCTGTATCTCACAAATCAATGTGCTCAATTTAACCCCCTTACTATTAAATCAGCCCTGCTTCACTTTCATGACTCATTATTTGAAAAGACTAGTAGGAAAACTACTATTTGAAATGTTTATTGTGGTATAATCTAAATGTAACATTAGTTTTAAAGTTTGTCGACAGTATTAAGTATAAAATGTGCGACATGCACTGTGCTACTATTCTGAACAAAGCCCCAGTGTTCTTTTGTACTTGTCCAGAGATTGACCTTTTGAGCAGGTCAACTGTGGCTGTTTTTATTAAGATTCAGACACACACACTCTGTGAATGAGGATTCGATGTGGATCGCTGGCATCGGTTCAGTTTGATTGAGTAGCTTGTAGACAGTCACAGTGATTGATGGAGCTGCTCTCCGTGGTGTAGGAAAGGTCAGAGTTGGGTTTCAGCTCCCGTCCCGCATGCTATAACCAGCTCGCTAGCTCACCTTCTGTGTCTAGTCCACACATGTGATGTCTCCCTACCCCCAGCTCTCTGTGACTCATTCAGCACTGACCCTGCACAACCACCCAGGCTGAGAGGTCATCAAGAGGGCTGCCTCCAGGAAGGTGACCCCTGCCACCCTGGGGCACAGGGTGAGGTAAACTTTGCCGACCTTTGCTGGGGGAAGCTAACTGTGAGGTGTTAAATTTGCTTCAAAATAGCATGAACAGTGATTGAAAGTGACTTCTAAATCTGCGGCCTGCATGCATGCTTATTGCATTATCAAATGCGTTTTTTTTCCTCTGTAAAGCAAACTTTGAGGTGTCACATTTGGTCAGAGACTATGAGATTACTCATTGAAAGAGACAATTAGTCTTGTCTTGAATCTTAGTCACATAGTTTCTTACTGTTTTGTATGAATGTTCTTTTCATGTCCACATCCATATGTGCACCAGCTTACACATCCGTTCCCCATGCGTATTATTATTATTATTTTTTTTGCACAGTCAAAGCTCATAGCTCATATCTTGTAGCCCCAGGCTGAGTCATGTAATGTTTCCTGACATGCCTTTTGCGTCAGCTTCACAGAGGACTGAAGTATTTATGACTCTCCTAATAGTTGACTAACAGTGTTTCCATTCAGTCCCAGTGCTATTAGTCCAGCAAGCTTCTGCTGAGATGCGTTTCGATCCAGGCGACTCACTTCACTTCGGAAACGGCATTTCGGGACATGCTACATGACTTCAGGGACTTCTGGATGACCATTTTGTACATGTTGAATTTGAGTGGATCTTAAATTATTATTTGTAGTGGTGCATTTTGAAAGAAAAACAGCCTTATTATTGTTCATCCTTGAGGTTAGGGTTGTGGTTTTCAGCCTTTTTGACTCCAGGGCCCCTCTTTGTTCACAACAGTTAAAGGCCTCATGACTTTTTCAGGATTTTTTTTTGTGGCTTACTAGATGAAAAGGAATATTTTTCTCTCAAAGTTTCTACCCTATGAAATAAAAACATCTTTTAAAGTGTCTTTATGATTAATTATAAGAAAAACCACCATCATTTAAGGCTTTAATTAACATGAATTTGCTGGTATACTTGGCAGTGCCTTGAGTGTGAATGTGATAAATTGCCATAAAAATATTGCCACAATGCAAAAAAACCCTTTTCATTTTCTGTCCTTTATTTTTTCTTTAAGTTTTGAGGTGAAGTTATGCTCTTAGGTTTTATGACTTTTGCTCCACAGGGCTGAGATCGAGAGATGCAGTTGGCCTGGATCAGAAGAGGTCAGATACATAAGTAGTATTTTATTATTCCCACAGTATTAGCTGCTAGACTGTGGAGGCGGAGGAAAATCAGGACAGATTAAGGGTGTGTTGTTTGGTTTTAGATTTCATGTGTGCACTCTCCCTCCAACCTTATTCATTCATTTAAACCATTACGGTGTACAGTTACATATAACTATAGTTGTCAAACAGTCTCTGACGTGAGGCATTGAGAGAACAGGCAAAGCAGCATTCCAGCGCTGGACCGCTCCTCGCCGCTGTGCCAATGACTGCAGGGAAAGCTTCTCTCAAATATTTTGTCATTTATTTCAGCAATCATAACTACCCGGAAACGCGGCACTGGAAACTAAAACCAAATCGCTGCTATTGTAATCAATAAAGCTGTGAACACTA
Organism: Enteromius viviparus; assembly: GCA_032353835.1. Taxonomy (NCBI): domain Eukaryota; kingdom Metazoa; phylum Chordata; class Actinopteri; order Cypriniformes; family Cyprinidae; genus Enteromius; species Enteromius viviparus. The sequence continues at coordinate 7,704,053 of JAUCNO010000710.1, read as the reverse complement.
GAAGTGCCTGTCTGCGCTCCGCTCTCTGTATTTGTCTGATTCTTTTCGGGTTGTTTAAATTGGGCGGCAGTGTTGACAATATAGCAGAATCTCTGCCGGTTGACACATTTTTATGGTATATACCATCATACCGCCCAGTTGTAGCGTTCGTGTGTGTGTGTGTGGCCTCTGATGTTCTTCGCCATCAGAGAGGCGGAAAAAGAGCCAGATAAAAGTGTGCTTGATAAACGAGTGTGCAACTCCCACCATTCCTGTGATGGATGATGCAAGAGCGAGGGGAGCCTCCTCCCCTTGAGAGAGAATACAGAAGCCCTGCGACTGTCAGGGTGCTCAGCGGTGCAGAGCAGGGCTCCCAGAGCACCTTGGGAAATGACAGATTTTTGCAAGCGATCGATAGTCTTCTCTCCAGCAGCCTAACTTACCTCCTGTGGTTGCTCAGGCTATTAATCCCAGGCACTGTAATTTCCTCCTGAAAGCTCCTGGAGGAGGAGCAGACAGGAGTGGAGTCTGCTCTAAACGGTAGCCTTTAGAGGGCCAAAGTGCGGGTGACGCGACAGGGATTTGTCTTCGAAAGTTTTCCCTCACAAATAATACACTCCGCGAGTTCACAAACAAGCTTTAATAAATGCTTTGTAGACAAATTGCACCATAACGGTAAGGAAATGAGAGTTGCAGCAGTGCCTCGTCTTACTTCCTGTCCTTATCTCCTTCTCTTTGATTTTTCTTTCTTTTTTTTTTTCGTTTGCTTGTCTCCATTTCCTCCTATTAGTCCTTTGCCGTCTTCCTTTACCTACAGCATCCTTTAAGCCTGGCGCAGTAATCGGTGGGCAGAATGAGTCGGGGGAAAATAAGAGCAGTTGATGGGATGTAGGAACATTTTGAGAAGTCGCAGAATGCAATGCAAGTTAGTGAGAACACGTCAAATCAAATCTAATGGCTGTCGTCACATGTTTTATAAGACAGAGACATCCAAACTCTCAATATAATGTGTTGACCCTTTTGTATTCATGCCTTATAGTTAAAACAACCAATCACGAAATGTGCATTTTAATTTAATATTTTGGGGGTGATTTAAGTTGTTTTTTAAGAAATGAAAATGTAGTGCGAGCAGTTATGGTCAACCTTTCAAGTAAATATGAGGCATGTTTGCATGGCTGAAAATCACTGCTAGCTTTAATGGCAGAATACTGAACTGATTTTTCAGTCTAGAGATTTTAAAGTGCCCCTATTATGAGTTATGAAAGGTTCATATTTTGGTTTTGGGAGTCCCCAACAACAGATTGACATCCATGCAAGGTCAAAAAACACTTTCATTTATTTTTAGCTTACTTGTTCTATGACCCTCAAACGATTCACTCAACGATTCATTTTTCCAAACCCCTACTTTGCGTGATGCTAATGTGTGGTGATTGGTCACTTTAGTGTTGCTTTGTGGGAAACAGCTATTTTAACTCTCCAAAAGCAGCACCTAGTGGCAAAGAATAAGTTTGCATTTTCATTCAGACCAACATGAAAAGTCTAAGAAGTGGGCGGGTAAGATTCTAATGTTTTATGTTGACATCAACAGGAATCAGCTTGGGATTTATTTAAAAAAAGACTCATTTCAAGAATTCATAGTCAACTCTTTCTTTTAAGAGAATAACTTTTAATAAAGGCACTTTAAGATGTAACACCTTTGATTTAATTGTTTTCTTTATAAATATTAATCTTGGTTTTCTTATGAGCTTTATTTTACATCCTTTGAGCAATATTGCCAAGAAACTAGCCTATATAAATTAAATTATCATGTTATTACCATAAATTAATATGTATTAAAATGTAATTTATTCATGTGATAGCAAAGCAGAATTTTCAGCAGTCTCTGTGTCACGTGAAAAAAAAAAAAAGTTTAAAAAACATTTGACAACAATCAGCACCTTCAGTTTCGGTATGAGACTTAACTTTGAGCTGAAATGGATGTATGACTTGCTAATGGATTTAACAAAAGATATAAAGAGATAACATGAAAAAAAATGTGCACGTTTATTTCAAAACGCCTATTTGTAGGCAGTTATCCTGTCATGTCAGAGATCATATCCTCTCCTAAAGCATTTACAGCTACAGAGATGTCTCCTGCAATCATATCAGCGCTCGGGGCATGGCTGCAACCTCCTTCCTGTTGCACACACTGCTACCAGTGGAATATTCCATCAGCAGTGACACTTGCAGAAAACTGCAAAATATCAGAAATGACCTGAGGTCACGCTCCCAGTGAATTACTGCTTAGCCAAAGTCTGATAAGGTTACATAATCTTCTGAATAGTTTTACAGTTGCTCAGTAATATTACTCGTATACCAGCAGACACCTGTGTGAATATTCTTTTTTCATTTTCTTTTTCCAGCACAGTAAGAAAAAGATTGTAAAACTGTCAGAAGTGCTGTGGACGGTTGCCAGGTCATTGGTATCCGGTTGCTAAGGCTGCTTAAATGTTGATATGCGTTTTCTAGGGTGTTTTATAGGGTTGATTGGAGGTTGCATAGTGAAGTCAAAAGAGCTCATCTCCAAAGAATAGTCAATTATATGTCTGATTGCTCATACAACTAATTGAGCTGTTATATCTGTGTTTGGTAGCAGCTACTGATTTCATCTGTCTTCTTATTTCAGGACGGCTTCTACTCACATCGACCCAAGGAGAAAGTCCGCGTGGACAGCAACAATGAAAACTCAGTTCCCAAAGACTTTGAGAATATTGACAACAGTAATTTCGGGGCGCGTTCGCAGACTCAGAGACACGCACCCGGCAAGCACAAACAAGGCCTTCTGGAGAAGGCACATGCACAGCAAAGCCTGAGCAAGACCTCCAACGAAGTCATTCAGTATGCACAGAACAAAGCTGGCTTCAATCGGACGCGCACAGAGCTTCAGCAAAGGGCCAATCCCACCCCTCGTCCACAGCAGTCCCAGCAGCACCGGCACCACCTTCAGCAGGCCAAGCGATCGGCCACGCCCACCGCTGACATCAAGTACGATCAGCCGCCCAAATGTGAGATCAGCGGCAAAGAGGCCATCTCTGCCCTTTCTCGAGCCAAGACCAAGGAGTGCCGGCAGCAGATAGCCGAGGTTTACTGCCGCCACAAAGAGCGCCAGCTCATGCCCGAGAAGGTCACCCGTTACTGCCCTGTAGAGGGTGAGTAGATGTCGTAAAATCAAAATTGGGATTTTGTGGCTTTAAGTCCACGTTTATTAGCTTTGAAACCGTCACAAGGGGGAAAATTATCTTCAAGTTTGCATGAAATAAAAATTACAGCTGTGTTTGAAATGCATGTTATTCAACTTATTGTGAGCAATTTTTTATTTATGCATTTTAATGTCAAATGCTTAATATTCATCAAAATCTTAAAAAATGACAGCCTTGTCTCTTGTGTTGGGGGATGTACTCTACATTTATATCATCCTATCGTCAGTCTATGAGATCGCTGATGCACATTATTATCATACTAATTTATTGAATTATTTGCTAGATTAATTTTAGTGTAATATTAACTAAACAGAAAACAATTTAGTATGACTGAATTTGTATTTTAACATGCTATCAGTTTAATTACTAATTTATATACACTTTAAAAAACACTCACGTAATAATAAGCTGTCTACACGGTATGATGAAGAAATCTCTAATACCTAAATTACGCATACATCTGCACTTTGTTGTTTATGATGAGAGAATTCGCTAGTTAGAATTCAGTCAGCCAGCTAACTCAACAAAAAGTCAACGAAACAGTAGGAAAATGAAACAAATAAGCCTTAATATTTAGCACATAAACATTACATTAAACATTTACAACTCATTATTGTTTATTAAGGAAAAACTATATTACAATAACCCTGTCCTACTTTGATATAATTGAAGGCTATTTAAAAAATAAAAAAATGGACCAACTTCCTGTTAAAATAGGAAGTACATCACCACAGGAGAGAAAACTGTTCTTGTCAGGTCTTTAAATCAGTGTCATGGTGTTTTCTTTTGGGGTGAGGACTGATTATAATCATCAGTCTCCAATGGCATGAAGGGAAACATTAGCTGGAGTTTATGGGAATTTAAGATAAATAATGCTCAGAATAATGATGGTTTTCGCGAATTAATTGCCATCCTGTCTTTGGAGGTTTATGAAAGTAGCGCATTAAGAGTCACAGGGCTGGTAACAGACATTCACAGCACTTGTAATTACAATCAGAGACAGGCTGGAAATGAGATTCTGGATTTCCGCACAAGGTTAGACGGATGTAATTGCCGTACGGTGTCTTTTTTTTTTTTCCCCGTCTCCATCTCCCATAGCTGACTACAGAAAACATATTCATGCAATTATGCAGTGCTCAGTCGTCTGCACACAAATCAGGGCTGTGGATGCGTTCAAATAGAACAGTGACAGATCTTCTCGGGGCTCAGAGCCTCTGCCCGGAGAAACTTCCGGAAACCGGAATGGGCTTTGACAGATATGACAGGGACATCACCACAGAGACATGAGTCTGGGACACGCGGAGGTTGTAAGGGAGTGGGGCGGGCCATGAACGCATCTATTTTCAGCAAGTACAGTAGACCGAACAAGCCACCGGGATGCTGTTTGTATGTATTTATAAACTCTAATTGCATTGTGCTGTAACAGACAAAGTCTTTGATGGCAAACACGTGAGTGCTTTGCCTCAGTGGTGCTAATTAGCACAGAAGCAACATAAATTTGAAACAAATGGCAGGTTTTTAATGAACATTGTTGGATGAATGGGTTTCAAATGTGGTCCAGGCTGTCGGTCAAGAGGTCCCACGAGGAATCTGTGCTTTTGTAACACTGTTGAAGGAAGTCTGCAGAAAAGATTTACACAACCCCGTGCTCAGTGAGACTCAGTGGCCCGATTGGCTGGAGAAATTTCCAAAGCTGTTTCCGAACATTACTTTTCTAAAATCTGACTTTAGTCGAAAACTCTGTTATTTCCGGCGGGCCCTGTTATCACAGTGCAGTTAAAACTCGTAATATTTCTAACCAGAAGCTGAGCTTTTTAACAGAAAGGTCAGAGCCATTGTACTATATAGATTTTTTTTTCTTTTTCCTACTTTTATTGTTTGAATATTTGCTCAACTCCATTCTGCTCTTGGTATGCAATAACAAATTTCTTTCCTATGCACTACTATTCAATAGTTTTGAGGTCAGTGTGATTTTATGTTTTTTTTTAAAGAATGAATTAAGAAGTAATTAAAAACATTTATAATCTTACAGTAGATTCCTATTTCAAATAAATGCTTTTTCCTAATAAATATTCAGGCGGGAAAAAAACATGTTTGACATATTTTTGATTTTAAAAAAATGCAGTTTTTGGTAAATATAAGATACTTAAATATAATTATAAGAGTCAGAAATATTTTCAAAAACTCATAGCGACCTCAAACTTTTAAAGGCCTGGTTTCATAGACAGGGCTTAGCCTAAGCCAGGATTAGGCCATAGTAGTTCAATTGCAACATTTAAGTAACTTTCATAAAAATGCATTAGAAAACAGCATTACTTGTGTGCATCTTAAGACAAAACAAAGACACTGATATGTTTTAAGATCAGTCAGTTCTAGTTTCTTTTAGTCTACGATTAAACCTAGTCTGTGAAACCCGGGAAGCAGTAGTAAATTGTAGAAGTCTGTTAAGAATGCTAAATCTTGAATTGTGGGTTGTTGTTGTGTCACTCGTGACAGAGTGGTATCGGAAAGATCTTGTAGCGAGAGGCAACACAGATGCTCCAGCTTTGAAAATGCTCGTCGCTTCGGGCGAAATCACACAACCCCGCTTTTCTTCCTAGAAGCCAGCATACTCTTATACTTACTGAGAACACACAGGAAGCACAGGGACAGATGATGGTCAGGCCAGTGCACCCCATAAAGACAGAGGACACTGAGGGGTTAAGATGGTGTAATTACATTTAATAAAGGACCTTCATGTCTTTCCCAGCCTCCACCCATCTAGGGTCAGCCAGGTTCTCCCTGAGGGCCAGGAGATGTGCCTTTTCCTGCCCCCGTTCAGGCTCCATCACAGGCTCTGGGAGACTGGTGCACTTTGAGACAGTAACGACAGACTCGGCTCTCAGATTATAGTCATTACCCCCTCATGGCCCATGTCTTCAGTCAGCATGGCCTTGCGCCAAAACATAGTGCCTTCAGTGTAATTTCATATGAGCATTTAAAATTAACCTCGTGGCCTGTAATGAGTAATTCAGCTTGCCCTTCTTTAGAAGTGGCAGGCTATATCATGACATGGAGAGAGAGGCAGTCCGCCACGTATTTATTCTGTGGGCATTTTTAGAAAGCCACAAACGACCAAGGCTCGGCCCTTGTGGTCTGCGCCAAGCTATTTGTGAGTGCTGAATGTATGTCTGAAGGAAGGCAGGGGTGGTGTCTTATAACAGCCATTGTGGAGATGGTATCAGTGAAACACTTACAGGCCAATAGGTGATCATGTGGTGGATCGCTGCGGTTCTGGATTCCGGCGTTAGAGCAGTATCTCAGATGAATTGAGGTATCCTCTACTCGGTTTTAGTGTTACAAAGGCTGTTTCATCTGGACCGTTGAGGTATACTCTCCATCTCAAGGACTGCGTCACACAGACAGTTTTTGAGACAGATGACTTTATTCATTGATAGGAATCTATTCTGAATTGTCCTGTTATTACAATAAACAAAGCCGCTTTATATTCCTGGAGTTAGAGATGTGAATAATGACTGTAACTATATCGGTTATGAATGACTTGCAGCTAAAATAATGTGTGTGGGGTTTTGTTTTTTTTGGTCTAATAATAGATTTCTAATAATAAAATTAACACTAAAATCATTGAAAGCATTGTTTTTAGATATTTTAGCATTATTTAAGCCCTCTTTAGCGTCCAACATTTTAAACTGCAACTTTGTGGAAAACCACACCAAAACCAGTGAAAATGACTCTTTATAGCAGCTATAATTGTTCAAATGAAAAATGAACACTACTGTTTTAAAGCTTGGACTAATTGTAAGATTTTATAAAAGAAGTCTCCAATGTTTACAGGGACTAAATAGTATTATTATACATTTTTGCTATTTTATTGTATTTTAAAATATCATTTATTCTTGTAAAGACAAAGCTTAATTTCTTTAATCATTATTCCAGTCTTTAGTGTCACATTTGATACTTTTCTTATCATCTATGTTGAAAACAGTTAAAATTTTTCTGTTCCTATTCTATGAGAGTAGATACATTGATACAACTTTTGAATCAATGAAATTAATCAAATGCAAAATGTTTTTGTCAAACTGTGCATTGGCATGAAAACAACATGACCTCACAAACATAATACCCATTACAAATCTACAGTGTTTAAATTTTAACTTCAGATGTGGCTAATGTGTGTGTGTTTGTGCAGGCAAAGTGAATATGAATGTGCAGTGGGAGGATGACTCTATGGAGACTGTGCCTGCGGTACCGGTGCGGATAGCCTTCATGTTGGTGGTCCACGGACGGGCCTCACGCCAGGTGCAGCGTCTCTTCAAGGCCATATACCACACCTCTCATTTCTACTACATTCATGTGGACCAGGTATGTCTTCAGCACCCACTGAGTTTTATAAATATCATCTGTAATGATGAGAATATTCTAAACAACAGAAGTTGTTTTATGTTCAAATACAAAATGTAATTAATAAAAAAATATTTATATAATATAATATTTAGATATAATATAAAACACAACTCACTGGTTAACTAATTGGTTGGTTGTTGGGTGAATAGTTGACCATCGCCTAGAGCATTAGTGGGGGATGGAAAGAGAGGGGGATGCTGGTTAAGTAGTGGGCTCCAACCCCTCCATTCATTGAGTAAGCTGTTTCAAAAGCCTGATGGAGGATTATTAAAGAGCCATACTTCAGTGTCTTTCACACCATTTACTCTCCTAGCTTGGCAAGTGATAGAGTGTGAACATGAAAGGCTGTTTGTTCACACACACACACACACACACACACGTAATGCTGCAATCCCCCCTCCCTTAATTACACACACATACAAAAATACACTTAATGAGCCACTTGAATTCATGGAAGGAATGCGTAGGGTGAGTACTCTGTCTTGTAATTTCAAAAGAGCAGGATAAAGAGCTGCTTTTCAATCAGTCCATCATCATAGACACAAGTTTTGTGACTGCAAAAAAAATTAGCAGAGGAAAAGAGAGCTAAAGGTGAGGTGGTATAGCACAGAAATCACACAGGGAAGCAAAGTCTGTGATGTGTGTATCTCAAGAAGAACATGGTGCTTCACAATCACATGCCAAGTTTGTCACAAGCACACACACACCATTTTTGTTATGCCCTCTAGTAAAATATCTAAACATCCCAAAAACAAGATGTGTGATCTTCAAAAATAAGATTGTTGGATAAATAGACTTACAGTATTATATATATATATAGAGAGAGAGATCAGTCCATTTTAGTCATTTAATTGTGCATTGTTTAGATTAACTTTTAAGTGATCTTTTAAGCAATCCTTACAAAACTCTAAAAATATAGTAACACTGAGTGTAATCTTTAGAAATTAGATTAATTAAATTAATATAATTTTCATAGTGTACATTACAATCTTATAATGCCTAAATTCACATAATTGATTTGAGTTTTTAGTATTTTCTTTTGTATTTATACAAATGTATTGTTTAATTATTTAATATTTGGCTTTCAATTAAAATTCAATTTTGCTTTTAAAATAAAAGTCTGGAAAACCGTACAAATACAAATACTGACCAAGGAAATGTTGCCATCTGCACTTCATGAAACTCTGTGCAACCTTACCTGACTGTTTGAAAAAGCCTCATCCACTTCATTCAATCAGTTTTTCCCCACAAGGTGCCCTTAGTGGATGGTCAGACATTGTTTATCTCATAATAATGCTAGTCACGTTTGACTGATCCCAGATAAAGTTCTTAGCCTCCAAATTAACCGGAGTCGTTTTTATCCTCCCACAGCGATCCAACTACCTGCACAGGCAGATGTTGGCTCTGGCTCGCCAGTATCCCAACGTCCGGGTCACGCCGTGGCGCATGTCTACGATATGGGGCGGTGCCAGTCTGCTTACCATGTACCTGCAAAGCATGAAGGACCTGTTGGCCATGCGAGATTGGTCCTGGGATTTCTTCATCAACCTGAGTGCTGCTGATTACCCAATCAGGTGAGTCGTGATTAGCTTTCATTAGTCCGCTTTTGACTGATTATTCTGTTGATGTGATTTGCATTGCTTGGATTGTCATTGTTTTCTCTCTGGGAATGATTTGAGTTTATTGGTTGCCACAGAGAACAATTGAGTTAACACCTGACTAGTATTTAGCTGTGGGCTGCTGGGAGATTAGTTCCAAGCAATGTCACAATTTAGTTTAGCAAGGGATTATGGGTAATTGTGATCACCATTGACTGTTTGATCTGGTGTCAACAAGCTTGATGCTTCATGGAACTGTTAAGGGATTACATTTAAACATCTTGTGGAGATTGTATATGTTTATTCAGAATTAGCTCAATTTCATATGTGACCCTGGACCACAAAAGCAGTCTTAAGTCGCTGGGGTATATTTGTAGCAGTAGCCAATTTCTTACCGAAAATATATTAAAACTTCATTTTTGATTAGTAATATGCATGGATAAGATCATCATTTGGACAACTTTAAAGGTGATTTTCTCAGCATTTAGATTTTTCTGTAACCTCAGGTTCCAGATTTTCATAAAGTTGCATCTCGGTCAAATATTGCCCTATCCATCCAAATCATACATCAATGAGAAGCTAATTTATTCAGCTTTCAGATCATCTATAATTTTTAATTTCGGAAAATTAACAATTATGACTGGTTTTGTTGTCCAGGGTCACAAATTGAAAGAGCCACAACAAAAAATAGAAATTGAAGATACTGAACTTAGATGGATTCTGAAATTGAATGAAATCTTATGGGCTATTTATGTTAAATGAAAAGATTAAATAAAGAGATTATTAATATTAGAAAGTAGCTGCACCAGAATATGATGCATATTTTATATTAGCAGAATATTGAAATTTAATAAAAACATTTACTACTGGTATTATTATTATTATTATTATCATTATAACTACTACTATTAATTATTATATAATTTATATACAATTTATATTTAATTTTAATTTAATTTCAAAATAGTGTTTTGGTACTAAATGTATATTGGACCATTTTTCTTTCCCAAATATTCTTCACATAAAATACTGGCTCAGTATTGCAGTATCTCATCACATTACCTGTAACTCAATGTGGCGTTTCTGTCTGTAAGCTGAACTGCGTCTGAAGATTTGAATTATCACCATGATAAATGCCATTAGCGTGCATAACTCTTCAGTCCATAATGAGAGCAGGATGAGAGGTAGAGTAACCCAGCTACTCCCCCGGCTACAATCAATATTACAGCCATGTCATTTTCTGCAGCCCTCAGAAATCAGGGTGTTAGAGATCGATACAGCCCTGTGATGAATTCTGGCCTGTCCCACGCTGCCGTTCAAGGTTAATCCTGCCTCTCTATCACTCGGCCGCACGCTACACCTTCAGACCGGAGAGGAAAGTTACGTATGAGCCAAAGCCCCTTTAAAGCGGAACATCAAAGAAAAATAAAATGATTCTTTTCATCTTTAGCTCGGAGTCGGGTTCAGGTGTGAACTATAAGTAGCCTGTCTGTGTGTGTGTGTGTGTGTGAGTAGTGCAGTGATGTAGTTGCTATCATTTGTATTATACTGTGCAGAAACACCATTTCTCTAAAACATGAGGACAAATCGCTCCATTAAGGAGTCCGATCCGGCTCCTCCAGTCGTGGTGATGGAGAGTTATTTCTCAGGCCACTATCACAACAGAAACACAGGTCAGCAGAGAGGAAGCTGTAAGAAAAAATACTCAACAAAAGAAACACTGAAGACAGCATCCACAACATGAAAACGTTTCTTCATTTATGTTTAGAAGTATGCTTGTGTACACTTAATCAAGAGTTGCCACCACAAGCGTCTATTTCTGTCTGTCTGGGGTGTTAAAATGTACATTTCGCAGGAGTGGTTGTCCTCTTGTTTAGCCGTTTTGGTTTCTAAAGTGTATTTTTCTCTTTAAGAGTTGTAAGTCTTCATTTTAAAGTTACATGAACGAAACCAACCACCTTCAAATCAAGCTACAAAGCTATGATTTGAAGCAAAGAAAATAGATTTAAAACAGATTTAATGATGTTATATTGAAAAATAGAAATATAGAATTTTAGACTTTAGAATTATAGATAGAATATCATTTTTCCTCTCTAAATTCTACTTTAATTAAAGGTGTTTTTTTATTTTGTTTCTCACACAATGTTATTGTTTTTTTCCCCAGATAGTTACATACATCTCTGTTTTATGTGTATTTCAAAATATGCATATTGTACATGTAAGTAGTTTAAGTAGTTTAAATAATTGACAGTCATCATGGGAGTGGGCTGGCACTAAAATGCTCTTTTGGCATGGTTTCTAAAGTGTACTTTTAGTGTAGTGTATATATAATAGTATATATTATCTCTGATTGGTGGATATTTCTTTGCATAATCATGGGTAACAGATTTTTACCTGGGTTTTCTGCTGTTGAAAGAAGTTTATTTGAAATAATGCTGGCTGATGGTTCTATTGATTAACAACCTCGCAATCCCAAATCATTTGGGATTTTTACTTTTAGAGCCCGACTGTGGATGAAAGATCTCCTCTGATTGGGCAGAAGTGAGCACAGACTGATAGGTCAAGTTTGGACTCCGTTAGACCTAATCTCAATTTGTCTAGAACGATTGAAGGGTTATCTTCCTGACATTGAATGTTTTTTCCTCCTCTCGCCCCCAATGGCCTTTGATGGAGGAAACGAGTGTCGAGATAGGAAGTGAGGTGAGAGACAGACAGAGACGAAGCCGCAGACAATGTTCAGCTGCACGGCTGACTCCAGGGTGTTTGCAGAAGGCTGACTTTAGTGACACTGCAGACTGCGCTCAGCTTCATACTGCGGCTGCTTCCATTACCGGCTAATTGCGTATGACAGCGCGTGTTAGAGGTCCTGGGGGGACGTCTTCAGTTTGGCCTTCCTAAAGACCTGTGCACAGCCCTTTTGCAGAATGCTTTGTCCGCATGTCGTGACTGCGGTGCAGAGGGACGTGTTGTACCTGCTTCTAGTGACTTAGCTGCTTATTTTCCCCTCTAATTCCCTCCTGATGTCCATCCTTCTGCATGGATGACTGTGAAAGGGGCTGACAAAAAGCTCTCAGCTCTATAGGCGAGCCTGGACACCAGGGGCAGAGGGCTCTGTTACACAGTGGCTTTGTTGGGAGCGCCGGGCTCTTTTCTTCCTTTTATCCGCACCATCTTGCTCTTTTTCTCCAGCCCTGTTTTTAAGTCAGCACAGCTGTATTTATGGCCTTTTCATGAAGAGAGAAAAGGAGAAAACAATGAGTCTGGACTCTGTTGTTCTCTTCTTTCCATGTGGTCACATGGGCTACAGGATGCCCTCTTCTGGAGCGGAGCAGCTCTACAAACTGTTTCGGGATAAAATACTAGCTTACTAAGTACTATGCTGTATATACTCTAGTTAATATATATGCAATATTCAGGTTACTACATGAAAAATAGTAAAAAAAAAAAAAAACATTTCAAATTCAGGTATTAACCCAAATTTTAAGGTTAAAGAGAATGTAAAAATAAGTCTCCTATTGGCTTTCATTTTTTGTCATTTGCATTATGCATTAAGATTGGTATTCTTGCATTTATTTGTGTAATTAGATGCGATTATTCTTTTTATATTATATTTTGCATATGTAGTATGCAAAAAATATTTCAGTAACACTTTATTAGTAGTAATTAAGCACATGTTAATGCCTTATTCTATATCCATAATCCTAACCGATACCTAAACTTAACAACTACCTTATTAACTATTAATAACCAGTAAATTAGGAAATTATTGAGGGAAAAGTCATAGTTAATAATGAATTCAGGTGAAATGAAGAGTTTCCTATTCTAAAGTGTTACTAATATTTTATATTGTATTATGCTACTTTCTTACCACATGACCTCACTATGTTGTTAATGAAAATGTATTTATTTATTTATTATTATTACTATTAATTTATTTATTTATTTTCCTTTTTGGTACTCCTTCCACACTTTTCGCCGTCAAAAGGTGTAAAAGCAGATATAATTTAGTTCCAGTACATTCATCAATATTGAGATCCAGTTGGGCACATTGCATTATGGTATACAGTATAGTGTCCTTGCGCTTGCATTCTGTGCAGTTTAAGCAGGTCGTCCATGTATTCCATGCCTGGAGAAAGTTTGCACACCATGAAGAGACCTCAAAAATGAAGCGTAAACATCCCCTCTGTTTCTCTCTCTCTTTCCCCTGCTCCCTCCCACTCGGACTGTTGCTCATTATTATTTCACAGTTTTGACGGCACTGCAGTCAGATTTCAAATCTCGCTGGTAGCTCGGTTACAGAATACAGCACTCTAATAGCCTGAGGTCTGAGTTTAGCCGGCGCAGGGAGTGACTGGCAGCTGTACATGCACTGAGCGCTGGAGCAGGGTTTCATTTCAAATGCCACACTGGGTTTCCTGTGCTGATCTTTGGCAAACAGGAAGACACAGTAGGTCAGGGAGCATTTGTGTGTGTTGATCTTTTTGCCACAGCAGTTTAGCGTTTAACATGGCTGTATAACAAACAGGATGATAACGTGTCTTAAGCTACTGAGATTTAAGAGACGTGTGAGATAAAGTAAGTGTGTGATTGACGTGTGCGGCTGTAGGCATGTAGACGACATCATGCAAGTGATAAGGGGATGACAGGCCATTTACTGCAGAGCTAAAAAATCACATGCAAATATCAACAGATTCACCTCAGCTATTTATAGCTGTTTGGTTGCCTTCAGAACAAGAGACAATTTTCTTTCTCTCTATTTTTGCAATCAATTCCGAACCAACGGATCTTTTTCCTGAAAATCCTAGCTGATTTTAACTCTGAGGATTAAAACGTACACATAATTGATTTCCATTTATTGCTCTTTTTTTCCTGACCTTGTTACACTCGTGGTGTAAAAATGACCAGCCTACAAAACATTGCTTGTAAATTTCTTGTTTGGCCATATTATTGCCAAGAACTTGCAATTAGAACAAATGTTATAATTGGTTTTTGGAACGGATAGCCTTATGATCTGAGCTTAGACACCACATTTGTGGGGTGAACATTGCCAAAATGATCCACCAAAAGGAAAAAAAATTCTTTCAATCAGTTCCAAAAAGAAACATAAAACCAGAAAACAAATTTGTAAGCTTTATAGGAAGTCGGTTATTCGTGTATAATATAGGACAGCACCTATAACATTACAGTCTCTCATTGACTTCCAATGTAAGAATGTTCACAATTGCTATCTAACAGTAATTTGCATACTCTCTTGTGATTCTTGTTCACAGTCAAGGCTAGTAAGCAGAAAGTTGCTGGTTTGATCCCCAGAAATGTAAGCCATGACTGCTGTCCCTTTGAGCAAGTCATTTCTCAAATTCCACTTTCCCTGGTATTGCGATAAATAAAGATTTTATTATTCTTTTTATCTTCAGTGTGAAGTTCTTTCCTCTGTAGCAGAAGCCTGCAGTGGTAAAAAAAAAAAAAAAAAATGTGTGAGAGGAGTGTGTATGGGGAAAAATGACTACAGACGTTCAGGCAGTGAATGCGGGCAGCTGGCATCAGGGGCTGAGTCTGGCTCTGAGCTTGGACTCACCCACAATCCCTCGTGCTCCACGCTCATTTACACTGTGGCTCATTAGCCTGAGTAGCAAACTCTCTGTTACTCTTTCTCTCTTTCGCTTGTTTCCTGGTTTCCTTTCCAACATTTTTGCAATGTCTCCTCAGGACCAATGATCAGCTGGTGGCCTTCCTGTCCAAATACAGAGATATGAATTTCATCAAGTCCCACGGGAGAGATAACGCTCGGTGAGTGCTGACGTGTGATCACGCTGATGGCTTATGGTGCCCAAGACACTCAAATGCGTGCCAGTCGCACAGAAGGGTGCCTTTTATAACCGATAAAAATAAATTTGTAATTTGCATTGTTGATAATTGCCAACAGATTCATCCGAAAACAAGGTTTGGACCGGCTTTTCTTCGAGTGTGACACCCATATGTGGAGGCTTGGAGACAGGAAAATTCCAGAAGGCATATCCGTGGATGGAGGCTCTGACTGGTTTCTGCTCAACCGAATGTTCGTGGAGTACGTCATCAACTCTCAAGATGACCTCGTGACCAACATGAAACGTTTCTACGCGTACACACTCTTACCTGCCGAGGTGAGACACCAAAATTATGTAAAATGAATGTCAAAGAAGAACAAAATGTCTTCCAGAGAAAAAAATCTAAACACTCAATAGATAGTTCTACCAAAAATGCAAATTCTGTTATTAATTACTCATCTTTGTTCAACTTCAGAGCGCAAATTCTGATATTACTGATTAAATAGAAAGAGCTTTCTGGCACTCCACAGACAGCATGGCATATTTTAGGACCTCGAATCGTAGTACAGACGTCATTAAAATAGTGGACTGTGATCACCATAAGGATGTTATTTTAGTTTTCTTTGTGCACAAAACTGAATGAGTGAGTAATTAATGACAGGATTTTGAACTATCACTTTAAAATTTACTATAAAGAGAATCAAATTTAGCATTGCATTTATTTATTCTTATTTTGAACAAATCTAAATACATTTATGAGTGAAGTTTAAAACTAGTTTAAAAAATGTAAAGAAAAAATTATATTATTCTTACATTCATAATAATATATATTCTCTGAAAACACTCATCTTGAACAATTTCCATTGCGAGATAAACGTGCTGTTTTAAGGATATTTCAAAAAACTTTATACATAAACAAGGCCGCAATAATCAAGAAAATGACTTTGCAATGCACAGTATTCCAAGGATCCTGCTACATTAATTCACTAGATTGGCGTTTCATGAATATTTCTCACTTATTCATGAGTTTGAAGTTTGCGATGATGAATTGAGTAAATTTCCAAAAAGCGAGATGAATTTGCATAGCTTTATTTGCTCATTTGCATTGTGTGTTTGCTCATTTGAAATGACTGTGTCAATGTGTTAGTTTTAATGAAGGGCTTTTTGCTGTGCCACGGCGAAATTGGATTCTTCGCTCTGTCTAGGGCTAGTTATTCACCGCTGAGATATTGGATATTGTGGCTTGAGAAGCCAATTGGCCCTTTTTCACTGATGTAGACATTTAACACACTAGACCTCCTGACAGGGCCATTCTGTTAGACATCCGTCTTCATTTTATCAGATGTCATTATTCTGTTTCAACCTCTTAGTCATCTATTTTCTTCTCTTTCTCTTCACCCCTCACCGTCCCTTCCTATTTATCATCCTCC
Organism: Enteromius viviparus; assembly: GCA_032353835.1. Taxonomy (NCBI): domain Eukaryota; kingdom Metazoa; phylum Chordata; class Actinopteri; order Cypriniformes; family Cyprinidae; genus Enteromius; species Enteromius viviparus. Next base: position 7,687,599 of record JAUCNO010000710.1, on the reverse strand, counting down.
TCCTCCGCCGTCCTCTCTCTTGTCTTCACAGTCGTTCTTCCACACAGTCCTGGAGAACAGTCCGCACTGCGAGAGCATGGTAGACAACAACCTCCGCATCACTAACTGGAATCGAAAGCTGGGCTGCAAGTGTCAATACAAGCACATCGTGGACTGGTGCGGCTGCTCGCCGAATGACTTCAAGCCCTCCGACCTGCCCCGTTTCCAGGTGAGTGTCTTGCTCCTTTCCCGCCGTGCTCTCAGCCCTCTCATTGTCCGACTGTATCAGCGCAGCCGGCGCTAACAGGAACAGTTCGATGAACCCGTTCATTAGTTAAACACTTTTAAAGCTTTTTCCGTGACAGCGTTGACCTCACGCCCGAAGGAGACCTACGCATCCTGCTTAGTCTGAATAAGCACAATAGGCCTTTAATTTACCTTAAACAAACACCTAATAGTGTGAGACAAGCTCTCCAGTCAGTAGCGATTTCAATCGTGATTAGAAATCCAATGAGACTCAACTAAAGGAAAGCCTTGCTAACTCGTGCCTACACAGGGGATCTGTAATTAACTCTGGCCGGCAGAAAAAGACGATGAGAGATCAATTGCGAGGCGGTCTCTCATCAAAAGGATTCTGGGAGCGAGTCTAGTATAGTGCAGTGAGGCTGTGAAGCTTGACCGCAGCAGCCCCCCCTCCCCTACCTTTTGGTCTGGAAGTCTCTCATTAGCCTCCAGTACTGAGTCAATCCTAACGTGGTCATGCCCGACCCCGGTGACTCACTCGCTCTACTGTAAACTGAGCTCAAAATGAGTTTGAAAGTTGTCATTCTCAGCCTGGTGATTTTTTTTACAGAGTTGGCTGTGCTTATTGTTTCCATTCTGCTGCAGCACTTTGCATTTTCATGTCGCGTTGCTTGTGGTATGGTTTTACATTAAACCACGCGGCGGTCTGTTCGGCAGGCCGTTTTTTCCTCATAAACTCTCTACTGTGAACTTGTGTGCCAAACCATGACATCATCACCATGTGCCACATCAGGCAGATGTGCTTGCTTTCTCCCGAAACCTTCCAGCTGGTGAAGCCACTTTTTTTTTACCACAATGGTGGATCATGATGTCCATATGTTTGAATTGAAGTACAGTTATTTTTGCCATGTTTTATTTATAACTAATGTTTCCTGTTCTGAATACGGGCTGAAACCCCAGCACCATCATCGGCGTATTTCAAGCATCGCTAAATGTTTACAGCCACGACGGCTCTACATAATGGAGTCCTTTCACGGAGCCTGCGGTTAACTCATTCAGGCCTGTGCTGGGGGAAGGGTCTGCGAGTGTTTAGCGGGTCATTATCACTGAAGGCATGCCCGTAGTGAGCATTGAGTAATTATTCTGTGACAATACCTCCTTTCTCACAGACAGCTCTGAAGAAAACGGACAATGGGAGAGGAAGGGAGGCTTGAAATGTGTCGTGGCAGTTCAGTTTGTATCCAAACATTTCTCACCCATCACCCTGTAGAGGTCCAACCCGTATAAAAGAGCTTTCTCCACATGCCTCTCCAAATCACTTTATGATACTTTGTTATGCTGTCTCTCATGTTTTGACTTTTTTCTTTTAAATTGCACAAACTTTTTAAAAAGAATTGTAGGTTACGTTTTATTTTGATCGTCCACTTAAGACATTCTACTAACTATAACTTTGCAACTACTGTACATGTTAACTAACTCATACAGGCAAAGTTTATTATAGTCAGTATGCTGTATGTTGTGGACCCGTCAGAATAAAGTGTTGAAAATATTAGTATGCATCTACTAATGCTCTAATGACTGCGAGTTGACATGTAGTCTCAAAGTTGCTTACTGTTAGTAGTATGTCTAAAGTGAAGCATCGAAACAAAGTGTTATTGTACTGGTCACTTTTTTCTGTGTTATAAATCACATGCTGTGATATCCTTATCAGTCCATTTTAACCATCAAAATGATTTGTTTATAGTTGAGTCAGATCTTTCCAGTGAATCATTTGATTTAGTTCACAACACTAATCTATATACATATATATATATATACGTATATATATATATATATGTTCTCTAAAATAGATCAGTTGTTCACACCCACAGTAGACTTAAGTGCTATATTGAATTTAACAACAGTTTTTACAGTGGCTTTATGGAGTTTTTGATTACTGTAAACAGATTTGTTGTTTCTCAGGACATGTCATCAGCTGAACAATCGGTATGTTGTTAAATAACAGTATAATCTGTTGAACGCTCTGTATTTCTATCCCTCGCAGTCTTGTTTTCCTTCCTGTCAGAAATGATGGCGCTACCTCGGTTAGGGTATATCACTCCTCTAGCTTTTCTGAACTTTTTCTATGGTGTTGCATGAAATAAGGAAAGTCATATGGGATGAGTAAATGATGTCAGGATTTTAATTTTTAGGATTTTTTTGTTCCTTTTGTGACTCGTGTTTAGATTATTTTTTATTTGATTATTGATTTTTTTTCATCATCTTCTAGGACGCTCTCCTGAAAGTAGTCTGTCAGGGGGCTGATGTTGCCTGAAAACTATTTCAAGCATGAAGATTTTTGATATTTTTGTCTCTTCACAGATGTCGTCCTTCTTCTTATCTGTATTATGTTACACATGTTAGTCTGCGGGGAGGCGAGGTGGATGTGAATGAAAAGCAACACCAGCGTTTCATGCCAGACATGTGCCACTTTGATTTTTATTTTTTGCTGTCAATTATCTCTGGAGAATTTCCGTTTCTGATTCTTTTAACTTTTTCCCCCCTTCTAGCACATCACACTGGATGGTGTTCCACGCTTTTCAGTTTTCCGTCTCTCCGCTCTATCGTCACTATCTCTCTTTCTCGTCCTGCTTCTCACAGCCTCAGCAGGTTGTCTTGTCTATCAGCATCTCGTTGTCTTCACACTCACGCTCTCTGTTTCTTTCTCTCTCTGTCTTTGTCAGCAAACCACCAGACCCACATTCTTCGCAAGGAAGTTTGAAGCCAGTGTAAATCAAGAGATTGTGAATCAGCTGGACGCCTTCCTGTTCGGGAGTATGCCCCAGGGCACGCCGGGTCTCAAAGCCTACTGGGAGAATGTTTTTGATGAAGCGGATGGTATTCACAGCCTGTCCGATGCACATCTCACTTATTATCATGCCTTCGCCCGATTGGGTCTGGCACGGACTGCCAACTCGTTACAGGGTGACACCAGTGACAACAGCTGCAGGTCAGTACACTGAATATTGTGTGTTTCATTGAAGTGCAAAATGCGTTTAGATCAGTGTTCTTCAAGAATGGAACTCAATAACCTGTGATTTTCTATGGATCCTAAAGACTTTGAGCTACCACAGGTGTGTTTGATTAGGGTTGCAGCTAAACCCTTCATGGGACGTTTTGAGGGAACCCTGGTTTAGATTATCTTAGTCTATTATATTGACTTGTTTGGGCCAGGGTTTTGTTGTAAGAAAAAGCAGCTTGCACCTTTGTGAAAATCAGTGGTTTTGCTTCAGGACTCAGATTTTATACTGAAAATCATGAGACTTGTTGCTGGTAATTTAATGAAGATTGTTTAATGCTCTGCAATCAGTACTTCATAATGGCACTTTAAAGTAGAGATAAATCATTTTTAATCCTGCAAGGGAACCTATTTTTAATGTAGTTTCATTTATTTTTGCTGTCAGCTGGATATTTTGTGGTTTTCAAGGATTTGTAGATGATGTCATTTGGCTAGTGACAAGTAACAGATGAATTTGCAACAAAATTACAAGGAATCTGATTGGATGCACAGCTTTTGACATTGTAAAGAACAAAATAATTGAAATACTGTAGAAAGTCCATTTTCAATCATTTTGAAAAGGGGATTTTGAAATGATAGATTATTTAATAAAAAAGGATTGTACTTTACCCTACGTTTGATTTATATTTAAAGAAATTGAGTAAATAATATTTTTTTTTCATTGAATGCATTTTCAGCCCACTGTGTTTAAATACATTTGGACTATAAATTTAGATTTTTTTAATATTCCAAAAAACACTAGTTCACTAATATTTTTATATTTTATCTGTTTGTTTTTATGTATTATACAAGTAACAAAATCAAAAAATGCTTCTATTTTTAGTTTGCTCTATTCTTTTTCTATTCGATCTGTGTTCTTTACATTTTTTTATTTTAATATATATAATAATACAATTAATCTGGCTATGCGTACTGCGTTATGATAACTGAGACTTGTCATAGCATTTGCATGTCGTTGCTCTTTTGTTTTTTTTTGTTTTTTTGTTTTTGATCGCTTCCATTGTCCTCATTTTCTAGGTTGCTTTGGATAAAAGCATCTGTTAAATGACTAAATTTACATTTCAGAGATTACTTCTGACTTTGAATTTCAACTGAGTAATGATTCTGCGAGTCTAGATCATCCTTTCTGATTGACATCCCACCAGTCACTGCTCTAAATGAATAACATCGTTTAAAACATTGCTTCAAATTAGTTGTTCCAACATTTGTGTGCGTCCATATTTTTCTAATGTAAAAATGTTTTGGTTCTAACCGTATGTAATTTGGCGCTCTGGATATTCTGAAAGCACACTCATTTGTGCTGTCGGCCGAGGGAGACGCAGCTTTGTTTGATCTCACTTGCCGCAGATCTGAAGTTCCTCAGCTGTCCAAACATCTGTCATTACTGAGATAGAGAAGAGAGAGAGAGAGAGACGGACAGACAGAGCCGAGAGAGGATAAGGGACAGAGAGTTTGTCAGTCTGTCTGCGGTGTTTATGTGTTTATCAGTGCAGTAATGCCTAGCGTCGCTGCTGAGGAGAGCGTCGGTGTGTTCAGACAGAGCCTCAGTATTTGGACCCTGCAGAGGGATTCGTCAGCACAAGGAGGTGGTTGTTGCAGGCCGGTGGGGGTTGGGTGGTGGCACTGGGGGTCCGCAAGTGAGGCAGCGCTCTGTTTTTCGCTGCCTTCTGTGACATCAGCGGTGAGAGGCTGAGGTGGGCCGCTTCAATAGCTGCTCTGTTAGTCCCTGCGTGCTACCCACCTCCTGCAGTGACAGAGGACGGGGGCGGCCGCACCGGTGTAAATATTTGCTGTTCTGCTTGTCAGAAGAGCGGTGCTGGGATGGAGCACCTCCAGCCTGTGCTGGAATACTGATGAGAGCGCCGTGAGAGCAGCCGTCCGCTCTGCATGGCCGCCTGCGTCTCTATCAGCTCCTGCTGGTCCTCCTTCTGTCTGTCTGTCTCAGAGTCTCACAGCCCAGCGCTTCACTCACCTCTCTACAACCCTACGTCTAGAGAAAATAAACTTCACTCGGAATACAAAATCGTTGGTTTAGTTGCTGGCAAGTTTTTTTTCTGCTTTTTTTTTTTCTGGGGAGAGCTTGTTATCAAAGCCATAAGAAACTTTTTAAAATACCGAAGACAGTTACTGGTTGATGAACTCGTCTTAAAGACTATCTGTATTTTGTTAGAGTGCAAACTATCTAACAGTTTATATATACATATATATATATATATATATGTATATATGTATATATGTATGTGTGTGTGTAAGTATGTATATATATATGTATGTATGTATGTACACTACCATTTAAAAGTCAGTAATATTTTTTTTTATGTTTTTGTTTCTGTTGCATAAGTTTCTTATGCTTAACAGCGTTTATTTGATCACAAATATAGTAAATATATAAAATATTATTTAAAAAATTGCAGAAATGACTTAAGTGTCATATGATTCTTCATAAATCATTATAATATGCTAATTTGGTGCTATTGAAACATTCCTATTATAAACAATGTTAAAAACATTCACTGCTGATTTAAAAATAATTTAAAATCGTGTTTTTCATTGTGCATTCTGATTAATCTTAGTCAAGCTTTAATTAGGTTATTTTGTAAAAAGTAAAAAGTGCTAACTAACATAATAAAAAACTAGAAAATTATATATATATATATAATTTTTTTTAATCATAAATCATGAACAGTAAAAAAATATTATTTCTAACACAAAACAAAAAAACAATGAAGGCAAATGTTACAGAAATGTTGGTAGTTTTTAATTGCCAAACAAGGGTTAAATAACATTTTTGTGCCTTTAGGTATTTTGCCATGGGACATCCTGTGTCTGTCCACATCTACTTCCTGTCTGATGAATTCCAGGGGTACCTGGTCAGGCATCATGCCACAAACCTGGCAACCAGCAAACTGGAAACCCTGGAGACCTGGGTCATGCCCAAACAGTTCTTCAAGTTCACCAATCCACCCAATACCTTCAACAGACTGCAGTTTGCAGAGGTTAGTAAACTCACGGTATAACAAAACACACACTGGAGAAGAAGTGTTTTCATTTATTCCGTTAGTTAAAAGATGATGGGTAGCACATTTATGTTTTCTTTTGGTCATTTTTATTCATGAACAGAAAGTGTTGTCGCGCTGTTTCTCATAAATAAAGGTTTTAAGACGATGCGTATTTTGTTCAGGCATACTGCAGTAAAAATGTCCTGGCAGTCTATAGGTGCCGAATTGCCCCCGCTGTACCCTTAGAATGTATGCATTGCAAAGAAAATTGACCTCCGAATATTATTGGCAATCTTACACTGCTGCACATTGTGCTTGACATACTCCGTTAAACAACCAATAATTCAGGCGTTCTTCATTGATTTAGCTGTCAGGCTGCGCCATACCTGTCATCTTGCCCTTTGGCGTAATCAGTGATTTGTCTGCCACGAGTGTGAGGATAAAATAATGACTTCACGCTGAACTGCTCTCAGTTTATCTGTTGGAAGCGAAGGGTATGTGATCGGTTTCAGACATGTTAGATGTGGATAGATGACTTTCAACTGAATATAAACATCTCTAACTAGGTTTTTATTAAATGTTTATATCCACTCATAATTATACACTTCCTTTGCTGATGAAAGTGACAAACAATTGAAACAAAAATCTTTTTGTCATATTATTTATATATATGTGTGTGTGTGTGTGTGTGTGTATAAATATAAAACTAGTACATGTTCCTTATTCATTTGTGAGGTAAAAAGTTAATTTCAGAGTTTGTCTGGATGTCATTTCCCAGCATCCGTCCTTGGGGGACACCCGTAGGCAAGACAGCAGAGCTGTAAAGTGCTTAAACCAAGTCCAGCTGGGTCTCGGTTATCTTCCCAACAGGATGATCAAATTGATTTGCTGTGTTTTACTGAGGTGCGGGCACGGCTGAGGAGGGATATGGGACAGGTCAACCGTAAGAGACTCCCGCTGTCAGTCATGTCCTCCATAGAAATGTCTGTTGTTTCTAAGAGCCAGCCGGAGGAAGCTAACGTTAGACGGCTCCGAGCCACCAGCACCCCCCCATCCCACAAGTCAAATTACCTTACAGTGGGAGAAACATTACACTGGGCACTGCTGATCTTTTGATGCAATTACGCTCATCTCAGCTGGTACTGGCCGTCCCAATTGGTGCCATCTGTTTACTTACGACGGGATCTTGTGCAATTCATTTGGCTGTATGTGCCTCTCATAGGGAGCCACAGTTATGTACAGAGCTCATGCATCCTGATACTCTGGTGTCTTAGGGGGACTGAATTTTAAGGACACAGAAAGTTTGTACAGCTTCCATAGCAATGAGGGCCTGTGCAGTGTCTGGAGGGAGGGAACTGACACATCCCTGCATCAAGAGTGACACACTCTGTCTCAGTGCCCCAGGACTGTGTTCTCTTCCTGCCTCACTCGCCTTCGTTCTTCTTCACTCTTACTGTTCCTGCCTCTCCGACTTTGCTCTAGATCAGTGATTCCCAACCAGAGGTGTGTGTAACGCAAGGGGTACTCTGGCAGCTTCCAGGGGGTACTTGAAAGATTTCACTCAAACCTATGAAAGCATGTTGAAAACTTTTAAAACTATTAAAATATTATGGGAAATGTATTGACTATAAAATGAATAACATAAAATCAATATTCATATATAGTAGCATACATTTTTTTTTTTCAGATTATGTTGAGTTACGTTATGAATGATTTTTCAGTTCCTTTTTTAAAAATACATAAATGCTTTTATTTTGCAAGAATGTATTAAACTTGACAAAAGTGACCATAAATTATCATTTACAATGTTACAAAATATTTGTATTTCAAATAAATGTTGTTCCTTTAATCTTTATATTCAAGGAATCAAAATATCACATTTCTACTAAAATATTAGGCAGCACAATAAAAATAAATATCTCTTGAGCAGCAAATCAGCATATTAGAAGTATTTCTGATAAATTTCAGATTGTAAATATTTTCAGATAAAACAGTATTGTTTGTTGTTATATTATGCAATATCACTGGTTTATATTTTTCATTAAATAAATGCAGCTTTGATGATTTCCTTTAAAAATAGTAAAATATTTCAGTGTTTGTGATTTATATGTGACTCGATCTGTTATTCACCCACAGCATTGATTGGTTTTATCAATGATTTAAAAATGACTTTAATAGAATAAATTTTCATGTTAAAAGATATCCAGAGTGAATGAGAACATCGGTTTGTGCTAATAAAGTGGTACTTGAGCCTTAATCACTGGCTGTGAAGGTTCATTAGGCTAAAAGATTGGGTAAAACTGCTCTTCACTTTCACATTAAAAATCTGTTTTTGGTTGTTTTCTCTCTATAATCAGATTGGAACAGACTGGGATGCTAAGGAAAGGATATTCCGGAACTTCGGGAATCTAATGGGACCCATGGATGAGCCTGTGGGAATGCAGAAATGGGGGAAGGGGTCGAACGTGACCGTGACTGTGGTGTGGATTGACCCCACCAATGTCATTGCCGCCACCTACGACATCCTGATCGACGCCACTGCTGAGTTCACTCACTACAGGCCTCCTCTGAACCTGCCCCTGCGGCCCGGCATGTGGACCGTACGTGTGCTGCACCACTGGAGCCCCGTGGCAGAGACACGCTTCCTCATCACTCCCCTCACCCACCACAAACACCTGCCTATACGCCACGGTGAGAGTCACACTGCACACTGAAGAGAACACACATACACCAACCTATCTTTCTTTTGAACTGGTTCGGTTGAACTGATCCCAAAGTGTGAGGACCTTCAGTGTAAAGAAATTTGTTTGGGGGTGAAAAGGTGAAAAGGTTTGTATCTAACATCATTTTTCCTCAAAAAAGAAAAACAAAAATACACTGTATGATGATTATTCAGTCAATCCTTTGAACAAAACAAGTTCCTAAAAATGAATTAAACATCTTAACGCTACTCTTTACAATAGTGTTCCTAATGTTATTAAATTAGCTAAAATTAGCTAAATTAAAATTTGTATCTTTGGGTAAACAATTCTTTTAATAAGCAGCAGATCAAGAGTTTGAGTCAAACGTCGTAGGTAATAGTTTTTCAGTGTGAGAACTGGACCTTGAAATAAAGTTCACCCAAAAATGAAAATTCATTGCAAACCCGTAAGACCTTTGTTCATCTTCGGAACCCAAATTAAGATATTTTTGATGATATCAGAGCTATTTGACCCTCCATAGACAGAAACACAACTGAAATAATCCCAGAAACGTAGTAAAAACACCAGTAAAAAAGTCCATGTGACATCAGTGGATCAACTAGAGTTTTGCAACGATAGGAGAATAGGATAGGAGATAGGAGAATTTCTTTTGCGCAAAGATAACAAAATTAACATCATATACCCTTCTTCTTCTTTGACTTAAGTCTTCCGCCATTTTTTAAAACATTACTGCGTAATCTTCTAGACGCAAGCAGCTGCAGATTACACACATGCGCATGTTTTTACCCACATGTAAACAAACCTGATTACGTCAAATACGTTTAAGGCACGTTAATCATGGAAGAATGGTAAATTGTTATTTTTGTTTTATTTGCAAAAAAAAAAAGTATTCTCGTAGCATCACAAAACTGAAGTTGATCCAATGATGTCACATGGACTGAGTCAGATGACTCTCTAATATCATCAAAAATATCTTCATTGTGTTCCGAAGATGAATGAAAGTCTTGTGGTTTTAGAACGACATGACGGTGAGTAATTAATGACAGAATTTAAAATTTTTAGGTGAACTAACCTTTTAAATTAAACAGTTTCCCTTGGCAACTAATTCAAACAAAGTAGGTTTAAGTTGAAGAATGATTATTATTTACTAATACTAAAATAAAATTTTAATAAAATCTAAGCACAAAAAATAAAAAACAAAGGCAAATTACATAAAATGAATCAAATTTAAATAAATAACTAATTTTAAATAAATAAAAAGCTAAAAATCTAAAATAACATATAATAAATTAAGCATAATAATAGATAATTGACTTGATGTTAAAATACGTTCTTCAATCCAAGTTAACAAACATCTCCTTTGAAGTGGCAAATATAAATCATTTCCACAACATACAACATTGTTTTTTTCCTGTCATAGTTGGAAAAAAATAAACCCAGTCTAAACTGGCCACCGTAGCATAGAATATCACTGCAGAAAGCTTTGATTTATGCTCTGTTCCAGACTCCTATATTTAAAGCAGAATGAGAAATGCTCCTTCCTCCAGATGTAATGACTAATCCTCTTGCATTTTGGGTTCTTTTTTTTTTTTTTTTTTTGAAGACCATAGTCTGACACTATGGTGCGCTGTATATTAAACTGCCTCAACCTCTCAGGTCATCCCCCCCCCCCACACTTTCAAAGGCATTTTCACGTCTAGCTCTGTGCCTGGGCCGCTCACTCGCCTATATATAGCCCCGGCTTACAGTCACGAATGAGTAATACACCACGCCGGGTCACCTTTCATTGGAATAAACTCCCAAAGATTACTGTGCAGGGGCCGCGATTGGTATCTCTAGCCCATTAGGGACGTTTCCAAATAAGAGTGGTGTGCGGTCATCAGCAGATCTGTCCTCGAAACACTCCTAATGAGGGAGAGCTTGTGATTGCGGTTGGGTGTGGGAATGGGCGGGTGATAAACACACGTGATAGTTTATATTTGAAGATGTGATTAAAAATTACCAACAAAGTATAGATATTTAATGCCATTTTGATATGAATTTTGTAAAATCCCAGCTGTATTTTTTTTAATCAGCATATTATGATTTCTGAAGCATAATGTGACGCTTAAGACTGGAGTAACAGCTGATGAAAATTCACTGCATCACATAAACATTTTAAAGTATGTTTAAAAATTAAAAATTAAAATTGCAACAATATTTCACAATATTGTGGGGTTGAGTTGGGGTTCTGTATTTCTCTGATCAAATAAATCCAGCCTTGATGAGCACAAGAGACTCCATTAAAAACAAACGTTTGAACAGCAGTGTAAAATAACCCTGATATTATATTGGTTTACAGATACAGATTTGCACTCACACAGAAATAACAATCTCGTTAACATATGACCAATAACCTCCCATCCACCAGCACTGAAAAACTTTGACGCTAATGCGATGCTGCATACTTCCTTCTGTCTATTAACAAACATTACCTTTAAAGTTCATTGCACAAATATAAATCCCTGAAACACTGATTATTTTAAACACCATAGCTGAAGAAAATGCAGAAAGTAATATTTTTTTGATGAAATCAGGAGTACTCTTCTTTTTTTTTCATGTCTGAAAATGTAAAATGTTCCAGCGAATTCAGTCATAATCCCAGTTTTGCTTTGCTTGCATTAAGTCCTTGTGCATCCTTGTGGAAAAAAAACCCTTTCTATATCTCTCTAACAGAGGATGCTGTAAAAACACATAACGGGCCGGCCAAGAACAGCTACATGGAGCAGAGCTTCCACGGCCTGAACCCCATCCTCAACATCCCGGTGCATCTGGGTCAGGTGGAAGCGGCCGAACACAACGCAGAGCTGACGGGGTCCGAGCTGGAGCACTGGGTGGACAGTCTTGTGGGAGAGGTGTGGTCGGCTGTGGACGTGTGTTCAACGGGCCCCAGCGGCTGTCCTGTCATGCAGACTTGCAGGGAAATGCTGTGGAGCTCTCTCAGTCCAGACCCAAAGTCCCAGCTGGGCCCATCCAAAACCAATGGACGAATCAGGTAGCAGCATCCGCTGCCCTGAAGACTCACCCTTTTTCATTTCCTACGCCATTTTGTTTTTTTTAGTATTTATTTTCCAGCATCGCTCATGTGAAATGAGCATAATGGCCCTCTCTCAAATGCAAGACACGTGGCGTGGAAAGTGTATGCTGGAAAGTTTTGATGATTTTTTTTAGATTTTTTTTTAAATGTGTGCCCTCTCAAACTCTAGTGCTCTAGTGATGCGAGTGCTGTCAGGCTTCTCTTTATTTAATTTATTTTGATTACTGTGATTGAATCTTTGTCAACTGAAGCAGCAGGTGATGTCGGTGTCACAGCTGAATGCTGGGGTTGGGATTTTAAGCACAGAATGGACCTTAACACTGGTTGTAAGACCAAAAGGTATGTTTGTATAGTAAGCCTCTATATTAAAAAATAGTTTTTCAACCTATACCTTATTAAAACCAATGTTTCAGATCGTATGTAACTGTCTGTAGCACAACATTTCTTTAACTTTGTTCCATTTTAATAAGGTTTTCACTGGATCAAATGCAGTCGAACAGGCTTTTAAGCCTTCAAACTCCCCTAATAAAGTTTCCTGTTTAGTTTTAATAAGTTATTGGTTGAAAAACATCTGGTTTTAATAAAAAAAAAGTATGCTTTTGACAAGAAAAAGAGATCCAATGTCGTGCAAGATGCCAACCTCCACAGAATTCTTTGACCTTTGGAGGCTGTGGGGTAGCAGTTATAGCCTGTTTAAAAATGTTTTGCTCTTCTGTTATACTTTCATAGTAATGGTAGATACAAATAATATAAAGAACAAATAATTAGTGGTTGCATGTATGTGGAGCTAGCAGGCTGATTGGTTGCTTAGCTGGCAGGATAAATATTTAGTGCCATGCTAAACTAACAGGCTTATAGGCTAGACTCATGCGAAGGCTGGAGAGCTTGCAAGCTATTGGAAAACAGCATTTTTAGCTTTAGTTATGTAATAGGTGATGCATTCTACCATTTAAATATTTGAGGTCAGTAAAGTACCTTATTCTCACCAAGGATGTTTTTATTTGATCAACAATGCAGTAATAGCATGAAATACTGCAAATTAAAAGGACTTTATGGTAAAATATTTTAAAGTGTAATTTATTCTTTTAATGTTGAAGCTGAATTATCAGCATCATTACTCGAGTCTTTAGGGTCACATGATCCTTCAGAAATCATTCTAGTGCTCAAGATACATTTCCTATTATCAAATCAAATCAAAATCAAATCATCCGTGATCTGATCTATTAAAATCCATGGTTTTTTTTTTTTTTAAACATGATTAATTTCCTCAGGATGTTTTAAAAGCAAGTTCAAAAGGACATTTATTTAAAATATAAAAATTATTTACTGTCTCTTATAAAGTATTATTGTCTTAAAAACATCTTACTGACCCCAAACGTTTGTACAGTAGAGTGAACATGTGAAGACATGTTTTGTTTTTTGTTTGTTTGTTTTTTAGTAGCATTTCTAATCAGGCATTAAATAGAGTACTCGATAAAGTTTTTGTCAGTTAGTCCAAGGGTAAAGAATTCTGTGGACAGGTCAAAACTTGCACGATGCCAAGCTCCAGTTCTGTAAGCGAGAGAGTCTGGAGTATCTTGAGACGGTCTGAAGTGTGGTTCTGTCTGTATGCCGTTCCCCTTCAGACTGTCCAAACTTGAAGTGAAAGGTGCCAGCTGTGCTGGCACAGCACGGAAAAGATATGTAATTCCTTTGCCTTTTTGTTTTAATTTTTCCTTTTCCCTGAACCAAGGTACTGGGTAGCTGAGTTGGGTTGTAAGTTGGCTATTTATTCATGTGTTTATATAAATGAAATAGATATTTTTTAGTCAATGACTAATGTCTATATGCTGTTTTTGCAGCTCATTCAATACCTTTTGTAAACAAGCTGCCTTTATTTACAAAGGCTATCATCCCAACCATATTACAACTATAAACACACAATTTACGGTACTAGTACAGGCGTTAGTAAAAAAAATACCTACCCTTCCACCTGAGGTCCATCTGTTCATTTGACAAATGTTGAGCTCATCGGGAAACTAACTGGACGAATGATCTTAAATGACCTCAAGAACTGAGATTCCAGTCATGCTGCTTGTCATTTTCTTCATTCTAGTGTTTTTATATGAGCTAGTGTTTGGTACTTTCACCATATATTGCTCAAACGAACAATAGCGGACATCGGCTAGACTGGCTGGTAGCATCCATGCAATTACAGCACAGTTCCTAAAGTTCCCGGGCTCAGTCTCTTTTCTGCACATACGCCGTTTGGACGTCACATTTTCCAGATCGGGCCCATCCAGATTACTCACATCCGTAATAATGATAGGTTGGCCTCTCAGATCTGACTGAGATGTATTTTTAGTGATGAAGATTCTACTGACTCTACAGTTTGCATTGGACCAACATTTTTACAAAACCCTTTTATGTTTCTACATTGCAAATGTACGACTCCATATTTAAACTGGGCTAGTGTGGCTTGTTGCACTCTCTCATTTGAGGAACACGTCTCCTCCGGGACTCTGTGACCCTGGCCTAGACATCACTTTGTATGCAATCTGATTGTTATCTGGTCCTCGGAGATGTGGCGTCCCGCCCGGGGGGGCGCAAACAGTGAAATGTCATTGCTGTCATGTGATCTAAAGGAGAATGCGACCTTAAAATTTCAATAAAGCACTCTTGTCATTCATGCGTTCCCAGCGGGGTGCGAAACGGGAATGCATTGTTATTTAAATTTTTCAATAGAGCGTCTAATGCTTGTCTAAGTGGTGTTACATCCGTACTGTACGTGTGAAAGTGCAAATTATTTGATATTCTTAAAAGAGAACTTGTATGAAATTATCTATTCACATACATCTCATTGACTTCCTGACTTCTGATCTTGGCTGTAGGTGAGGATTCAGCCACTGGATAGTTAAATATAAATATTAAGAGCCTTTTTACGTTTAAAGGTGACGTGTGTCATGTTCATATAACCTCCTATTCCTTGTGTGCAGATTCCTCCCAATGAGTGCAGATACTGTTTATTTTCTAAAACTGGTCTGTTTGTTTGAGTATGGGGCAGGCTAGAGATAAAACGATATGTGTTGAACTTCAGTTGGATCTAACCGTTTGGCTGCTTGTAATCAGGGAATGAGTTGAAAACAAAGACCCTATCTGCTTCCTGCGATGTTGCTTGCTCTGTTTGTGTGCGTTATTACAGATGAAGTTGAATAGATGCAATGTTTGTGAAATTTACCGACATTAGAGACATTACATTTTTCATTCAATACTTTATACAGTATACTGCTTAATACAGAGCCTGTGTACAAGGAGTAAGCATACACTGTTAAAAATATTCAATTGGAGTCTATATTTTTTATATCAATTTTATTGTGATAAACATGCCATCACATTAGAATACCATGAAAAGAGTTGTCACTGTCGCTCAAAGATATGAGCAACTGAAGGTGTCTGAAAGAAAACTCATTGGTGAAAGAAGTCGCATAGTACTAAGGAGTTAAGGGACATATTTTCGAACCGTTTATCTTGTTAGAAGTGAACACACGTCTAATAATATTTGCAATTACACACTTCACCTTTAAAGGGATAGTTCACCCATGATTTACCCTTTTGTCATTCAGTCTTCTGTGAGACACAAAAGATGTTAATTTTGTCAATGCAATTAAAGTCAGTAGGCTTCGAAACAACTCTGGGCCTTGCAGACTTTCATTGTATATTCAAAACATAAAGGCAACATTTCTGCATAGATGATGAGAGAAATTGAATTTTTGTACCGTTTCTCTGCAGTGGGCGAATCTGACCTCACCAATACAGCAACATACCTCTTCCTTTCACATGACTTTCATCTGCCGTTCACATTGAAATGATATTTATTAGCACATCACTTGGACATCTCTTCTGTACTATAGCTATTTTGGTAGGAATGACCATGTAAAGTATTTTGTATTGGACTGATGTTCATAACGTATTGTAAATAACCTTGTTTTTAAAGAAGCGTCTAAGTGGGTCAGGTTTTGGTGTGTTGGTTGGCACTGTATAGACCATCAGAATTCTCATGTGAAGGGTTTGTGAAGGGCTGTACAAGTCTGAGTGTGTGGCTCTTAATGAACATTTTTTGCCTTTCAGAGAATCTTACGCCAGATTGCCGTTCTCTGTGCTGGAATGTTTTGTTGAGCAACTGTTGCACAATTTCTTTAAACTCTTCAGTCGGAAGGGACCTCTGTGCCTTAGCTTTTGTTCCCAACCTTTGTGTCTGTAAGCATCAAACATGTCGTCTCTGTATCTTTCATTTCTCCACGAAACCAAAAAACTGCTGTTGTAAATGCCTTCTGTATCAATGCTCTTTTGGTTTTGCTGTCCTTTTCTTCATACTGAATTTTTGAATAAAAAAAAACACATTTGTCATCTCATTTCTCCTCATCAGACACGATGCTTCTCCAGTAAGAAGGCAGGAGAAGTGCTTCTGCGAGGTTTCTGCTGCTAGAGACAGTCACATCAGCAGTAGATAAAGCCGCTGACATGTAGAGCGCTGTTCTTTAACGCCGTTACAAGAGGGTGGAGATGAGAATCAGGAGTTGGCGGGGGTCCTTAAAGCTGTGTGTGGTCCCCTGAGGCTGATTTCAGGACTCCCCGCATCCCTCGATCTGGGATCAAAGAGCCACTTTTAGCCCATCGATCTTGTGCCGCTTCCACTGATTTACTGAATAGAAAAAAGCAGCCTAATTAGTGGATATACGGCGCACACCTGTCTCACCTGCAGCGTGGAAACACAGCTGTCTTCTTGTGAGTGTGTCTGTCACTGCTTTGACACTGTGTACTGATGTAATCCTGCAGGGCTAGATAGATACTGATATGGGTAGTTAATTGTCGCCACCCTCACCCTCCATCTGCAGCCTGGCAGCGGCGCTTTAGGACGCACGCATGCTTTTAAACTGTTGTTAAATCGGTTTTAATCTAGAAAGTGAGATAATCCAGTGATTAGAGATGACTATCACTCACAGATGTTTTACATGCAACACTGAACGATCACGCAGACATAGAGGGTGATGTATGAGCAGCTGAAGTCAGCCCAAAATAACCAACAGGGTTATCAGGACCTTGGAAATATATCATCCTCAAGAGGTTTATTTTGCAATAATTGGCGACAAATAAAATAATGTATTCAATTTAATTATTTTTTATTTGATTGGGTTTCCTTAACTTATTAATTGTAATTTTCGTTTTATTTACTAAAAAGAATACTTAAGTAAAAATTTACTTTGTTATAAAATATAATGCAACGTAATAGTTACAATAATGACCTTTATTAAATGACATCTTACCAACTTAATACAAAAATGCCAATTAATATTATTACCATTATAACTGATCGTATAATACAAATGCCAGATTTAAAATTGTATAATAAAACTATATGGTGGCTCGTTTCTCATTGGTTCCAACTTTTTTGGGAACAGAAATGCTCTAAAACGGTACATTGGCCAGACTAACTTTGCTCGCGAAATGGATGTAGCGTCAGAGGAAGTATGGGCGGGCCCAGGCTAACATTTTAGAATTTTTTCCAGAATATAAACAAGTTTGGTGTATGTCCCATGTGACCACCTTTTCGGCAGTAGAACAGAGGAGGCAGATTTGGCCAAATTCCATCACCAAAATGGCAAGGGGAGGGAAAGTTGGCAAACAATTAAAAGTTGGCCAGGTATAACTTGACAACCCAACGGACAGAGTTTTCAGATGCGGTGATTGTTATCTTGGCTTTGGTACTTTGTCTATATTTTAACATCTGGAACTCTGCTTTTCCAGCTTTATTGTACATTGAAGAAAATCATCAGTGATGTTGGGCCACAACAACGTGAACTCACTGAATTGACTTTTCCCAGAAAGCATTCGTGCATCTATACTACTTCCTAGAAGCAGAGATACACATATTCTCTCTTGTGCACGGTGGAAGCAGAGGACGGGCACTTAGCACAACAGATTACCAGCGTCTCTCGAAGCTCTTCTCTCTGGCTGCGCTGATGTGCGCTAAACTGGACGAGTCTCTAGACACCCTGTCGTAGTGTGTGCCGCCGAGGTCCGAGACCTCCATTACGTCTTGGTCATCTGAGTGCAGCACACTAATGCTCCAGCAGAGAGCCCCTTGCTTTCAGCCTGGCGTGTAAAAAAAACCTCAAAACACAGAAGCAGACACCACTTTACACTGCACATGTCCCTGTGTACCAGGAGCACGTGCTAAATTTACTTGACCTGATACACAAAGCGTACGATGCATCTGGAGCAGCTCTGTTTGTGAGGCCAGGAAGGGTCTTTATAATGTCCTGTATAGTCATAGTAGTGTCTCTGTTGTGCTGTGTTTCAAATTTGGGAGAAGATGTTTTAATAAAGGTGAGGTTATTACATGGACGTTCTGGGGCTTTGAAGTCCTGACATCTCTGATCACCAAGCAGTCTGCTGACTTTGAAGTGAAGTTCAGAGGGTCTACAACCGCAAAATCCACAATCAAGGTGTAGCGCTGCTTCTAAATGAGAGACTGTTAAAGGGAACAGGCTTTAGTTTTAATCTCTTTCAGAACAAGTTTGAGCGTGTTCGTTGTCTGCAGCTCGGGAGGCATGCTCAGTGAAATCAAACGCTTGCTGTCCAGGGGAAGTAGTTTAGCAAGGGTGTCTGGCTAGAGATTAAAATGTGTCCCTGTGTAATGTGAAAGGGTGTCCACATATACAGGTTGTCCTAACAAGGTGCACACATGCCCAGAGGGAGGTCAGCCGTGCCCGATGATATCGCTCATTTCGTCCTTGTGGCATTTCATGCACAAAGTGTAGCTGGGTCTGTAGTCAGCTCCGGTTCAGTTTTGTAATTGTACTGGTTGGTAAATTAGATTCACAAAAAAGGTTGTGTCCACTTGAACCAGGGGTCTTCACACTGCTGTGCTGTGCATTAGAGAAGGCTTGTTTTTGCCTAATGTAGTTTTAAAATCATATAATAAAAACTGCCTTGTAGCTAGCTATTGTGAAAAGCACAATGCAATTAATACAAATTGAGTATTTTCCGTATAATAATTTCATGATTTGTACAACAAGATTATATATAAAATACTTTAATAATAATATAAATATATACTAATTTAAGAAAAATGTCTATAGATTATACTTAATGTAATTGTATATAATTCAATTAGAATATAAATAATGTTGTTAAATAATACAAATAATTTAAATAAATAATTTGTGTGTGGTGAATGCAGGTCCTGGATGTTAACGCTGGTAAAAATTTAAGGGAAACTGCTTTGGACCCATTTTTACCATGACGAGCACTATACAAACAAAAAGAAAATTAACTGAAGTCCTTTATAAAAATTAGCCATTTTTCCTTATATTTTATTAATTAATTTATTTATATTTTTCTTTTTTTTGGCTTCAGTAAAAATAAAATCCAGTAATTAAGTTAAAGGGGGAAGAATTGTCTTTATAAAATCATACTTGCCATAATAATCATACTAATTATGAATTACAATACTATATAAACAATATTAATATGTTATAGTGGTGGAGTACGCTTGAAAATATGTAAACCAGGTTTCAGGCTAGGGCGTTTAAAAAATATATATTTTATTTAAAATCTATTTTTATTTCTTTTTTAAATGTGCTTTTTGAGCTGTCAGATTTAACTGTAAAACTGTTTTGGAACAATATTTTTTTTTGTTAAAAGTGCATTTAACCAAGGTTTTGCATCTTTTGCATTGCTCCAATATATGCACAAATTCAGTAGCCTATTTACCAGATTTTGTTACTTTGATTTTCCTAAAGTAAATTATTAATAAAAACTCATAATCATATTTAGCAGATTTTATATTTTAAAGACTAAGACCCATCTTTTGCATGAAAACATATAAAACATGCTGACAAGTGACCAAATATCCATTGACCATTGTGGAAAATCATGAAGCTAATGCGTTTCTTCTTGTTAGTCACAGGGAAGTTAACTGCTCAATCCCTAATCGTGCGACTAACATAGAGTACCTTTCCAACTAAGTGCACAGACACTGGGAGAGCTGCAAGAGAAATCTGGGCTCACTTCAATCAAAGGCCAACAGGAAGTTAGGGCAACCCCGAAATCCCTTTCACCGAGCCAACACTTACGCAAAGCACAATGACCCTCTTTCCACCTTCACAAAAGATCAGAGTGCAACGCATGCTAATCTGCCCCAATGGAGACGAAGTACTCCTTTCTCAGGGTTTGGATGAAAGTCACAGCTCTAGGATGCAGTTGCACAATCCCTAACAATATCATCACAGAGCCAACAGACAGTGGATCTCAGCTCTGTGGAAGTGTGCGAATAGAGAGATAAAAGACAGAGAGGAGATAGAGGCCGAACAAACTCCCCGCAGAGCTTTAGAACAACAGTGTCTTCGTGACAAACAATACAAATAAGGTTGACCAGCCATGCACAAACTGAAATCCCCAGCAGAACGCCTGTCAGAGCACAGCGTTCACTTGGCACACAAACAAAGCCTAGGATGAGGGGGCTGGGGGCAGCGAGAGCCCTGCTTATTTAACAATTTATCAACAGAGCAAATGTGGCATCACACGGCAGCATCAATTAGAGCCATATCAGGGCACACACTGGCTCACTGGCATATTAAACAAGGTATTAAGCACAACGCCTCACTAAGAAGCAACACTGAGAGCGGCTCAGTTTATCACATGCCACCTAAAAAGACAAGTGTTAAGTTGCATGGGAAACTATGCCCATATATTGCTAAAAAGCAGCTTATTCTGCTAGTTTTTGGCATTTTGTCACACTGTGGCACTAGTTTGAGAAGTGCCTAAACGCTGAGGCCAAACTCTTACTTTTGAAATGAAAGAACGGAAATGCTCATTACTGTAGGAAAACAGGAAAAGCTCTGCTGTTTCTCAGTTGAGGCCTTGCAGCACCTCCCTATGGAGTCACAAAGCCTGCAGACAGATGTCTCGGTGTGGCATAATGGCTGTATAATTTTCCACATATACTGTGGGTATGGAAAGTAAGGGTGCTTCTACTAAATACTGAGCAAAGGGTCTGAATACTTAGGACCATGTGACATTTCAGTTTTTCTTTTTTAATAAATCTGCAAAAATGTCAACAATTCAGTGTTTTTCTGTCAATATGGGGTACTGTGTGTACATTTATGAGGGAAAAAAATTACCTAAATGATTTTAGCAAATGGCTGCAATATAACAAAAAGAATACTTCGCATCGCCGTTGTATATGTTACTGAAGTGAAATAGTTTGCCTCTGTATAGTGTGGCTACTGTGTAGCAGTTAGTGGCTTTTACAACAGTATCAAGAGTTCATTTTGCCTGTTTTACTTACTTTTATTCTTACATTTACAACTTATTCTCTTTCTCTTCACCTCCTCACCTTTGTGGTCCTGACACAGCCTGTGTTGTCTTATCCCATAAATGGTTAATGACCCCTTTGCACGTAGCAGAAAGCTCTGAGGCTGGATTGTTTTGGAGAAAGGAATAGTTAAATTTACTGCTTCAACCAAGCAACTTTGGACCACCCGGCTTGGAATAGCACATAATACAATCCAGAGTTCACTCTCTCACTCTCTTACCCTCTCTTTCGTCTGCTTACCCTTTTTCTTCTTCTCCCTCGTGCTCTCCATTGGTGTCCCCCTCCTTCAATCCACCTATATTTGGGATCCCTTGACTTGCAGGAATGTTCTGGCCCATGATGTTACAACAAACATCATCTCCTGCAGATCGCCCTGAGCTGTAATTTATGACACAGGAGACTAAATCCCAACCTGTGAACTGGATTCTGGAGTGTTTCAAGGGATGCATGTTTCTGCATCTATATCATATCTTGTGGTGTCAACTGAGAAATTAACTTTTTAAGTACTTTGCAGCACTTTCCAGTCCTCCAGATGTCTTCATGCGCACATAATGTTCGAATTTTGATGGCACTAAATATTACCATGATGTCAAAGCATTTGGGTGGATCCTTCACGTAGTCCATGAAATGTGTCACTTCTTAAAGGGGTTCACCCCTTTTTTTGTTGAACACAAAAAATACTTGCTTTTGAATAGAAATACAATTAATGTGATTTTCTTTTTCTGATTTTTTTTATGCAATTTAACATAAAATGTCCATGCTTACTTTGCTTTTGGCTAAATGTTAATATAACCACATAATAAAAACATATAATAATAATAATAATAATAATAATAATAATAATAATAAATATAATTAATATAATAATGATCATCATCATAATCACCATAATCATATAATTTCTTATTTTAACATTTTTATTCAGTAATAATTATAAGAATTTTATTAATATTACTGAACAAAATTCTTTTCTTATTCTAATATTTTATTCAGTAATAATAATTATTATTATCATTTAATTATTATCATAATAATAATTGTCATTTTATCATTATTGTTGAAGTAAAATATTAAAATTATATTTTTTGTGATACTTTTATATATTTAAATATTAAATATTTGGGTAAAATTTCTTAATGCCATCTTTTTCTTTTTTACCGTCTAACTTTTATTGTGGCAGACTGTAGGGAGCTCTTAAAGCTTCTCCTGTTTTGACACAATATTTTTTGTTTTTTATAAAAGGGCTTTCCATTAGAAATTTTGAAAATTTTTGGGAGCGTTTACCCAAACACTGCATCATGAGCTGCTCATATGTTAATGAACACAGTGTCATGCTTCAGCACGTGTATTTATGTAATTAAATCCCACCCTTTGCAACTGATATTCACACTAAACCATAATGTGATTTCAGTTTTATTTTCAGTAATTGTGCTGTCCGAAATTACCTTCAAAAAGGACACTAAAAAACACACACAGAGGTTTAAATGACTCATGATATATTCCAAGCCTTATGTGGCTACTACTGTACTTTGTATGATGTTTAAATTATTATTCTAGCTCTTACTAACATTTTCCCCTTAAACTAATTGTCCTGTTGTGGGTTCTCAATCATAAGCATTTGTATTCACTTAATGACCAGTATCATCTAACTGACACCAAACCCCAGCACACATGACCTACTGAAACAGCGCTGTGTTAGCGAATCTGTTCTTTCTCCTGTCTGCTCCTTTGTGGCATGCTCCAGAACCAGCAACACAGATCATAAGTTTGGCCAGAGTCCCGGGGGGCTTCCAGAAAAACTGAAGACTTCATTGAGAAACTCATTGAGAGACATAGAAGACCTTCTGGCGCCACAGCCTCCAGAAACCTCCTGGCATGAGTGATGGCGGTCTTTGCCAAACTGCTGACAAGAAAATGTCTAATTCATCAGTTTTAACAATGGAGGATCTAGATGGACTTCTACCACAATTTATGATTATGATGGTTGGAGGAATCATTGAATCTCTTTAAATAAAAGCCCCTGTAACCAATTCATCTTTTGTATACATGAGCAATTTAAAAATATAGGTCTACAGCAAATGCAATACTGCATTTATTGTTTTGTCCCAGCAATCTATTGGAATCCCTTAAGTCAGAACAAAGAACCTGTTTGTCGAAATGAACCTCGATTTGAAACAGTCGAACCAAAGAGGAATTTCAAGCTGAATCATTTGGATGAGCCTTAATTTATAAATCTGCCCACAGGCTTGGGCACAAGGCTATAAAGCTGGAATTATAAGCAGTTTATTTGATGTGGCACCATCTTGACAGCGCGACTACAACAGAGATTCACTTGCAATAAAACAGGCATTTATGCCAACTCTGACCAGCATAAATAAATAAGAGACTGTGTTCTGACCTTTTCACATAATGCATACACAGGAATGTTACATGTCATACACAATTAGTCAAGTAAACTGTACTGACTAAATAAGATGATTTCCAAAAACCTTCTCTAATATATACATCTTCTGTACTGGAGGTACATAAGGTACTGAAAAAAGCATGAAGGTTTGATATATATATATATACACACTGTATATACGTATCTGTGCTACTTACAGGTAAAGATATAATTTATCCCAAACCATTTACTTCTTCAAAATAGAATTATATAATGATCTCAGAGAAACAGGTGTGCTTGCCTCAGGCCTACTGTGCCACATTATATCCTGTCTAGACAAACATAATTTCCTTTCTGGAGAGAGGGTCAGCTTGTTTGTGTTTTTATGGAACTGGACGGGAAAAGTGATGTTAGCTCTCTTTGGACTGAGAATCAATGCAGCTTTTAGATGTTCTCAAGCCTGGCAGGTTTTAGCCATTCAAGGGTGCAAATTGTCAAGTTAGGCCATAAATTATAAATTTTAGGCCATCATTTCACAACAATGGCCTAAAAGTGTAATGGTGGAACTTCTAAATTGAGGTTCTCTCACAAAGTAACCTGCATTCTTTATCAGGCATTATAGGAAAGATGAACTGAAAATGCCATCAAATAATAACTTATAATATTAATGTTCATGCTAACATGCTTTGCAAAAGAAAATGTGGAAAACTTATTCTTTTTATCCCTTATTCTGATACTCTGTCTAAAACCACCTGATTTAAAGGATGGGTCCTATAAGACTTGTCAGGAATCAGCCACTGTTATGATTGACTAATGTCATTGCACATGAAACAGTATTAACAATCAGAAGATTAATCGATGCCTTGCTCTGGAGGGAGTATGCAAATTCATGCGCCGTTTTTGGAGCTTTATTTATAATAAAGAGCACATATGAAACTTGCAGGATGTTTTACAAAACAAAGATACTTATATGCCAAGCTATCTAGGTAAATTTGATCTCTCATGTCATGAGACATTTTAGATACAGTACATTTGCAAGCCCTGTATCCCATTGCATTTTGATACGACACACAGAATCAGCAGTCCTAAACTTCAACATTTTAACAATTGAGAATGAAACGGCTAATGTGAGTCACCGGGACATTATTTGCCCACTCCCTTCTTCACTGGCTACAGCCAATCCCAGTTTCTCCCACCATCTACAGGAAGCCACACTGCCTCAGAGCAGCCTGTAATAAAAGCTCCAGCAGTTGGGGAACATTCCTTTGACCCCATGTCCTTGGGGAGAAACACACAAACTTCTCCTTTGCAGGCTTGTTTTTAATGCCACTATCAGAGAGCTCACAGGGAAATATGTAACCTCTGGGTTGTCATAGTGTCTCACAGTCCTGGGAGAGACACTCTGTGGAATAAAGCAATGGGACCCTGGTGACAAGCTGCTTCCCAGCAGCTTTCCAGATTCTTAGGACCCAATTTACAAAAGGTTTGTATACATCAAATCATGTGCAAACTTGATAGCAAACACAAAATTCAAAATGGTCTACTACCAAGCACTGTTTTTCAGATACATGTGTCAGTTTCCCTTAAAGGCACAGTTTACCCCATACAAATGTGACCTCTAAGAGGGGCAGTCTTTCAAATAAGACAGCTTATGTGTGCAAACCAATAAAACTGAAAGGCAGGTATTAATCTGACTTCCACTAGCTGCTAGAAACTTTACAAAATCCCACCCTCCAAAGACAAATGTTGTGAGACTGTTACCCCAAAGTCACACGCAAGGAAAATAAAATAAACACTAAAATTAATGTCAGCAAACACATATTGTGAACTCAGCTTTGACCTTGTATAAACACTGTAATATCTGCTTTCAAAAGCAATGTTAGTGTTCTTATGACAGTCTCAGCTTCCTGGCTTTCCATATAAGGTCTAGTCTGTGAACATCCATAATGACTGAAAGGGAGAAAGTGCTCCTGATTGGCTAAACAAAGAATCTGACAGCAGCCTGTGCTCATATTTTATAGTTTACAGAGCCAGAGGCTGTCACAAAGACAAGGGTGATATTTCAGAACAGCTATTTCGGTGATATCTGTCAAGCAAAACTGACACTTTCTGCATGCTATTTCATAACAACAATTTTTACAGCACTTTTAAAAAATTTGAGCATATCCAAACCTATTATTTGCACATTTATTCACAATAAATCACCTAAAATATTCCCATGAAGCACGCATGCAATTTGTCAGACTTCACAAGCACATAGAATTGAGATCTTAGTAAAATATATAAATAGTCTTGTTTTCTGACAAATGGTTCAAAATTAAGCAACTTTCAGCTGCCAGTGGGCAACCTGGTATCACGCCAAGACGTGAAATAATCAAGTTGCTGGGTAATTCTGGTGAATTTTCAAAATAAGTTTTTAAAAGAAGGTTTAAGTTGCAGGAAATCCATTTCTTCAAAAAATATCAAATATTATTATTATTATTATTATTAAAATATAAGTCAAACTCAAGGTTCTTTAAATTTCAAAGACTGTATTAAAGTAGTTGCAGCTAATGTCACATCTGCATTAAAATCATCAAAAGCCACAATTCCACAAATGGTAACGGCTTTTTCTTTTCCTATTATCTCACACTGGCTCCAAAGACAACATGCTTTTCACAAACCCGCCTTACAAAGACAATTTAACCAACTTCATCTTACACAGCTGCTGTGTGCATAAGCCTTCAACAGTATGTCTATAGATGTGAAGTCACACGTGTTGGTGTAGTATCCTGAACATGCTGTTACTCAAACTAGCACCGTATGAACAAGTGTGAACTCTAGAAAAGGATCCAGGGTTGTGTGAATTAAAGGGATTTTAATGAGTTTTTGCTCTAGTTCACAAAGTTTTGACATCAAATTTGGTTGAGACTGAATATATCCTCCCAAAAATCAAACTTTATCGCTTAGTGTCCAATAAAGTCAACCACAAGAGTTGCAGCAGTTCTCAGTTTCTCTCTCGCAGAACCGGCTGAAGTGCACAGACGTGGTCATTTTAAAGGTTTCATAAAATAACCCCTACTAGGCTGTAGGTATTTTGCGAACTGTAAAGTTACACTAGTACTTGTAAGAATCTAAGACAGCCCTTAAACAAGCATTACATTTTTTAATTAGGGTAATTAAACCAAAGCGGGTGCCATACCATCTGGAGTACCTCATGTCCAGACCTGGGTCAAAATAAAATGTTCACTTGTGCATTAAAGGCAATCAGAAATCATATTTGACATTTTACATGGTTGACTGTAAGTTTGAGATTTTATTTTATTTTTTAAAAATTATACTTTTATTAAACAATGAGACATTAAATTTATAAATAAATACAGTAAATATATTTAAAATCTGTTTAAAACAATGTTAAGATCACATCTTAACAACAGTGTTAAGGTCTCTCAGATATATCCCAAAGAATGAGCCAAAATTTTCATATAGTAATTCACATACACTCAACTAGAACAGCTACAGTATAACTAACATAATTCACAAAAAGCAATGCAAATGAATAGTGATGCTAACATTCTACTGTTCCATAAACAATATAATTATCTTGATCATAAGTAGAGTGCAACTTGACATTTAGAAGTGAAATACAGACAGCAGCAGATGTGAATCCATGTTCACTTATATCAGTGTCTTTGTGCTATTTTTTTTAAGAGGTCAAACATAACATTAGAGGGCAGAGTATCAAAGAGATCCAGTACAAGATAAATTACATGTCTGCAGTATCATGGGGTGGTATGTCTCCATTTTCTTTAGGATATTCCCTTGGGATAAAGACTGGAGACTGAATAATGAACTGACCTGTGAAATGTCTACCATTTCTAAATTACCTGGAGAAGTACTCCCATTCATTTCAATTGCAGCTCGTTGACTTGTATTGTTTGCAAATATGTATATTTGTATACACACACACACACACACACACACATATATATATATATACACACACACATCTACTTTTTAATGGTTATTAATGTACAAAGATGATATTCTCCTCAGGAGTATGGTGTAGTTACACAATTCACCAGCAGGGGTTAAATTAACCATGCTAACCAGTCAAACCTTGACCCATTAAAGCTTAACTGGCCTTTTATCATCCTCATAACAACTGAGAAGAACTGCAATATACAGCTGAGCATCTGACTTTAACACAGAGGCCATCATCAACCATGAAATCAAAATAGACAATTCTTAATTTTTTTATGGAATTTTATAAACTTTATCCTAAATATTCTAAACAATATCCTGGTCTTTAGCTAAAATCATTAACTTCCCCTCCCTTTGCATTGACAACTCTTTTCATCAGACCCTCTCTAGCAGGCTGTCAATCACATGAGATTGCAACTCTTACTGTAGCAAATTGCAATGATCCAATAAATTCCCATTGGACAATATTAAGTCTTATCGCTCTTACTTTTTCTTCATTCAAGTAGCTGTTTCTCATCAAAATAGGGGAGTAAAAATGCATGATAAAAACCGTGTCATGCTGACTTTAAAATTCACCTTAACCAAATTTGTCCAGACCAGACCAGACTAACACAAACCAATGATAATCACAATGACAAATAATATGCTGAATACAATGTAGATATGATCCAGACTTCAGGGAATGAAACAGAATTTCACAAATCAACAAGGGCATGGACAGAAGATATCTCCTGTGTTCTTGGCTCTCAGCACCGTTAATAAAACACTGCTGCTTTTGGAAAGTTTAAACTCTCCAGAAAACATCAGATCTTTGGAATGTCTATTTCTACATATGTGTGAACCTGTAGGACTTTCTTTCTTCACTAGAGCACAAAATGACATATCTTGATAAAAGTTCAAAATAATTTTATGAATATACAATGAAAGTTAATTAGCTTGTATTGAAGCCCTGTGACTCTTTAGACAATAAGAGCTGAAACATTCTTTGAATAATTGTTTTAATGCTCATTTTCACAAAAGAAAATTAAAGGGTAAGTTCATCCAAAAGTGAAAATTTGTTTATGTTTTACTCACCCTTCAAGGCATCCTAGGAGTGTATGACTTTCTTCTTTTAGACTATATAAACAAAGGTGACTTGACTTGACTTGAAATTACTTTTGTTGAAATAAAATAGTCAATTCAGTCAAACTAATTTTGACTTGAATCAAACTAGCTCATTTTGTTTAAAAATCACAAGGACTTTTTAGATAATAAAGAGTGCATGTTTGTAATCATAATGCTCATGTAAATGCATAGCAATAACTCTGCAGGTCTGAGAGCAGTTTAAATCAAATCAAATAGGGTTCTGAGGTCAATGCTATAGAATAACAGAGTCATTATTTTTGACAAAACATAATGCTGTGACATCAGCTCCCCTGTGTGATCATATATCTCTTTGTACACCTGAAATATTTTTGAGGGGCTTAAATCTGTTTGTGTTTATCTGTGAGATTGAAGGGGCTTGATAGGAACCTGCATCTGGTTTTTGACCCTTATCATCATCTGCTAGGGCTGCAGCTGCAGCCGCCCCCATTCCTGTTCTTACATACACGATTACACACACACCAGCAGCTGTCACTGCTCAAAACTCTGGTATCGCGTTTCTCGCAGAGGGCTAGCTCTCCACATTACCACCATGAGACGCCAACTCACACAAACACCACAAGATTTTGATACATTCACCCTGGTTTCTGCCAGGCCAACAGCAGTTATGCTAGATGTTAGTCTAGTTGATTGCTATAACAAATTACATTTAGATTATGGCTAAAATGGGAAAGGAGTGAGACATGAGTTTTAACACATACCTTACACAACTACTTTTCTCTACAATATATATAGTATATATAGGGTGATACCAGGTAAAATGGGCCTGGTGATTTGATGGGTTTATGGTTGCAATGGTGGGCAGGGCAATAATTCAAATCAAGAATGCACCAAAAAACTGCCTGGTAAGTAGCCTGGCATACCAAATCTAACTAAACCATTATAAGGATGATAACTCTATAAAAAACAAACATGGACATAATGGTCTTGATGGCATAAATCAGAAATAATGCTGTTAGTTTGATATATAAACATATGTTTTGAAAATTTGATGAATGATTAATTTAGAATGGCTAATGTGGACATTCAAAATAAACTGTAACCATATTTTAAAAACTCTTGTATGCAAAATCATGTTGTGAAACTGGTCGCAAAATTAGTCATAATAATAATAAAAAAGAAAATATATATTTTGGAAATATTGAGCAAAATGCATACACTTCAAAAATATACATATATGTAGCCTACTTTTTATCAAAACGTTCTTGAAAATGAGACAATGTTTTTTAAAACTAAGTGATATCAGAATATTTCTGTTTAGAATTTACAGTTTATTGGCTCATTCGCAGACTTAAGGAATTGGGAATTAGGGTTTGACTCCAAGTGCATTTAGCAAAATATTCAACGTTCAAATATTGTGCATGTAAATGTGCAAAATATTATCTTTCTGGGCATGCATGGACTGTGATTAACCACATTCGTGTATATCAGTTATGCTGATCTCAGTTGCTAATGGCAAAGGTGAGTGATCTCAGGCTTGGCCGGCTCATGTCTATCTCTGGGTGGAGCTGCTGTTTAGGGTTGTCACATTGCCCTCATCAACTCCGGCTACATGGACAATAGAAATGCTGTTACCCTCTCTCGCTCTCGCTCCTAACCTCTCTCTTTCTCTCTGGGCAGGTATTTCCTGAGGGAACATGGGCCATTATCACAGCTGAAGGGAGTCGGGTTTCTCCACTAGACTTACTGACCCTCAAATCAATACCTGCTTCTGAATGCGAGGGCCTAGCTGCCTGCCCCCTCAGCTGGGGGAGCCCACTTTGTCATGCTCAATATGGCTGTCTGTCTCCGAGGCCAGGGCAGGATGCAGGCTTGGGGGGCCCCCAGAAAAACTCAGAGGCCCCAGAAGAGCATGAACTCGAAATACACAAAACAACATACAAGGGAGGAAGGGAGAGAGAAGGAGGCCTGAATACAGGTGTGCAGCTGCTGGTAGGTTGATGTTACAGGTTGTGAGAAGGTCAGAGTATGGCAGTTTATCATTCGGTCCTGCTAAAACATTAAAAATCAGAAACGAAACACTAAAAAACTCTTTGGACAGAAAGATCAATTCCATATCTGATACAAAATGGCATCATGCAGCATCATGACTTGTTATCTCATAGTTGCTTTGAAGAGAAAAACTCATCTGATATCCATCATGAACCCATTTTGAAAATTTAACCAAGAGCACCATTTTAGTTCATGACTCGATTTCAGGGGCAGGAGGGAGTCAAAATGTGTATCCCTAACTTTTCTTTTTTACTTCCTTTAAACCCAAAATATCTTCAGAACTGATAATGGAGAGGTCGGTTGGTGTTATGGGAGTACGAAATGTAAAAATTAATCATATTGCTGTCAAAAAGGGAAAAGCAACAGAGTCTTTCCAGATGTGAGTTTAGGTCTTTGTCTGTGATGAAGATGCAGATATCTGGACATCGTAATCCCAAACTGGCTCAGAGCCCAGAACTTTCCCCCAGTGATTAATGGGGCATCTGTGGAGAGATGGAGTCATGGTGAGGGGGTACTTTGCTGCCTTTAGCTGATGCAATAGGCACAGGTGCTGATTTAGTACACTCAGTTGGTGACTTTCAAGGCAAAAAAATACAAAAAATCCATTTCAGGGACACATTACATGTTAAAATGTAAAGACTTTTCTCTAGAATGGATTCTTGGAGGCTCTTAACAGGGTAATCAAACAATCTCTGCATATGTAAGCAGTGACAGGCCGTGTGCTCACATTACAAGGAAAGTATGACAGAGATCAATGTTTCAAATCTACTTTGCCATGCGGGGATAGGGGATCTCAGCTGGTAGACTAAATGAGCTTGTTACTTTTTGTCAGAGAACATATATATTGCTGCAGAGAGAACGGTTTCAATCTCCATTCTCTCTATTGCTAATCAAAACAAGAGGAAAAAGTATTGAATATGCTTGTAAAATGAAGGCTATTAAAAACTCTATGATCATAAGACATAATTGACTTTACACATCTGATATATGGCCCAATTATATCATTTATTGATGTCCTGGCATAAAAGGGAGGGCTTATTTAAATGGTTTTAACAAGTAATATTAACTATGGCTTTTGAGTTTTTGTGGAGACAGAACAAAATGAATAACAAACACTGAGAAAAGCTCATTGGAGATGGATGCTTGCCAAAGAGTTGGCTCTTTTACGATGCTTTTTACATGAAGATTTGGAACCAAGTGCTCATTTGAAAGTATCTTGGGTTTGAGCTTTCGAACAGAACCATTTTCCCTCCATTCAAACTTTTCTAGCTTTTTGTATTTCTGAAATGGACTGGAATATTTTCTCTCAGAACACTTTACACACACAAGAAAATCATGTAAGCTTGGCTATTTAAAAAAACTTTAATATACATTATTCCATTCAGTCCCTATTCCCTACAATTTTACCAAACATTACATTTTAAACGGTAGAAATAAATGCTGAATTAAAAAGAAAAACCCACTAATCTGCTTATTGTTTTAATAAAATGTTTTGAAACTAAGTGACCAACTGTACTGGGGCAACAACAAATCATAAAGTAGTCAAAACTAAAACATTCCTATTTCCAACTAATTTCTTTCGGCCAGTTAGTTATTAAACTGATCCTGCAAACATTATGATAAGAAATTCACGTGGCAACAGAGGAGGTGAAAAATGTTTTTGTTGCTCCAAAAGCCCAGGGCTATTCAAAGAAGAAGAAAAAAAATTAACTCCCAAGTAAAAAGTATTCCCATGCTCACTAGCCAAGGTGAAAAAGGTTGGTGTCTCCTGAAAAGAGGTATAACACTTAATTTTCCTTCCTCTCCCAAAACCCAAAGGTCTTCTCAAAAATCTCAGCTGAACATCTGGAATTAATATGCAAGAGATAACCACAAATAAAAGAATTCAGCACTATTAGTAAGCTTCGAACAATTACATATTGTGGGAAAAGGGCAGATCATGATGATTTAACTTTCACAGACGAAGTCTCTGTCAGCCTCTCAGTCGAAACCAACTGTTGTCATGTTCTGCAAATTAACCACTGCATATTCCCCATGAAATTTAGGGACACAACCCACAGCCACCTCATGGTTTGTGCATTAGCGTCTCTTGCTTCTCTGGAATGATCATTTGTGTTGCATATTTCTTTTCTTTCATTTTTTTCTCCCCCCAATCCATTTTACCTATTTCCATGAAGGCTTGCTAAAGATCTTGATTTGTGATGGAGTGGAAATTAATTTTCTTTTGGACTGTGTTTTGTTTCCTGTTTTGTCTCCAAGCACACTGTTTTGTATCTATGTGAATGTCATATAAACGCTGATTTAGATACTTGGTTCCCATATTGTTTGCCAAGTGATTTTTCTTTTTAAGCGGAAATTGAATTAGCATTCAGTTGCTTTATGATTGGCCTTCGGGTGGCAGATTATATTTCACCTTGGTGCAGATGCCTGGAGCCTTAGCGAACTGGCATTCTGGTGCACAGGGTTAGCCTTGGAGATGGGCGGGTATGTACATGACTGTTGGCCCTCAGTAAAATTAGCCCATCATATTGAGTGCTGACAGAAATGCTGAGTGCAGAGGAGCTCTGGAGGGATCCTGAAGGTGACATGGCCCCATCTG
Organism: Enteromius viviparus; assembly: GCA_032353835.1. Lineage (NCBI taxonomy): Eukaryota > Metazoa > Chordata > Actinopteri > Cypriniformes > Cyprinidae > Enteromius > Enteromius viviparus. Next base: position 7,654,104 of record JAUCNO010000710.1, on the reverse strand, counting down.
TCAGAGTGCAGGGCCAGCTGCTGCTGTCAGGTAGGGGCCTTCTGTGGTAAATCACCCATGCGCTCTGGTGGGAGTGGCCTGCTCATTTCTCCCTTACTATGTTCTGATGGGGAAAGCAGGCCTTAGCCTCGCCAGAGAGCTAAAAGGAATTCTGTTAACGGCCTCAGGACTCGAGGGGGTCGACTTTAAATCCCAACTGCATCTGCAGAAAAACTGGCCTGTGTGACAGAGCAGCAAATTGTTAGATAAAGACATTCTTCTCTCTCAAACATATCCTGTTTTCTGACATTTTTTATCTGAAGCTATGGTATATTTGTATACTGTATATGGTATCTGAATGAGCCAGACAACCTGAAACAAAGCATTAGAACAATATAAGAACAAAATCAACAGAATGAAAATCATCTGGTTGTTATATTTCAGTTATAATGTTTTATACAATAAGGATGTAAACAAACTGTTTTGTGAACATTCCTTGGCACTAATTTAATAATTCAATATTACATGACATTTAATAACTGGAGCCTAAGTAAATCACCCCCTGAGATCTCTTTGTGAGCTCTTTAAAGTATTCAATGCATTATATGTTGTAGCTTTCTCTCCAAGATAAATGATTTAGATTTATATAACCTAAATAAAATTATACAGGGGAAACTTCTAACTTTAAACATTACTTTTTTTTTCTTAAAAATTATTTGTTTTATAACAACATTCTATTATTTAAAGTAGACCCCAGTGAATGATATTTCAGACTGATTCAATTGGAAATTCTTTTGGAGGATTCGTTAAAAGGATCAGCCCTTAAAAGTCACTTGTTTGCGAATGTGACTACAGGGGTTGTTGTGCATGTTTCTGGCTCACTAAAAACAAACATGTGAAAGAGTTATTTGAATGGGACTCAAACTACACCAAATGTTCAATTTAAGATTGTGTGTGTAATCAAAAAATCCATATTTTTACCCACTCAAAAAAACATATTAGGAGGTTGACTAGATACTAGAAAGACAAATGTTTTCAATTAACTGATAATACATTTTAGATCACAGTGATTCTTCCAGATTACTCCAAAATCATCCATCAACATTCCAGCTATTGGACATCAGAGAATACTTTGGACTTACTCAATATTAAGTGCAGGAGATCTCCAGGGCTCTTGCGCTCTCCATCCAGACACAAAGAGTAAAACCAGATAGAAAGACACATGGTGACCATGTGGAGGCCACCTTATCTCAAGTTCAAAGTAATGGAGGAGGCCAAAAAAGCTTACTCAACCTCTGAATATGCTTTCATGATAAAGGTCTTTTGGAAAGAGTGTTGGCTAGATTGCTTAAGAGCAGAGGTCCTTGAGGAGACGTGCTAGGACCTCCTTACTGAGTGATGAAAGCGGGGTCCTTGGCTCTTTTGGGAGAGCACACATGGGGCTATCGTGCACTCCTCTGACCCATCCAAAGTCTTGCATGCTGAAAACTTCATTTAAATCACCTTTTTCATTGCCATTACAAATTGTTACCATGACAAAGAAAATATTCGGTCTCAAAGGCTAAAACAACTAAAATCGCAATAAAATGCAAATAGTTGGGAACACATGTTGTGAACATTTCTTGGCACCTATTGATTTAATTAGTAAATAAATACTACTGATTATAAACATCTGAGCCATTTAAAAACTGGAGCCCCATAAATCTATGAAATAAAAGCATTAAATATACTATGAAAACTTTAGAATTCAAAACTTCCTGACCATTCTTAAAACCAATTTATAGGGTCTAAAATGCATTTTCCACAAATAAGAACCATGTTTTATCTTAAGAACTGTGAACAATTATCTAATAGAAAATTACAGTAAAATACTTGAATTACACTAGAAAGTTTTTTTTTTTTTTATAATTCTCTTTAAAATTGTAATTGTTTTCTTCATCAAAGATCTTAACCTTCCTCACAGCATCTAATAATTATAATCAACATCAAACCATGTACACTTGTTCTCAATTAGTCATAGAGGCATTCACATGAAATGTATTTTTGCATTGAAAATGTGAGACATAAGTAGCAGAACAGAAACAATTCATGGTCTTTAGTTTTTTTATATATATATTTTTATTTTACCTCTAGCAACAATATTTTAGAATACTGTGTTTTGTGCTTAATACTACAAAGAACACAACATTCAGACATGTCCATCCGAAGCAGATTTAGATTTATATATAAAAAGAATAAGTAGTATAGTTGAATGCAAAAACATGTTTTTTTCTGAAATGTCCATTTACTGAGCATAATTTTTTAGGAGCATGTTATGGCTATAGACAATGTTAAAATTTAATCATCAAAATCTTTTTTTCATTTTACTTTCAGGTCCTATTTCTGAAGAGATACACAATACGCCATGATGGAAAGAAATGACAGCAGCGCTAATCCTGATTAGTCTTCACACCCTTATCTAAACTAACATGTTCTCAGCCATCAATTACCTTACTTTCCCTTACCAGGAACAGAAAGGTTGACTTTCTGTGCCAGCAGTAACTGACCTCTGTGCTTATGCAAGACTTTAAATCCTGTGAGATGAAGAACTGTTGGACAGCAGGCAGAGAGGCCTTTAGTCTGATATTATCCAGTCATCTGCCCCGTCCACACACCTCCATGTTGACAGACAAACAGTGCCTCTGCTGGCCTCATCCATCTTCATTGAGCCCTAAAGAGTGTTGGCAAGTAAGCACAACAGGACAGAAGAAGGTCTGGATTGTTCCAGTGTTATCTCAGACTGGCTGGGATTCCTTGTCCAGTGCCGGTTTTCCTAGATCTCTGAGAGGACTGTGTTTGAAAATGTGTGTGTGTGTAAACCTACCATTTTCTTCACAGGGTCTAATGTAACTCACTAGACTTTCGGTCTGTAGACATCAACAGAATCTGTCCATTTTGTCTTTTGTCTTTTTACACTCACCTCACTGTGTCTGTTTGTTTCAACTTGGAAACCATACAAGACAGTGTTATTTCCTTTTCTTAGAAAATGTGCTCACAAACTGCATTACAGCCAAATGGAACAATAAAATTGGGGACAAAATAATAGTTTCTTCACCATCTGCATGGATAATGCTCACGCAATTGGCTGTTGTACATGTTGTATCAAAAAGGTTGTTGTTAGAAGACAAGCTAGTAAATCAAATTTCTCTCCAGGGGTTGTTAAACATCCCCCAGCAGGCCACTGCAGCGCCACACTGCATTCCATCAAGTTAAAACCCAGCTAGGGGCCAAGGGCGTAAAGCTCACTCTTTTCACATACACCCAAAGTCCCTGAAGCTAAAGACATAAACCTTTGCTTTCCATGGAGAAGAACACCTGCTTGCCCTTCCGAGTTGGCTCATGGAACAATAAAGCAAGAGAAATGAAAGGTGCTGTAACTAAGGGCATTTCGCTAACTTCCGCCAGGTTCTGCAGATTAAGACCACAGTCACTCACCAAAACCCAGCCAAACAAAGATATGCCAACAAACACAAAAGGCCAAATTGTATTTTTGCACACCTGAAAGGCACAACAGGAAAGGAGAGCTACTTAAAAGGATAGTTAATCCAATAAATGAAAATTACCCCATTATTTACTCACCCTCAAGCCATTCTATAGATGTATGACTTTCTTCTTTCAGAAGAATACAGTGTATGTATACTTAATTTGCATTCTAACATGTCTACTTACCCACTATACAGTAGCTGAAAACAGTATGTGTATAAATAAGTACACCCGAAACCTCAGCGTTCAGAAAAGAGTAGGCGAGAAGTTCCAGGCTGTCCTACTGCTCCTGCCCAGATTCTTAAATGTTCATCAATGGACACTTTCTTATCCCAGAAGCCCACGCGAGAGGATACGTGATATTATGTAGAATTCACTGTTGTCACAGATTAATGTAAGTACAGTACATAAATCTACATGGAGTGACTAAACGTAAGTTATCTATTTTATTTGATCATTAGTATTGTTGATAAATTGAGCAATATTTGTGTTGGATAAAAGTGAGTTAGCTCATCAGCAACTACCTCAACATGTATATTGAGTATCGAGCAGCTAAACTACAGGTCACTGACTCCCTGTTCCCCCTAGGCTGCCACAACGTGCACGGCGGTCAACGTCCCTCTGATTCCCCTAGCGACCAGGCTGGGAGCTGTGTTACAGCTTCTCAGCCCCTTGTGGTGGCTGATTCGGATGGTATGACTTGGCTAGGCGATTCATTTCACCAGGCATCCACCAAGGTACAGACTTGTCCTTTTTCAAAAAAGCAAACTGTCCATTCGGACACAGATGCCCCTGTTATGTGTGCTGTCCTACTGGCAGAGGACGCAATTGTGCATTCTAGCCGAGATGAGGTCAGGGTCCAACAGTCCTTACTTCATCGTGCCCAAAAAGAGCAGTGGGCTAGAACCCATCCTGGATTTTTGAGCTCTGAATCGTCCCCTTCTTAGGCTGCCGATCAGGATGCTCACCCCGAAGCACATCCTAGAGAAAAAGCTTGTGTATACGGAACCTGAATGGGTTCCTCAGGATGCCTCCTCTACGGGTTGGGGTCCTGTGTGCAACGGGCAAGCTATTGCAGTATATCACGATGCAGTGGAGGGTACATCCCTCGAGAAGCGTCTACTGATCGTTAGGCTCCTTAGAGGGGCGAGACGGATTAACCCCCCTAGACTGCACCTTGTACCCTCTTGGGACCTTGTCGTTGCCTTCCATGGCCTGCTGCAGGCACCATTCGAGCCACTCACGTCAGTCGAGATAAAATATCTGTCACTCAAGACAGCGTTCCTGACTGCGTTGACCTCCATCGAGAGGGTAGGGGACCTACAAGCCTTCTCTGTCGATGAAGCATTCCTAGAGTTTGGTCCGGCTGATTCTCACATTATCCTGAGACCCCGGCCCGGCTACGTCCCCAAGGTTCCTACCACCCCCTTCCACAATCAGGTAGTGATTTTCTACCCTCTACACTTTAGAGTTGCTGTGTCCCAACACCTTGCGTGGTTACAGAGACCGCACTTGGAGCTTAAGACGCTCGCAGCAGCTCTTTGTAAAACTGAGGTTGGCCATTAGGTGGTAGATGCCATCTCCCTAGCTTACCTATGCCAGGGAGAGCCGTGCCCCTTATGTGTCAAAGCCCACTCTAAAAGCAGAGTGTTGCCTCATTCTATGCATTAAGATATCAGGTGAGCGGGAGACCGGCTGGTGTTGGCTTGCTGTGCCATTCCCATGGGATTCGTACGCTATCTCTCAGAATGTTCCCTCCGGCGATCCTGAGTCCTCCTGCCCCACAGTCAGAACTAGATGTGGAGTAGCTCCTGACTGTATTTTTTTTACTGGGTCTTCTTCGCCAAGTAGGTTGTGGCTACAAATCTCAATACTCTACAGTCAGCTAGAATGCCGTGTTTTCCTTCAAATATATCCATAACTTTATTGATATATCGAATTATTCAAAGTTCCACACGTAGAAAGGGCAAGTTAGAAACATGTGCTCCATGTCCCCAACCAACTTCAGTAACAACTGGCCCTCAGGGTGTTGGGAAGGTTAAGTGCAGACTCCTCTGCTGACACATCCGCCTATCGGCATGGGGGTCTCGGCTGAAGGGGAACGTCTAGGTTTAGGAAGGTAACCCTTGTTCCCTGAAAGAGGGAATGGAGTTATAACATCCCCTTGCTGCGACCCAGGGTTGTGCTGACGCTGAGTTTAGCTCCTCAGCGAAAACCTGACAGTGCACTGCATCTGTGCTCTCTTATACTAACATAGTGACGAGGTGCACCTGGATGCAATCAGTGCACGGCAATGTTCATTGGCCTTTTCTTAAACTCAAAGGTGATTGGTCTCTCAAGTGAGTTCCCATATGTAACGTCTCCGTTCCCTCCTTCAGAGAACGAGGGTTACCTTTGTAACCTAGATGTTTCCTTGTATCTGCTATTAAGATAACATTCAGATTCAACATTCATGTAAGGTATTCCAAAGCAGGAATGTAGTAAGTAGTGTTCATTTCTTTTAGTGTCAATAAACTTGTACATCCAAAACAGTCATTGCCACTATTTTTATTCTTTACTGAAGAATTTGTTTGACTTTTATCATTTTGGATGAAAACGTAAACCTTCATTTAATGACAGCCTTTAGTCCTCATAGCAACATAATCATGGGAATGGGAGACACTTACCCCAATTCTTATTCTAGGGATATTGATTTCATTTAGCTGTAGAGAGGGTGGGTGTCAATGCTTGTTATAGGCAGTGAGGTCATGCCTGGTGTTAAAATTCAAATTAGATCTGCTTCTTAGGCCAAAGACGGAAGAATCTGCCATGACAGGCTGTGGACAGCTGTGTGAACCCTCTAAATCACACCACAACTAATATCTTCATTTAAATCAATAGACAGATTGCTTACAAGTAAAATGTAAATACACCATAGACAGACAAGATGGTACATTTTTCAGCTGACAATAGTTGTTACAAGATACAGTATGTAAACTGAGACAATGCATTCTTTAAAAGACTCACTCACTTTTAGGTGGTACATTAAAAACAGCCACTGTCACTGTTCTACAGTGCATAGAATTAAAGAGTTATATTAAACTGAAAAAAAAGCCAAATTACATATAATTCACGTAAGGTGTGGTTACCAGAGTTTTACCATAAAAATTATTGTAGCAACATTTTTTAGATTTAACTTACTTTACAGTTAAATACCGTCATTTCAATAACTGATAATGTTATACCAACCTACTGAAGTACTGAAATCTTTTTTTTTTTTCCTTAGTGATACGCATGATGAACAAAGGTCTATCACAAGCAGCTTTTAAATATGAACAAATATAGAAGGTGCACAGTGTCATTTACAGAAACGTCTCAGGTTATGTATATAACCCTGTTCCTTGAAGGAACGAGACGCTATGGGAACGCCCTCAGCGTGATGGCTCTGAACAGTGTGTAGAATCAGCCAATGATGAGTTGGGACGTCATCGGCGGGTGACGTCACCGGCCAGGAAGCATAAAAGCACG